>JBAMIG010000008.1:12905623-12916013 GCA_037177335.1 Kiunga ballochi
GTGTGTGTGTGTGTGTGTGTGTGTGTGTGTGTGTGTGTGTGTGTGTGTGTGTGTGTGTGTGTGTGTGTGTGTATTTACACTGTCAGTCAAAAGTTTGGACACACTTTCCCATTTATTACAATGGAAAAATGTGTTACCGCCAATCTTACCACCATTTGCATGTACTGTACCTCATAGCTGTAACAATAAATGCTCAGCACTTCCTTCTTAACACCTGCCCACAGTTCTCTTTGTTACTCCTCTCACACTCTAGCAGAGTTGGGTTGTAATGCCTCCCTACTGAGTTGAGTTGAAAAACAAAAATGCACACAAAAGGAGAATAAAATTAGATTTTTTTTTTTACACAATTTAGCAACATAGAACCTTAAATGGGCTGTGGAGAGATGTGGGCTTTTTCATTTCCTTTTCCTGTTTTAATATTTTTCTAGCTGTATACATCAGAAAGGAGAGTAGGTGTGCAGCTTATGTGGCTTTTGATGCACTCTGGGTAACTGAATCAAATGACGCAAAAACTCAATTCATTTTGGTGAGTGACTTATTTGAACTCCATCCAGTTAGAAGAATCAATTTTACCATCATTATTCTGCTAGTTGCAGCACTTGCACTGATGAACCTTGAAATTTGCACCAAAGTCTATGCAGTCTTGTTGTTTACCTGCAGTCAGCAAAGCATTTGTGCTCCCATAAAAGAAGGCTGTCATACAAAGGCATCAAATGCTGCTGCTTTGTCAACGCTGATGGCAACTCGCAGCATACACACAAGGTGTTCTTTAATAGTGGTGTGGTAGCAATAAGCCTGCAGAAATGTTAGAAGCTGAGATCAAATGCTACAACACCACTGTGGATTTTTCAAACAGCCCCACTCAATTAAAAATGCCTCCTTTCTTTGTGTGTGGATATTGAATGCTTTGTTTTCACTAAAACTGCCAAGGAGGGTATGTTTTTGCCAACATTTCTCTGTTCGTTTGCAATGTTAGGCTAAAATTACGAGAGAGTTTTTTTTTCTGAGAAAGGGTCTTGGTTTAAATGAGAATGTTTTCAGCTTTGAGGATGATATGAAAGATACACTGGAAAAGGTTTTTCCTGGGAGGAAATAAGCTACCCGGGGGAGGTCTGTGCATTTAGAGGGCTTTTCTAGTTCTTTCTAGTTTTATTTCAATTATTTTTTCTGTTGTTGTTGTCAGTTAGAAATGTTACTAATAGTATTCTTAAATGAAACTTTTCCAAATGACAACTTTAATAGTAAAAAAAGACAAAGCTACTAAACACATGGACACTTGACAAACATTTTAATAGACTTTAAGAGCTGTACCATCATAAAATATATGAGTCTGCTCTCCTCTTTGTGGTTTATTTGAGATGATTTACCATCTGTCATTTCTCAGAACTCCCCCAAGAGAGAAAATTTATTTCATGTTACTAAATATAAAACCCTCCCACAGGCCTTTCAAGGTCTCAAAAGCATTCTGAGGATTTAGAAACATTTTTTGGTTATTTCTGTCTGCCTTAAAACGGATGCAAATTCAGCGAGCTGTCTGATGATTTCTTACACAAAACTTTCAAAACAGTTTCACGTATATATATAGGTATGTAGAATAAATGTACAGGGTCTTATATACTTTATATACATATTATTTAGTTAATCCGTCACTGGTCTGCAGTCTTCTAAAATGTGTTCACTTTTGCTTTCAGACTAAACTAAAGAACCCAATCTGCTGCACAGAAGTTAGAGTTGAAAATGGCAACATAAATATGGCTGTTGGTGGCATTGTGTCTCCATATCTAACCACATGTGTTAGAAATGAAAGTGTGTTATGTAGACTTCAACATATTTTGTCTCGAGTTTTGCCAGTGTGTGGTTGGCAGAATAATGTATATTAAAGATGCACTGCCTGGCTCAAAAAAGAAAGCAAATAGTACCAGCCTCCTATTGGATCATTACTGCATGGAAACAAATCTTTCATCTGGTAACATATTATTTAACCCCAAGTGATCCAATAAGTCGCTTCTCATTTCTTAGATCAGAAAAGATGGTAGTCTCTTTCCAATCACCGCATCAAGCACAGAAAGCATCAATCAAAATCAAAATGAACCTTATTGTCCCCTGAGGGAAATTGGTCTTGGACTCAGTGTTATTAAAGAGTGCTACATATAACATTAACAGACAGTGACATTCAAACTAATTCAACATTGAGGAATATATACATATACACAGACACAATATATACATCCACATATGCACATATGTTTTTACACACATATACTTGTTTAACATAAAAAAACATTAAAATGCATAAAAGAAAAATAGATTAATGCTAGTATTTTACAAAGATTAAGCTTTCAACAGTTTGATAAAGGTTGGATCAAAAGACAGTTTAAAGCTGTTAGATTTACAGTTGGGTGAGCAGAGTCTTTCACCTAATGGTAAGATGTAATCTGAGAAAAGTAGATGTTGAGGGTCGGCCATGTTTTTTTGTTTTTTTTGCCTTGTTTCACTGCTTTCTCAATTACTCACTGTAAAGGCTCATAATCTTTGTGACCAATTATTTTCATTGCCAATTTGTGAATTTGTGCCAGTTTGTTTCTCAGTTGTACAGTCAGGTTTCTATACCATGCTGTAATTCCAAAACTATTGTTTCTCTCCAGTATGGCTCTATAAAACGTCAGCATTATAGGTTTACCCTCTCAGTCTGAGGCGCCGCAGAAAGTACAGCCTTTGTTGTAGTATACAGCACAGCTATTAAACTTGTGTTTTCCATGTGAGCAGGCTGTCCACATGATCTCCCAAGTACTTAAATGATGAGACTTGACTGATTACCTGATTCTTAATAATCACTTGCTCATATTTTGTCTCCTGCTTTGGGTCCATTAGCACTTCTTGCGTCTCATTTACATTTAAAATAATGTGGTTAGTATCGCACCAATCAATAAAAGCATTTATCTCCTCATAGTAGATGAGTGGATCACTGTCCTTAAACAAGCTCAGGATTACAGTGTCATCAGTATATTTCAATATGTGATTGGAAGAGTGTAATTTCCTAGAGTTGTTGGTGTATAGTGTAAACTATTCTAGCTACACCACACAACCCTGTTGCACTCCTGTGCTACTGTATTTGATGTCTGACAATGTCTGGTTGATTTTAACCTGCTGTGTGCTATTGCTCAAAAATTATTGAAACAATTAATAAAATTTTAATCCCAAACATCTAGAGAGACTGCTGAAACTACTAAAATTGGGTAAAGAACTGGCCGCCACATCATCAGAAACTGGAAGAAAAAAAATAAAGGTGGTCAGAAATATTTCCTTAATGGCAGTAATCAGTGATCACCTAAACCAGGACTGAGGAACCCTGGTTCTCGAGGCCCAGAATACTTCAGGTTTTCCACATATCACTGAATCAACACTCCTGATTCAATCAAATGGATTAAACAACTAGTCAAGATCTGCACATCGACTCATTCATTTCAACCTGGTGTGTTGGGACTGGGAGACATTGAAAACTTTCAGGACAGGGAACAAATGTTTTCCACCCCTAACCTTTGACTTTAAATGCAAAATAAAGACTAACAACAGTAGAACTCAGCACTAAGCGTGCTGGTAAAATAAGTAGATTTCCACACCCATAATAGAAAAAACCCTCTTCTCATAGACCATAAGAAAAGCATTAATTAGTAAGGCTAAACTGAGAAAAATGCATCAATTTACCAAGGAGCTTTTTTAGGGCCAGGCAGTGTAATTACCAGAATGTTTTTAAACACAGATTTAATGCAAGCCTTGAGGCACACACAGCTGGCTCAGTATCATACTTGTTTCACCTTATATGTTAATGTACAGTACAAGCAGTACTTGAAATAATAATAATGATATATTAGTGTTATTTTTGCTGTGCATACTGTATGATAGTGGTAAAACCCTATTTTTATGAGGACTGTAGCATGTTCTAAAAATAAAAGAAATCTGGATGTGTTTGATGTGAGCGACTTGTATTTAGTCAGTGAAGTGCACTTTTAAAGAAAAGCTGTTTTATGCCCTTGTTCTTTTCATGGCACTGCATATTTTATTGCAGTTTTGATTGTTTCCTGTTACTTATGCTGGTAATTCCTTGCATCCTTCTCCCATAACACTAAGAGCTAAACTAACACTTTCTTTAAAGTTAGCATTTAGCTTGCTTATCACTCGATTACAGTGCTCTGCGGTAAGCAGTGCACAGGTTTTTGTTTAACATCGACAAATGTCAACCAACAAAGGTGAACTGGAAGGAACATATTTTATTAACCTCTGACAAAGATTATTATGTAAAAGTAACCTGCACTCTTTAGCAGTGGTCTCTAAATAGCTGTATTCTTTGGAACTTCTACCAAATGTAGTTTCTTTAACAGGTCGTACTTCATAGGAATCTGGGGTTATCCACTCAACAATTGGTTGTTTTGATTGGTTTTAGGCCAACAGCACAGCCAGGCTAAAGAATATAAAAGAGAATCAGAAATCATAATCCTGCTTTTACAAGAGTTTAAGTTGTTGAAAGTCTTTGCGATGCTTTAGACTTTCTGTACATGCAGACACCTCAGCATGATCCGGGCTTTGCTCTGCCTCAAGAGCGCTCACCACAGGGTTTTAACAGCCCAGGCTTTGATGTGTGCTTAGATGCACAGACATAAAGAGAGGAACAGTGAGACAGAGAGAGAGTAAGAGAGTATTAGGTTCAAGGCCAAGCTAGTTTGAATTTACTCTTTCAAGCTGAATAACAGTTTTCCAAAGTACAGAAGAGCACAACTGAAAAGTCACTGGAGATCACATCAGGATTGAGTCTCATCAAGCCTTAGGTCATTTTCATAAACTTTATCTAATAATGTTGAGCAAGCAATGACAGCAAAGAGAAGGAAAAAAAGGGAAGGCTTCCCACAAAGCTCACAAGAATGCATCAGGTCCAAAACTGAGGGTTTTTGTTTGCACTTATTTAGTTGTTTGAACAGGTACTGATAAGGAGTGCCAAGCTGCAGATAGTATTTTTTGCTTTTTAAAAAGCCATAAAGGAGGTCTAATTTATAATGGATTTAAATATACATTTATGTAAAGAAAGAGAAATTAGGCAGCAGCTTATTCTTAAACACTGTGCTGTTATCTTTTGCCACATCATTCATCAAATTACCCATAAAAATAATAAATACATAAAAAAATACAGTTAAAAACACATCCTTTTGCATGATTTGATCAGGCTATAGCAGACCCATGAGAAATCTGCCTCTAGTCAAAGCTCACTGAAAAACAGCATCTCAGCACCTTATAAATCACCCCTCACTATATATGCTTCTTGATTCAGGCTTTGAAATGTCAACAGCACATAATAGATAAATAGTCCGTTGTTTGATTCAGACTCTGACTTAGTTAGATTCCAAATGCTCCAAGATTTCAGGGAAGCTTTAGGCATGATTCATCAGCACATTGACTTAGAAGTTATATTGGATTCAAAAAGATTATACACCTTTTTTTAAAAGAAACTATCAAGGTTTTACTTCAGTTTGTTTTATACAACTCTTAATCTCATTGTAATGAATGAATTGTAATGTAGTGTACCACATAGATCTGTGCTCAGTATTATTTATTTATCAATGTACAGGTTGTCCTTTGATGCATAAATCAAGCATTTCAAGACATTTCCTTTCCTTTACATGTGGTGTTTTGTTTTCACCACCAGGCCTTTCACCTGTCATAATTAGACATGGCAGTAAGAAGAAGATCCCATGGCACTTCAGCAAACTTTGATGATGTGATCAGTCCAGCTTCTGTAGATGGAAGAATAGCTATTGTATAGAAAATTTTAATGTAAAAATTGTAAAAGTTCAGTTTAATGAAAAGTGTGATAGTTCAAGATTAAAATAACATTCAGTGGACAAGTTACATAAAAGATCCCTCCCTTCACAGCTGTCATGAAGGTAAACCTAGAAGTTTTTTTTATTATTATTATTTAGGCAGTAAACGTGTTGATTTCTTCTGTGAGGTCGCACTTTTTAAACATGGAAGTATGTTTCATGTGGCAAACATGTGGCAATTTGCTTCGTTTTGGAGCCAGACCCTAGCAGATGAAAGATGAAATGCAATTTTGGGTGCTTCACCTTTTCCTAATGGTTGCCATTTGGTGTTACATAGAAGTAAGAATGTAACAATTAACCCAGGATACTTTGTGCTTTATCAGTCTTTCTGTATATGAAATAAAAACTACATTGAAATTGAATTCCTGATTATTCAGAAAGGAGGTGTGTCAGTTTGATCTTATTAAGCTCTTCTTTGGAAATATATTCTCCACATTAAGTACAACAAAGTCACTTCAAATTGAACTTGAGAAAAACCCATTGAGATTAGTCTTGACCCTGTTATAATTTCCCCAATGTAATCAATTAAAGTGAACATTCATCATATTTTGTATTCTGTATTGGTTTACACTTTACTTTAGTTCTTTGTTATTGCTTATTCACTACGGATGTTCTTATAGCTATCTTATCTTCACCTATTTATGCTTTTGTAGCTCATTATTTTTGTAGCCCTTTGAGACATAATTATCCATGGCAGAGTATTACATAGCTTGACTTGACCATCAAATATGTAGATTAAAATTGACTTTTTATTGTTGTTGTTTTTTTCTCTTAGAAAACATAATAGCTAATATCTAGATATAGATAGAATGTGTGAGTGGAATAATCAATGAGCGATGCCTTCACTGCTTTGCCAAAGTAAGACATATGTTCTGCTCACTCAAATTTGTGGCAATGTGTCTGTGTGAGTGGGACGTGTCTTCCAATCCTTTCAGGTAGGAAAATACGATGTGGGTGATTTTATTTAACAGCTCATTTAGCATTCATGTATAGTACCTTTAACTCAGTTTCTTAATGGTCTGTATCTCCCAGGATTTGTCAGAAGGTGTATGCAAATGCAAATATATCAGCAGGAAGTGAACCTAACTTTCTCGGCTTGGTGAGAGATTTGATTGATTTGTGTTAAAAGCTCGGACTCCAGGGGGAACCTTTAACTGGTCTCGTTATTAAAGCGTTGCCACACTTCATATGAAAATTGTGCAATTTCAGGAGAACTGTCATGAGCAGAACTTGACATTACAAGCATTTATAGCCTCCGAGATGAAGTGCTGTGATTATTCATGTCACTTTTAATGTAAATGTTACTTTTAATGGTTCCCTTTTGGGCTTTTGATTACAGTTCTTCAGTTGTTTGGTATGTGCAAAAATTACTTTCAGAGACAACAATTCAATATTTTACGACAGGTATTTCTAACATTGTCACAGGTTTGGAAATTCCTCTAAAGACCACTTAATATCAGAGTAAGACATTTATTGGATGGATAAGGTTCAAGAATAAATTTATCCTATATTTCTTGAAGCAGATTTTTTGTTTGTGGTGCAAATGTCTAAAGCACATAAAGTTATTAAGAGAAAATGTGGACCAACTTTTATTTCTATACGAATACTTGGATTTTAGCTAGCTTTCATTCAGCTTCCAGCTGTCCACTGAATATGATGGGGTGTAATTGTGAAAAAAATATTAATATGTTTTATTTGATTGATTGAGTTTATGTTAATTTTTAATAGAATGCTGTAAGTTTTCAAAGAACATTTAAATCATAATGTTATTCGCTTGCATACAGCTATCATCCAACCAGACGCACACACAGACAAAAACAGGATATTAACTCCACAAACATCTAGTCATGCATGTTTTCAGGGGGCATCCTGGACAGTAGTTTTATTGAAAGGAACTTAAATAACCATAGCCTAATATAAAACATTGTCTAAACTTCCTACTTGTGGCTTGTTTGTATCTGGATGAAGTCCCTTTGTAAACTGACATTTGTCTCCATAAAAGTAATATTATCTGGATACTCACATAGCCAAAACATACCATTCAGGGACAGTTAATAGGAAAATAAAAAATAGGAAGGTTAGGGTAGAGACTTTAGCACAATAATTATAATTAATTGTTTACATAAAATGTGTAAAATGTATTGAATAATTGCATTTGGAATTCTAAACAATGAGGAGTGTGTTTCTGTGATGTGACCCACATAAACAACTGGGTGTGAGTACTGGTTTGGATACTGGCATATGGCCTCTTTTTCATTTTTGCAATGCAGTGTTTTTTTTAACACATCTTAGAACTCATTTAACAATTTGACAACTTTTGCAACATATTTTGTGAGTTTAGTTTTCAAACCCCTTAATGACTCCATTTTTTTCAAAGCACTTTACAACTACAATTTAAGATTTCCCAAGTATTTTTCATTTAATCCATTTATTTGTTTAATTTCATTCAACTAATTCTCATGTTTTTGGAGAATTTTGGGGACTGACTGCATGTCTAGTTTACTCTTCTCAGTATTCAGTGGGTGCTGCACAGGGTTTGTTGTCTTTGGAGACATGATGCAAAAACATGTGGAAACCACTCTAATATGATAACTAATGTCACAAGCAAAGTGCTGGCTTTTGCTTCGTTGCCTTCACAAGTGCTCCAAGCCTTTGAAAGCACGCAATTTATGGATGGAGAGTAGCACACGTAGAGGAGTTGAGGATGATATATCACCTTTCGATCATTTAGAACAGGCAGGTTACTGTGAAATGATTGGACAGTGTTCAATCCTGTTCATTTAACAAGTGACTACATTTTAGGTATATGTGTGTGTGTGTGTGTGTGTGTGTGCATATGTGTGCTGAACCATTTAATTGGCTGCAGTTGGAGTGTGAAGCAGATTTCCACAATATAGTAAAAACTGTTCATGGAAAACATCTCCTGCCTTACCTTTACACTAACAAAACAGTAGCCAGTATCTGCCAAAGCATGGGAGTGAATCAGCCTCCAATGTTAACCAACAAAAAATGATGGTTCCTTTGAGCATCCGAATCCCTTTGCTCGGCTAAAATAATAATCAAAAAATGCCAAAATGAAATGGTATATAAAAAAAAGATGGTGGTGGAATGGTATTGTTTAATGCTTCTGGAGATGTTCTGTTCTTTATTGCTGTTTTTTTTGCCACAGTTCTCACTATTTCCAATTGTTAAAAGATACTGTAAGGGAGCAGAGTTGAATTTCTTTGATCCAGGCCAGAGCTGTTTCCAGGGCAGATGCTTTTGTCTGGGCTTTTCCACACAGGAATAGTTTTTGATCAGTCATACAGATGCAGGACAAGTAAAAAGAATTGGATAAGGTCACAACGTGATTGAAATAATTTAACATCTTGCACAGTTTTTTCCTTATTAGAGAACTGCCTTTGTGAAAAGGTTAAAGGTGTTTTCCCACCACCTGTGGGCAGACATGGCACTTTGGTAACCAAGTCAGTGAAAGATAAGCTTGTCTCTTCTGCAACAGTGTGTTATAACTGGACCACATAGCTTGACTCCAGAACATAATGCTGTTTTATAGTCATTTCACCTTTTCTTGAGACCAGACTGGCTACAGGACATGACTGTGCACTTAGATTTATGAACTGACAACCATATTATTGTAAGCAGTCAAGGTGAGAAAATGAATTTAAGTTAACAAATAAAGAGTGAAAATAAACTGGCAAAAGCCCAAAATCTTCCTGGTTAGCAGAGTTTCCCACGGTTCTCAGTAGCTGCAGTAGCTGTCTAATAAATGAGAGCACGCTGTGGGAGGTATATTAATCACTAAAGCTCAATATTGAGTCACAAAATCCTCACACAACCCACCTGGCTAGTTTTCATAGTGCTGAGGGTCAGTCTTTCGTAACACAAATCGGAGTGTTGTTTAAAGAATGAGCATTGGCATGTGTGTGTTTATGTGTATATACACCTCTTTGTGTATGTGTGTGTGTAAAATCCAAGCCATAGTCTGTGAAAACCTTTTTCTTTAAAATGACATTCTTCTCAAGTAAGATAAACACCCTGCTCCCATTAAATATTCAAGATGCTGCACTGGTATATTTTAATATACAAGACTATTCTGGGCAAATTGCCTTCTTATATGTGCTCTAAGTTTTTTGCTCTCCAGAACACTGAGAGCCAGCAGCTGGTTGAGGGTTAAGGTGCCTTTTGTGCAGACCGAATTAAGGAGGAGGAGCTGGTCTTACTTTGGACCCAGGTCCTGGAATGACTTGCAGGCTAAGATGAGGTTTGGGTCTCTTATCCCTTTATCATGTTTTAAACAAAAAACGTTTTTAGTCTCTAACTGTACCTGTAATATGTGGTGTGGTGTTATTTGTTTTATTAGTTATTCTTAATGTTTTTTAGATTTTATGTGTCATAGTGTTTGCAATCATTGGTGATTTTATATTTTCTGTAATATTTATTTGTGTTCTGCTTTTTGTCTGTACTGTTGTCTTATGTTGGAATCTCAATGGATTATTTTCCTGGTTTTCACACACATATAC
>JBAMIG010000008.1:12921037-12931977 GCA_037177335.1 Kiunga ballochi
AATCCAAACCACATTTTAATTGCCGGCCAGCTGTCGACATGCAGAGTGATATTGATTCAAGCTTTAAATGAACATTCTCTGTATATATTACCATAGTGGTACACAAACATATGGTACAGGCATATAACTTATACATTTACACTATAATCAGTTTCACCTTGCTTGTGCAAACACCTTCAATATGCAGAGACTCCCACTCTCACACACACAGCTTTAACTTCTAGTTCTGTGGAGTTACCTGAGATCATGAAGCATCAGGTACGGCATTCTGTTTCTGTGCTGCCAGGTGTCAGTGTATAAAGTGATGTTTACATAAATGAAGGTGTGGAAACGCCTTCAAAGCACAGCAGATAAAAGAACGGCAAATGTGTTATGTAGTGTATCTGCCAGTGAAAAAAAAGTGGAAAAAATCCTTCCCGGAAGCAGGATATGTACCTGCCTCAGCACCTCTCTTCTGCTGCCTCTGTTAAAATGTTGTTTTCCTTTCAGAGGAGTGAAGGTGCATATCTGCTCAGAGAAAAACATGTTGCTACTGTACCAAAACAAACAGGATAAATCTCACCAGCAGAGGCAGTGGTGCAAAGACAAGCCTGACAACAGCCACAGGGCCCAGCGACTACTGCACTCTGCCTAATCAAGCAGCCTTTTGAAAAACGCTGTCACTTTTATCCAGGCTCAAAGAGAAGCGTGAGCACAGGGTTTTCATTGGTACTGGATGCAGAAAGAGAACAAAAAGACGGTTCCTTTCTTTAATAATTTTAGCTTCATGGTATAATTGTCTACGTCACATTTAAAGTATTTATGTGCATGCACGGTCAGTCAGCAATATTAGGTGAGGACAGAAACAGATATCACAGTTTAGCCAAAGTTTAGGCAATTATATGTTTTGAGTGGCCACTCTCCAGATGTTACAGTATAAATCTGCTCTGTGCAAAAAGATGATGCGAGGAAGCAAGAAGGCAGAGGAAACTGCGTGGGAAGAGGGGTACAGGCTTACTTTGCAGAATAATGGATTAGATTCATAGCTGAGAGGGGTTAAAAAAAACAGGAAACGATCCAAGGTGAACACTAGTGAGCACGTAGATTTAAGCTTTTAAAAATGCCTGACCTTGTTTAAAAAAAAATACAACACCAAAAAAGACCCTCACTGAGTACTTCAGTACTAATTCACTTTGCATCCCTGAACGTAAAACGCAAGTATTAAAAATCAGAATAAAGTTTTGTGAAATAACTCAAGCCTTGGTGGTCAAATGTCCTCTGCAACCTCTCATGTTTGTCAGACCTACCAAATAATATCCTGGAAATGATTACCCTTTAGATCAAAGAGCTCTTTATTTTTACAATCAAATATTCTTTTCTTTGAAAAATCCTCTCTGCGAAAATGAGGCAATATTGAGTCTTTCAGCCAGGGAGCCGAAACCTCCACCTCTAACTTGAAACATTTCATTCTCTCTCTCAGATATCCTGTTTTATTTAGATGTTATCATTTCTCTGTATTATTAATGGAAGCCGATTGCCAAATGAATACATGTTCACCTGTTTGAACAGCACCGTAGTTTCATATTTCCTTGGACATTTTATTTTACTTTAAACCTCTGGCATCTCTGAAATGCACCTCCCAAGCAGAGCACGCCAACATATACACTGGAATGAATACATTTCTATTTGAATCATTAAAGTTGCTTTGGACATTCATTTTTTTCCTATGAGTTGTTTTCCATTTCAGAGAAGATAACGGCACTGAGGCAGCATGAGCAAGTGGCCTTCTATTCCTTTTCTTTCTCCCTCTATCTAGTTAAGTGTCTCATAATTACTGGCCTTTTCTGCCATTGTGTTTCAATGACCCTTGTTCAAATCAAAATAACTCAAGGTTTAAGGTTAATAATTCATCCTGGATAATTAAATTAAAATAATATCTGTGGAGAGTGTTTTTGCTGGTTAAAGGGAATTTGCTGTATAAATGAAAAAGGGCTGTGGCATTCACCATGCTGGTACACTGTTCAATGTAAAACTGAATTAAAACAATAAATGAATTGAATGAATATTGAATGAATAAATGTATACGAAAATGTCGGATGTTGTACATGATCAATCTGAAATCGGGAAACTATTCCCATTTACAACAAATATTTAATCTGTAAACAACTTAAGCAAATTAAGATTTCCTTGTTTCTTGTGCCATTATTTCGGTCAAGTACAGCCGTATGGATTCTATACAGCTCAACATTACTTACTGAAAATCTGAACTAGGATGTCAATCTTCTTATAATCCATATCAATCATAACTTAAACCATCATTTCAGAGAAACTTTAAAGAAAAAATCAAGATAGCAGGCAGCATCATGGCATGTAAAATGGAAATATTGCTATGTTTCTATTTATTTTTTTCTTCAAAGTGTCCTTGAAATAAATGGAAAAAGACCACTTTATATAGCATTTAGACAACTCCTGAAATTAACTAGGAAGTCATTTAGAAAAACTCTTCTGCCA
Source organism: Kiunga ballochi (assembly GCA_037177335.1). Taxonomy (NCBI): domain Eukaryota; kingdom Metazoa; phylum Chordata; class Actinopteri; order Atheriniformes; family Pseudomugilidae; genus Kiunga; species Kiunga ballochi. The sequence goes on from JBAMIG010000008.1 coordinate 12,923,528, forward strand.
GAAAAAAAATGTGTTGGTAGGTTCAAAAAAGCAAAGAACTTAATGGAGGCCAAGTTTGCGGGTCGCGACCTCTCATCTATGTGGTATCAATGTCTTCCGTGGGCAGAACATGCAGGCTGAAGCGGCTCTCCTCATAAAACCCTTCAATCTCAGCAAGCTTTGTAAGGCAAATTAAACAATGTTCAAATTTAGTCTCTCCTCCCTCCAGCAAAAGAAAGACGACTTTTCTTCTTTAGCCATCCGTGCATAATGTAGAGAAACAAACTGGTTGTAGGAAGGAAAATAAGGTTTGTGTGAGGAGATGAAAGAAAAACTTTCCAACATCTGGCAAGCAGACGATGGCAGGTTAAGGTAAACAGAGTGTCCTTTTATGGTAGTACTCCTAGTCTCCTCAGAATCAGAGGTATGATGTGGAACACCTTCAAAGGAACTAGGGGCCAGCACATCTTGTTTCAATTTATCCTCTCACTGGCAGACATGCCCTTTAGTCATGATATACTCCCACAAAGATGATACTAGGCTCATGCTCAAACAATCATGCATTGATAGTGAGCCATGTTAGGAAACGGGCACACTCTCAAGCACAACAATTGAAGAAAAATAGGCAAGTCGTACCTTTCAGATTCATGCACAGAAACTCAGTCAAATATTCAAAACCTCCTACATTTTCACTGTGACCTTCTGCAAAACCAGGGCGGGAGTTGATTAATTAGTTCACGGCCAGCCCTGAAAATCTCATGCCAGACCTGCATGTCAGCTTGTACAACATCTGGCAGTGGGCATCTGGTGCCATACATCAAACTAGCTCCTCCATGTTCCACGTCCCACACACTGAATGCTGGCCTGATCTAACTAACTTCTAAAACTAACATTTGCATTACAGGGGAGCAAAAAGGGGACAGTGAGGTCCAGAGGCAGTGCAACTTCTTGTACCTGTTTTTTAAAGGTCACTGTCAGTCCGAGAAGTGCAACTGCATTTATTTCTGGTTACAGAAAGAGTGCGGATGTAGGAATGCTTGTTCATCCATCTTTTGTGCTGCGAATGTGTGGATGTAACCAATTCCGACCTTAGGACTCCCAGCCTCCATACCCCCTGCAGATGCTCCATGCATCCCCCTTGCCAAACCCTTTGATGTGACTAGCTGAAATGTCACGAACCTACAAGCGCTCCAACCGCTTAGAAAGCTCTAATGAACAGAAAAAAAAACACAACCCCTAAATCAGTGAGCAGGCAGCAGCAACCCTGTAGCTGTCACGCTGATATCAGAGCAGGTCTGCCCTCCATGCTGAAGCTGCAGGAGAAAAACAGGCTTCCTCTGTGATAATAGGTAGCAGGCTTTAGGCTGTTAAACTGGGTCACTTAGTGGTGCATGTATCAGTGAAGCTCTCCTCTCCTTTGTCTCTTATTTCTCACTCCTCACCCTGTAGACCTGTGTTAAATGCTAACTCCCCCCCACCAAACAGAGCCCAGCCTCCCAGAGTACTCCTCTTTAACCTTGCCACCCACAATCCCCCACCCTTGATAACAGTAACTACAGTCTGCTTCAGTGATACCACCACATATTACGGCTGCCGGTTAAATAGCACATTGTCAGACTCCCTTGTTTCCATGGCCATGAGGCAGCCCATTGAAAACATCTGACTATCTGTTTAGTGTGTGGTATTTTATGGTCGCGCTTCTTTTAGTCGCAGCTTTCTTGTTCTGTGATGAGAGAAGAAAGATTGTTACCTTTGCTGCTGCTTCCTCTGTGCATGGCGCCCTACTCGGAGGTGGAGTATAATTGAATGATTTTGTGCGGGGATCAATGAGATTAGGGATTATGTTTATTCCTCTGTCGCTCTGGATAAGCAGTCCTTTTATATCAGTGTTGAGGAATAGGATGCAGAATACACACGTTGAAGACAAACACACACGTATGCACAAATCTCAGCAGATCCAGACACCAACATGCTGACAGGATATCAAGACAAGGTGTTAAAGCTGTAAATGTGCTTAACGAGCTGCGAGGTTTTATTTTTTTGAATGCGCACAAAGACATATTCTGTTTATATATCCATCCAAATAGAAATATATGGTATAATGTACCGGTACTTGTTCTTGCTTCCATCTATAAGAGCACAGTCTTTCTGCTTGCTTTGTTACTGAGCCTATGTGGATCTTTCTACACATGTCGGCTTCAGAGGAGGCTGTTCTGGGAATTTTTCTCATAGATTGGATTCTGAAAGTTGGAGGCTTAGACATTTCCAATGTAGGAAAAGCCCCGGGTTTTTCTGTCTGTTGTTATGTGGCTAAGAGGAGAATTTGCTATTATTAACCTTCCTATGAATCCTGTCCATCCACCAATCCACCAGTAATCCTAATAATCCAAGCCTGTGCTCCCATCCCTCTGTAATAAATGCCAGATGCTGATAGCCCAGATAAACAGCAAACCTGTGTTTTTATCCAAGAAAAATAAAGCAGTGAGGCCCACTGGAATCTGCATGCTGGGATGAAAGAATGTGAAAACAGTAGTGCACGTAAGCAGAGAAAACTCATCTGTGAGACACCTCACATATGAACAGTGTTGTTTAAGAAAACGCCAGGCGTTTCTAATCCATGTCCTATAGTTGGAATTTATGGGAACCAAAATAGCTATGTGTTTCTTTAAAACACTATGTTAGGAAAAGGTGTGGCAATACAAATGTAGACAGAAGAAACACCGAGACCCGTACAGCAATGTGCCGACAGTGTACGGACACTCTGACAGTTCAAAAGAATTGCTTTGGGGCAGTTGTAAAACGAAAAAGTGTTATCCATCCACACTCAGAGCTCTCTGCGTCTCAGAGAGAGTGAGGGGCAGTGGAGCATTGTTCGAATTCATCTCCCAAGGTCTTTTCAGGCTGTGCAGATTGCTTTCACCATTCCTCAGAGGCAGCCCAGTGGTGATGGAGGCCCAAAGAGAAGAGATCATCATGTGCAAGCAGGGGGGCTACAGCGAAAAATAGAAGGGATTTATCTGTTCTTGTAACCCACCCAACTTCAGGGAATCATGATACAGAGCATGTTGATGCAGAACTTACAGAGTCTGTGCTTAAATATAAAGGAGATCATCTTAGTTTTTGATTGAGGTAGCAGGGGGCAGCAGGGGAAAGAATTAAAAGCAATTTTGCACAGACCTACTGCCAGGTGACATAATTTGAGCTGGTGGTTTGACTAAAATCCTTTCTAAAGCTGTCACTTAAATTGCGTGTCTCTATAGATGTCACTGAATTGTTTCTTTTGTCACTTCTGACAGTGATTCATTTTCAGTAGTAAGAACAGTCTGACTGACCCAGTTCCAAAAATGCTTTGTTTGCCAGATCCTTTCAGCTGAAGAATATTTCTGGCATAACTCCTGCACAGTACCTTGCCTTTAAGGCTTCTACATGGTCCCTGCTTGGGCATTATTCAGTTTTGCATTGTTAGCAGTGAGAAACACGAACAATATGCAGCAGCTTTTATCCTCAATGAATTCAAGGCCAAACTGTGCTTTAGAAGAAACGGGAGTATTTTTGCACTGTAGACAGTGCAATACAATATAGAAAGATTAGAGCTAAAAATTAGCTTCAATGATGGTGTTTCAAAATGAGCTGAAGAGAAGTTGAAATGTAATGATGGAGAGGGTAATTATTATACTTATGACAAGCACTGACGTCTATAAAGATTAAATGCAGATGCCGTAACAGTCCCATTGTTGTCCTTATGGCAAAATGCATCTCTTACACAGCAGCGTGCTAAGCAGCAGCTCTCAGATGGCAATGTTTAAGAAACAACTGCGTCTTTGTTTACCACCTGCCAGCCTATCAGCACCCTTCCTCGGGAGACAGGAAAACAAGAGAACCGATACCAAGGACGAATCGATCATAGTAATGGTTTTTCCCTGCGGAGAGTGAAGCTGGGGCAGGTGACATATCCACCCCCATCATATACAGCACAGCACTCCATCACCTCTGTCAGCCAGAACTGCAGACTCCTCATTCTATCCAATCTGCTGGTCCTTTATCGTATCTTTCCAAGCAATCCGTTTGCTCTTGATCCCATCCCCTCAGCCAATTTAAATTCTGGAGCTTCGCTTTAACCCGTCAGAGTCCTCTGGCCTTTTATCATACCAACTGGTCAAATTAATTGCCACTACCTTTACATGTAACATCAGAGGATCTGGAAGGCGAGAAGGACAAAGACGTGCTCCCTGCTGCTTTGCTTTGATATTCTCATGCAAACCAGTCAGGGCGCTTATGTTTCTGACATTGGCAGTGTCAAAAACATATATAAAAAGTGTTTTCCTTATTGGCCTTGGTCTTATTAGATTATGTTCTTTAAAACTTTTATTAGTAATGTTTCCTTTTCCCTTCTTGTGGAGTTTAGGAGTGGTTTCTGTTTAGTCATGCAGAAAAGCAGACTCACTGTGAACCGAAAAGCAAAGTGTTCAATTAATCTGAGTCAAACTTGTAACATTTAATCATTTTTAAGGAGAAATAAAAAGACAACAGTTTATTCATACCCTTAGCATTTACTTTATGGTTGGAAGTCATGTAAAGGTTTAATAATTTGTGAAAAACAGTAAATATAAGTGGAAAGTACCTCTGACCTTTTTACTTCCTTTGTGTTTTTTTAAAAAAGGGATGAATCTCTTTTTCAAAGTGTGACTCAGAAATGTTTAGTCATTCCTTCCTGATAGTAAAGACATATTACTCAAAGTTTTCTCATTCATCTGTGATGAGCAAACACTGTCTCCTATGTTTAGAGGACGATGGGAAGGATGACTAGCTCACATGCTATGTAAAGAGCTGAAATGCCTCTTTGTGTCTCACCAGTTCTTTCATGTGGGATTATGGTGGCCCCCATTAGCCAGAGATGTGTAACTGCATGAGTCAGGTATGCTGAGGCCTTCTTATTGTCTCTTTTTGTCAAGTTGAATGGGACAGTGTTGTTTACTGGACGGGGCCATCTGCCAGCTCTGACTCTAAGATCATGATTTTTTTATCCTCTTTCTGTACGTGTGTGTGTGTGTGTCCATAGTTGTGTGCTTATGCTCATTTCATGCCCATTTCTTATTTATTGATTTTTTGTCTCATTATTTGTCTATTTGTCTTCACTCCATTGCAGCATTATTGCCTTGATTGCACTTTGGAATAAATCATGCAGAAGCCTGTTAAGCAGTCAAATCACATACTGTACAATGAGGCACATATCCGATACATATTGACTCAATTGTGAGGGTTTATTAACACAGTAAGGATAATTGTTATCGGTAATTGACCACATAGATGCATCTCACTAGGTTCATATAGCCTTGCAAAGACCACAGGCGTGCTATAATTATTTCTGCAAGCAGTAGTTTCAAGAGACTTTTCAGAGGAAACGAAAATGAGCTCATTTGTACATGAAAGTCTCTTTTCAATATTACAAATTACTGGAATAAAAATAGCACTTATTCATGCATTTATCCTTTGTGGAGATGCAAAACACTTTCATAAACGTTTATAAACCACATACAAAAGCAGAAACAGAATTGCATAATATATTAAAGTTTTAAAGTTTGTCTCTGCATTTAATAAATAAAGAAAATGTTTGTGGAAATAATTAGCATAAACATTGTATTTAGTATGAAATCTTTTACATATAGTCACTATACAAACTTAGAAATGCAAATGACATTAAGGCTCATTATACACATGATACAGAAGAGTGTACATCTCTCTCATCATTACTGCATATTTGTTGTGTTTTGTTCTTGTTTTGATCTTAAAAATAAGTTAACAAAAAGTTTAGATGGTAAAATTAATATATTAGGTATCATTTAAATGGTAATCTATTCAAATTTATTGCAATTTCCTCCAAAAGATAAAGTATTAATTAGAATGACTGAAACTATTTTCGTGCTGTCATGCCTCGGGGTCATCGGTTCAACAGGAACACAAAACAGACTGATCAGTAACACATTTTTATCAAAATCCCTTAAAGTTCTCAGTGTGATTTTTCATGTAATTGTCTGGTCTGTCTCAGCTGTCAGCAGTGCGAAGAAAAGTTAGAAGCAGGCTTGTGGAGCCATTACCTCCTCATATGTTAAATCACTTTCTCCAGGGATGCCTTTGCCTTGCTTTACTGTCCCCAACTATCATGCTGAATACCACAATTACACCATTACCCTCCACCAGTCAACCACCACGGGAAGAATGGGCTTGATACAAGTCCCATGCAGCAGGGAAATGAGGGTCCCTCAGCTGAAAAAAAATGTCCACTTCTGTTGCTGAATATAAATTATTAATGTGACAGCATTTCTCACTTTTCCCTTGTTTCTCTCCATTTTTGGGCATAATTAAAATCTCAGGAGCACTCTGACTGCACTGGGGATTAATCTCCCATGGCATATTTCCATCTGCAAGCTGCATCATCAACCATCCCTCTCTGCATTAGCCCCCAGCTGTGCAACATGTCGGTCCAACCCAGGCCTCCGCACAGGGGTACACTTGGGAAAGGAGTTGCAGACGAGGGAAAAAAGTACCAGGCACACCACAGATAGCAGAAGAAGCAGGGAGGGGTTGGTGTTGAGGAGTAGTAATAAATCTTAATATTTCGCATCAGTTTTGTTTTGAAGAGCTGATTTGAGTTCATTTTCTCTCAAATGGCCTTCTCTGCTGAGATCTAAGCGATACTAATGGCTTCTACAGCGCTTACATTTGCAGATGGAAAAGGTTTGTATTTTTATTTTTTTGTGGGCGTAGACAGTTGTTAGTGTGGCACCATGAAGCCTGTAAATTTGTTTTTTATTTTTATTTTTTATCAAATGTCACTCTTGAGAGTTGTTAGGCTAAGAGCTTTGATAACTTACCGTTGTCCATCTATACACCCCCTCCCCTCCCCTCTTCCCCCCACTGGATGTCCAATACTAATAAGATCATCATTCTTTTTTAAACTGCAGAAACATGCACTAAGTGCTCCTAATTTTCCACATATGAGTGCCCTCATTAGTATATGTACTGTGTTTCTAATGACCGAGTGTTTTCAACAAAATTTGTGCAATTCTTATAAATTAAAAGTGTGATGCAAATGTGAACCTTGTGGGATTGATACACAGCAAATAGAGGTTTTGTCTGCATGTGCAATGCAGGAAGGCAGCAGTCAGTCTCAGAGACCTATGGGTTTATGACTCTCCCAGGCTTTGGATCGGAAATGCTCTCGCCAACTAAATAGTCAAGTATTTGGCTGCATCATATTCCAGACAATTTAACAGGCCCAGGGCTCCAACATGCAAGATATGGTTGATCCAATTTAGGCCATGCTCAATCAACTTAATTCTACAGGGGATGCAGAGGCTGGGTACTGCAGTGTGTGCAAGAATGGATTGCTCAACAAAGCAGCTTTTAAAGGTCATGTTTTCGCTGCAGCCATGCCTACAAGATCTTAATGGAGGGCACCGTTTGCAAACTGAGTATGTAAATCCATCACAAACCTCCAACTCAACTGTGATTTATGATGGGAAGCTACAGTAAGGGCCTGAGTTTTCAGAATGAGAGTGTATAATGCAGTATGGCATCTCCAAGGCCCTGTCTGTCATATCTGCTCTTTCCCATGTGTGTACACACACACTACAAGTAAGAGTAATGATATCCTGCAAACTTTGCTTCACTGTGTACTCTTGCTTTCCTTTTTTTATAGACAAAGTAATTTCTTGCTAACGCAACAACTATAAAACATACACGCGTTGGCCCGTCAACAAGGTATTCCTACTTCTACGCAATATTTTCATCTTTTTCATGGGGAGCATGGTGTTATGATTTCGCTTCTGCCATACAAGGAGCCAATTATATTATCAGCGTGGGACCTCTGCTTGACACTGCATGTCCTGATGGTGTAATGAAATAAAAGAGGTTTCACACGCATGCTCCCACTGTGTCCTTGACGGCTGGAAATGTCTACTTTGCAGTTTCTGTAATTTGGGTGAGAGGTGTATTTGCAAAGATATCACTGAGCCGAACGCTCTCCACAGGGGATGGGCAACCCCCTCTTCTATTTTAAGGGGCAACTCCTTTCAGAGAAGTGGAAACTGCTTCTCAGTGATCACATATGTTGTAAAATTTGCTTTTGTTTCTCTGGAAACTGGACAATGCTTCCTTATAATTAAAAAAAAAATTGCTGAGTCATGATTCATCCATTTGTACCCGATGTGCCATGAGTGAGACATCACATGTAAATATTTCTCCTTTCAGAATACTAATGTTGGATGCAATTGGAAAGCTAAAATTTCTCAAACAGATCAAAATTATGTACATTCAACACTTATTTTAAACCAATTGCAAAGATAATTTACATTCAAAGTCATACTGAAGATACTTTTCTTTTTTTTTTATCCATAAAAACTATTTATGGGAAAACTGAAGGATTGAATGGGGTGAAAGGGATAATAATAATACATTTTATTTATAATGCA
>JBAMIG010000008.1:12976751-12991553 GCA_037177335.1 Kiunga ballochi
GCAGGAACAGAACTGGGTTTCTCACTTAACACCACAGGAATGTGAGCCTAAATGAAGCCTGATCTGGGGGAGGCTGTGCTCCCACAACGGAGCGCTCACTATCTCTATAAACTGCTGATAAAAGTGAGGATGTGTCATTTAAAACATACCACAACACAATCCACTGCAACTGGGAGGCTTTGTTCTAAAAGTGCCTATAGGGAAGTCAGGTTGTGTGTGTGTGTGTGGTGTGTGTGTAGGGGGGTCGCTGCTACCGGAATGGTGAGAAAAATGTCAGGAAGACAACTTGCTGTGAGTTTTGGGTGTGGACTTAATGACAGGGCTTGGAGATTGGGAGTCATCAACAGCAATGCAAAACACACTTCCCCTTCTTGACTTAGGCCAAAGCTAAGATAAAAAGGTTATTGCCGTAGGAAAATTATTGTATTTCTGGATAATGAAATGGTGACACTGTCTGCAACACCTCTCCCACACTGGTCACTCATTGTAGCATACTTTAATAAGATAAGCCCTGAACATATACCATTTAAGATTTCATAATAATCCAGCCTTTGTTTTCCTTCTGAGTCTTCCAGTGTAAAATTATCCACACACCAATCGTGTCTGGACATTGTGATTTCAAACTGTACATCTTGGGCAGGGTTCCTCTGTAGTTTCAGCACACCTGTTCTTTGTTTTGTCAATTCAGGTGTTACATAGGGTGTGTCATCAACATCACGTACTGAAACTAATTTTCTGTACAGATGTTGCAACGCTGTTGCTGTAATGACATCCTGGATAGCTCGAGGGCAGATGTGTCATTTATTGCAGTGTAAGTATAAAAAGAGACAGTTAAGATGACATAAATTTACTCAGCGTCTGGATTAGTAGAAGTGTTTGAGTCGGTCGAGCTATTTGGGTGTCTGTTTTATTTAGGGATGCTGACATATTACATGAGATTATAATGTTGATACATCCAGCAGAAATATATCTATTTACTGGAACTATAATTGCTGTGTGACTTGACTGACATTGCACCTCTTTGACAGAGTGCAATTGTTTTGCACTGTGAAAGGAGGTTTGTTTCCGAGGCAACGTTGCCACAACTTAATGTGCCTCAGGACACTGGTGTCTTTACTGAAACTGCATTTGTCAAAGCGGTTTGGTCTCTTAAACTGGAAAGAGACACAAGACCTCACCCACTAGGCAAGAGACACGTTTTACCACATTTTAGAACAGCCATGCAGCGATATGCCTGAAAACTATTTATTTTTTTCTTAAAAAGATGTCTGTCAAAGAAAATATACTTTATGTGCATGATATTGCCTGTTTCTTACTTTGCTTTTCTTTTTTAAAACCATTAAACCATCATATCATGCTCTGTGCTCTCTGTTTGTAAGCTGACTGGTAAATAAATCAATTTAACTGTGGTAGCAAAAGAAGAAGGACAGAAAAAAATTAAGAGAAAGAGAAAAACTTCTCTCTCCTAGGACAAGATGAAACTAGTACCAGTTTCCCTTGTCATATATCCCTTTACTTATACAAAATTTAGATTTAATGTTTAATACTAAGCTTGTGTACTTGTGCCAATTTACTCTTCTTTTTCTTTAAATATGTGTTTTATGCTGGGAAAAGAGAGGGAAAAATACACAAGGCCTACATGATCACATGTGCACACAGTACAAACTGTGGTGCTTTGCTTGGGAATTTCACAGTCACTGGTGGAGTTCTGCAGGCGGGTGAGAAAACAGTAATCCAAACTACTCTGTTGCACTTTTTTATCTGCAAAAGGTCAACATCACAAATAAATGATCAACTTATGCATGTATTGTAAGCAGACAAAGGCAGTATTCTTATGATGGATGTTCTATTACCATAAATTGGAAGCTACATTTCTATCTGATTGATTATGGGGATACATTGCATATGCATGTTTCCTCAACCCTATGACATGTTGAATCAGTATATTATACATCTCTACAATTCATTACAAACTCCAAGTGCCTTTCTCATCACTGCATTCTTTATGATTTAGTAGCTTGGACATCTCTCAAGGTTCACAGACAACATCATGGGTATATTTATATTAAAGCAATCATTTGAAAATCTCCATTATACCTTTGTAACCTCCTCTCTGTTTGCTCTCATACGTATCAGTATTATAAAAATACTCCCTAAAACTAAACATCAAAGTTAAGAGTTTTAACAGAAAGTAGTTTAAAAGATACTTTAGTGGTAACCTCACCCAGCAATGTGTCTAATCACTGCATGCAGCAATCTATATATTCATCACAACAGGGATAATGTATTTTTGTTAGATTGTTGTTAAAAAATAGTTAGCCAGCTCATTAAATGGTGTTAGATTTTAAAGTTATTCAGATTTTATTGAGATTTTCTTTACTTTTGCATTCTGCTGTTTTATACATACTTCATTAGTTAACTTTAGTCAACATTTGCTCATCTGTAAACTATTTTATGTAAAAAAAATTATCTTTATGATGAATTTATTATTTTTTCTTTTGCTAATGCAACAGGTAAAGTTGATATGACACACTTTATTTGGATGCTTCTGAAGAAACTTTTAAAATCATATAGCCTATTAGTTTCAATTTAATGTATAAACACATATTTGAACAATATAACAGTGTAACGAATAATTTATGTTTTTATTAAATGTGACAAATAGAAAATAGACTGGATTTTGCGCATGCCAACATTTAGAAACAACTCTGGGTTTTTAAAGAAGACAGATTCAAATTTGAGTTATGTCGGCTCCTAATGAGTAGCCCTTCATGTTTTTGCTTCACACTCAATTTTGAAAGCCTGTATTCAAAGTGTGTCGATTTGTAATTGCTCCCCCTCTTCTTATTTTAGGTTACAAACTTGGCTATTTGGTCTAATTCCCCCTCACAAACACAAGGTTGCACCGTAACATTGTTGCGCCGCAGAGTGCAAAGAGCGGCGTCTTCTCTCTGTCAGCGTGAGCAGCGCAACACGGAGGAAGGACCCGCCCCACTGTGAAACCTCTCCCTGCCCTTCCATGGGGTCGAAGTCTGCACAACCAACAATAGATTAGAGAAGAACTCAAACTGACGCGTTTCCACTTCAACACGAGGATTAAGAAATTGTTATTCCCCCAGCTTATGGCTTCTCTGCTGACATGTCGTGTTTTTCTTCTGATGACATTTCTCCTCACTGTAAGTAAACGATGTGCGACGCTTTCAAAAAACAAAGTAAAGTCCATTTTCCTGCATTTGTGAAAAACAGGTGTGGCTCCTCTCTGGCTGGAATCAACAGTTTAGTTGCCACAACTAAACAATTACGTATTTAGCTAAATATACAGAGAGAAAAAACATCGCCGCGGTTGTTTTGTTGGACTTTTTAAGAGTTTTTCATTTCCCTCCCAGCAAAGTGTCAGTTTTCATTAAAGTGGGCTATTTGAGCATAGCCTACTATGAAATATGTATTAATTCTAAGCTGTTCTGGGGTTTTCTTTCTTTTCTAATGCGTATAGTTAGTTTGTGGAGAAATTTAATGACATTTTTCATTAATAAAACAAGCTTATTGTTGACACACTTCAGTAGAATCAGGTGTTTGCGTGGAAAAAACTATTCCCCTTGAGGACCACACATGAATAGTGAAGTTATCCTTGGAAACAGTGAAGCAGTGTGTCTTATCATTTTGTAATTAACTTTCTTCTTTTTCTTTACTGACCTGCAGCTTGTTTCTGCAAGGGGAGAAGGCAATGGCCTGAAGTTAAAGAGGCAGAAAAGAGAATGGTTTGTGGCTCCCAGAGTTCTCAGGGAGAACCAAGATTACACCACCTATGACTATATAGCTAAAGTATGTACCTCTGTTTTATTTCACTGAGAGATTCTAATAAAAATGACATCCCACTTTTATTATTTCAAGTTTTATTTTTATACAGACTTGTATCGATATTATTTAACATAAAAACATTTCTGCTTTTAAATTCAGCATGTAATTTTTAATTAAACTGAATGAATTGCACACACTGGTTCTTCTCGGCCCATTTTTGTTTCTTCTTCATAAGAGTAGAGCTTTTTCACACCCAATCTATTAGACTTGTGTTTTCAGAGTGAGTCATTGCAAACAGTGTATCATAATGGATTTCCTATTTCAGCAGTTTCATTTTACACACCTACAGTGTGCATTTTGTCATTTTGGTTGTATAAACAGAAGGTGTTTTAGATGTCTTTTGAGACCAATATTGTCTGGATAGTAAAATGCAATTACATTTATTTCAATTCTTCAACAGAAATACTGTACGCAAGCTAAATTTACACATGCATTTAGAAGCTGCCCAGAGGTTTCACTGCATTCTTTTTTCTTTGGGTTTCAGATTCGCTCTGATAAGGAGAATTTTACAAAGATAGTATATTCTCTAACGGGACCTGGCGTTAATGAACCTCCATTCAATATATTTGGTGTTGATGTGAATAATGGTTATGTAAAAGTCTTTGTTAAAAACCTGGATCGAGAGGCCATCCCTGTCTATAAGGTAAACCTGGATTATATATAAGTGAAAGCTGTGCATTGAATTGTATGTAAATTATTGATTGTGAACTATATGAGTATTTATCTTTTAGTTAAAAGGCATCGCACAATTTACCAACGGGTCCCGTGCTGAAAAGGATTTAGACCTTATAATTAAAATTGAGGATGAAAATGACTGCACACCAGTTATTACAGCAGAGCAGGTGGGCTCTGTCAGCGAAGCCAGTAAAACAGGTATGTTCGTATCTGCACTGTTATTGGTTACATAGCTTAGAGTAAAAGGAGTTTCATGCATTTAAACAACATAAATATTTGGTGATTCTCAGGTACTGTTGTGATGAAAGTGTCAGCTACTGATGCAGATGAAGAAAACACTCTCAGCTCCAGAATCTCCTACAAAATTGAAAGTCAGAGTAACATAAATGGGATGTTCTACATCAACCCTAAAACTGGCGAGGTCATGGTTCAAAGGAACACTCTAGATAGGGAGGTAAGTGTCCTTTCAATGAAAAATTAAAATTTTTGTGTTCTAGATATAACTTGATATACCACTCACCTTAGTCACAAAATGTCTGAGATCAATAAATCTTTGGGTTATAAATGCATTCACCTTGTCTTTTAGAAACAAGACACATATAAGTTGACAATTCTGGCCTGCGACGTAGATGGCCAACCCGGCGGAAACACTGGAACTGGGACAATTGAGATTAAAATTCTGGACATTAATGACAATATTCCCACACTGGAAAAAGAATCGGTAGGTGTGAGACCACCGCTGTGACTTTCTGTCCTTCTCTAAGTATTGTTGATCTCTTAAGGCGCATTTTTATTATAGTATGTGGGAAGTGTGGAGGAGAATACCATCAACATGGAAGTTTTGAGGATAAAAGCCATCGACATGGATCTCATCCACACTGAAAACTGGCAGGCTGTGTACACCATTGTTTCTGGCAATGAAGGGGGTCATTTCAGTATCGTAACGGATTCTAAAACCAATGAGGGGATCATCATGATTAATAAGGTGAAGACTGATACAGTAACATAGCTGATGCAATTTGGCTAAAAGTGGATTTAAAAACTAAACCTGAAGACATGCTAACACTGTGCATTATTCTCAGGCCCTGGATTATGAGGAAGTCAAGATGCTAAATTTGGCTGTGAAAGTTTCCAACAAGGCAGAATACAACTTTGGCAGCGGGACTGTGATAGACACATCAAAATCATACCCTGTCAAAATCAATGTCCTTAATCAGAGGGAAGGGCCCCGTTTCCAGCCGAATGTAAAAGTGGTGACTGTTTCCGAGGACCACACTTCCATCTTTATCAACAAGGTCATTGCTACCTACACTGCAATCGACAGTGACACTCTGAAGATTGCCACCAACGTAAGGTACTGTCACTACAAGGGAGCTGTGGAGCTGGAGTTTAGGAAAACTGATTTTTCATGTTAAAGTAAAGAAAACACCTGCAATTGCAACGTTTAATGTTTTAATACTTCTGATTGCTGATAAACCATTTTTACATGCACGTACCACACCACAGAATTCATAATAATATAAACTAAGCAGTATATCTAACACATTATCTTACTTTTATGTATTTTAAAAAGTAAATTTCTGAGAATATTTCCTTAAGGTTTCATTTTAAGTGAACATGTTTTCAGTACATTATTTTTTTTTCCTTTTTATTTGAATGAATTTGTTATTGAATGTTTGTTTATATTGAGTTTTTTATAACTTTATTTAACTGTCATTGGCCTTGAAATTACTAAGCTAAAACTAAAACTTTGTTATGATCCAGGAGAATAAATAGGCTAGGAAACTTTGTACATTTTACACCTTTTTCACTCCCTGAAATCCACTGCAGTAGTATGCAGTGTTTCTACACAGCTATATTTGAAACCATAATGAACTGTACTGTTGTTTTATTTACTATACTGCTAGGTATGCAAAGATCTATGATGAAGATAACTGGTTGACGATTGATGAGAACACAGCAGAAATCAAGTTAAATAAGTTGCCTGACCGAGAGTCCAAATTCTTGATCAATGGGACATACTATGCCAAAATTGTATGCATCACTAATGGTGAGTTCTGCAAAAATTCTTTAATGTTTTTACTTCAATCTGACCAATGGTCCCCTCGGTATTAATCTCTGATTCAAATTGGTTTACAGATGCTCCTTCAAAAACAGCAACGGGAACAATTGCCATTCAGGTGGAGGACTACAATGATCACTGTCCTGAACTGACCTCTACAACTCGGAGCATGTGCCTGGAGGATAACGCTATTTATGTCTCAGCTGTAGACAAAGATGAGTTTCCCAATGCAGCGCCATTTGAATTCACTGTGATTCAAGGAAGCAGCAAAGAGAACTGGAAAATTGAGCCTTTTAATGGTAAGACCATCTGGAGAGGACACTTGGAAAAGATAGTGATTTCTAAGCTATGATTGTTTTGCCGAGAGACCCATTTATCTGTCACTCACTTTGAATGGTGTTCCTAAATATAGTCTTTATCTATTACAAGAACAATGTGTGGGAAAGATACTTGGTTCAGAACAATAAGAGTCACAAGTTAAAATACATAAAAAATTGTTTCTTTATTACTTTTTATTACAGAATTAAAAGTTATGGTCTTGTCTTCCTGTAGAAACTACAGTCATTCTGCGAGACCACACCCGCTTATGGCCAGGGATGTACAAAGTGGCGTTCGAGATCAAAGACATGCAAGGAAAGTCATGTGCCAAAGTCCAGACAGTGGATGTAACAGTGTGCACTTGTCTTCAAAACACCAAAACCTGTTTGCAGCGGAGGGGAAGTAGTGCAGTTTTTGGAGCCTCTGGTATCCTGCTTCTGTTGCTCGGACTGCTGCTGCTGCTGTGTGAGTAGACTTCGGTTTGCCTTTATTTTGGTCACATATTCAACACAACAAGCTTAGGCTTAAAATAAAAACAATTAAGAAGAAAGGGTTGCTAAACTAACATATTAGAATCAAGATGCATCCCACAATTACTGATTCTTATCCTTATTAGTTTAATAAGAAACACAAACATGTTGAATGGCAAAGAAAGCAATACCCTGATCTAGAATTTTGCCTAATTAGATTTTTTACAATATCCACATATAAAACTTCTTTTTTTTTATTAAGTGAATTTTGTCTTTGCTTTTCAGTGGTGCCCCTTCTGTTGCTTTTCTGCCTGTGTGGAAATGTGCCAGGAGACTTCAAGCCTATTCCTTTTGATGCTAAACAACAACTGATTGCATATCACACAGAAGGGCAGGGAGAAGATAAGGTACTATCATAACTCATCTTACAAAGAGTTTCAACATTTGGCACACTGGAAACAGGTCTTTGACCTGATCCATTATGTTCTCACAGGAAGTCCCGCTTCTACAAGTGCCAGTGATCATTGATAATAACACACTGAATACCAAGGACATCAACAGCTTTGGGGGAAAGGGATACCTTGGAGGATTGGTTGAATCAGGAGGAGAAGCGGATGGAGGGTTGGGCTTTGGTGGTGCTATTAACACTTCAACTGTGATAACTGAAAATATGAACATGTACAACCAATACGGGCATTATGGGCAAGAAGAGATGGACTTTTTGGATGGAGGGAGGATGGTAGGACAAGAGGTGAATTATTCTCGTTACGGCGGCGGTGCCTTCAGTGGGATGGCTCTGCCTGATCATTTCCTGGGAGAGTACTTTTTAGCAGTGAGTATCTTCAAATTAAGATTTTTAGTTTTTGGATAAGTAATAAGTTGGGTTACTATACATATTTTGTATTACATAGCTAGATATATAGTTAGGCAGAAGCTGAAATATATACTTCTTTATTAGTTAAGTCATATATTTACTATTTTTATTCCTCTGCAGAAATCAAACAATGCTTCACAGCAGTGGCAGGACAACAACCAGCTCCGGGTCTTTGACTATGAAGGTCAAGGGTCGCTGGCAGGTTCGGTAGGTTGTTGCAGCCTCCTTGATAATGACAATGACCTTTCATTTCTTAATGACCTTGGGCCAAAATTCAAAACCCTGGCTGAGATTTGCCATGGATCCACCCTGGAGAGTGAGTCAGTGGTTGGAGGAGTTTCTATATCCCCGGTGAGACCTGTATCTTCTGCCATACCATCCACTTCGACCCACACGCACGTCCATACACACTCAGAAACCATCAGAGATAGGGATCGGATAAACACCCTCAACACCTCCAATGTGGCATCTGGGTCTTCCACTTTTATCCAAGAGGAGCGAATTACTGAGAGATCCCAAGGCTCAGCGGCTGCTTCCAACGTGCAGGTCCAGGACAAAATAATCATTCCTAATCAGACGCTGCTCATACAGCAGCCTGCCATGTATTATGCTGCTGCACCCATGTATGTAGTGGAATCAAAGCCTCAGATGGTGCTTGTGACAGGAGGAACTCAGCAGGCTGTGGGTCAGCTAAGTCAGGTGGGCCAGGTGGGGCTGAGTCATGGGCTGGTGCAGGTTGGTGGCCTGCAGAGCTCACAGGGAATGGTACTTGTTGAAGGGCAGGTCGGAATGAGTGGAGTGGCAACGGGGCAGACTGCACAGGGCCTTTCAATAGGTTCCGGCTCCAGGTCCACAAAAGTCTTAGTGGTTGAGAATGGATCCTCGGGAGGAGAGCAAGGCTTTGTTCAGACAGGACAGAAATCAACAGAGTCTGACTTAGACATGAGAGGTCAAGGTGTGCAGGTGACGTCTTTTTCCCACAGTTCATACGGTTCTACAGGGTCAAAGGAGGAGTCGAGACTGATAGCACCCAGTTTGCAAGGAAGCCAGAGGGTGGTTATGCAACAGAAAGAAGTCTCAATGACAGAGAGAAGTTTCGAGTCTAACACAAGAGCATAAATGAACTAGCCTTTCCACATTAGTCACACCTTTAGTGATAAATGTTACGGTAGATCTAGTTCTAGAGAGACAAAGTAAACATGGAAGAGCTTAAACGGCTTGGCCTGAAGCTTTGGTGGACATGTCCATTGCTCTAACAGATATACACAACACTTGGTGTAAAACCTGAGGGAAAACAAAATCTTTAGAAGCGTTCCATAATGTCTGCTTGATAAAGGGAATGTTTTGCATAAATAGTGTTATTTGTTTATTCCATGTCTCATCTTACGGGTCATTCTATCCTGTACCAGCCCAACAAAATAATACCAACAACCTGTTTACATTTACCACCTTCCAGCTGGTTTTGCAGGTTGTGTGGTCACCATGTAGCACTCCGCTGAAAATTTAAAATTACTATGAGAACAATATTACAGCCTATTAAAGACAATAAACCATTCTTAGCAATTCATGAAAAACAGCTTATCGTGTGTGCATTCCTGAAGTTTATAATAAAGCAAGTGTTAAGTGCCAAAACAGTAGATATTTATTATTACAGCATAATTTCCTATTTCTTACAAGTTTATGGCATTTTGTGCCATAATTAGAGCATATGTGTGTGTGTGAATTGCCAGAATAATAAAAAGGTGAGCTAGAAAACACTGAAAGACTTTTGCTGGTGTGATACTGATACTGCTGTTTTCATTGTGATCAAAATATATTTTCTGACTTTGTTTCATGCTGTAGAAATGTAAAGCGGTTTGGTAATATATTTTATGTTTTGTACGTTTTGCACCCGGTGTCATTAAAATCAATCAAATGGGTAGTTAATAATTTGTCTTCTGTCAGTCATGGCATTTAGGTGTTGTAATGTTAAATCAAATGTGTGTAAAATCTTTAAATTACAAGAAGAGGATTTTAAAATTTTGCTTGAACACTGAAAGTAAGTGGCATACTGTATCTTTTAAATAAAAAAAATTTAATTGATAATTTCTCCTCTTTTTTTGCATTAATGTACAGATGCAAACTCTTAAACATTCTCATGCTCCTTTTGCAGCAGCTCCACAAATGTAAGGTTAAACTGGATAAAGATCTCTTCATAACTGACTACACTGGAAATATACATATCAACAAGTAACAACTTAACTTCAGATAATGAAATGAGCATACTACATGGTGGTAATGGGTGGGTGTGGGGGGTGTTCATAAAAATGCGCTGAATTTTAGTCCCAGAACTTATTCACGGCCTCTGAAAATGGGTATAAATGTATTTTAAGGATTATTTACTTATTCAATAATATACTTGTTCTATTTTTAATGTCAGCTATATTTATGTGATTCACTGTTCTTATTTTTTATTTTATCTAAGTTTTTTTTTTTATTATCCCCTATATTTAGTTTTAGTTTAGTTCATTTTATATTGAGCTCCTTTATCATTAATTGTATTCTTGCTTCTCTTATCTGTTCTTTTCTTTATCTTACTTTTTTACTCCAGAGATTTCTTCTCAGGGATCTTTTTACACTGGTGGTTTTGCCTGCTTGGTCTGTAGGGTTGCTACTGCAGTGGCTGTGCAGCCTGCACTGCAACCCTCTGGCTGACACATGCCTGCCTGATGTGGGTGGTTCCAATGGTAGCACCCTGTAAGGCAGGGATGGGCAATTTTAGTCACAGTCTTGCAAGTATTAGGATTCTCCCATCTATACTAGCAGACTTCTGAAGAGTTTAATGTGAAGTTCTGCACAAGTCTGATAATTAAGTCTGATGTGTGTCAGATGTGTTGCAGGAGGGAAAGTCCTAACACTTGCAGCACTGCGGCCCTCGAGGACCACTGTTGCCAGTACCTGCTCTTTAGCCATGGCTTGACTGGCTGAATGAGTCCCAAGATATTGTTCACACAGCAGCCTCATATTTATATTTAATTAGGAGACAGTACCAATAGATGGGAATTTATGTTTGTGCAAGACACACTTTTAAATTTTCTTTTTAAAAATATAAATTGTTGTGAAAGACTGGTGACTTGTGCAGGGTGTACCCTGCTCCCCTAATTTTCATTTGGACTAAGCCATATAAAAAGTAAATAAATTAATACATTGTTTTTATAATGTAAAGCACTTTGTATTGATCTCTGCATAAAAATGACTATTATCTCTGGATTTTAGATGGATTTTAATGCACATAGTGTGTAGGTCTGAGGAGGCTGAGGCTCAAACATCTCTCAAGGAGGAAGGTTCACATTTCGTCATTAGCCCTATAAAGCAAACAGGAACATTACTACAACAATAGCGTGCTCTGTATAAAAGGAGCTCACTCAAAAACTGTTCAGTCAGCTTTCACTTGGGGAAGAGCTGAAAGAGACAAATCAGGTTTCAGACTCTGATAATGTAGCTGAGTGGTTTAAGGTGACATTTAGTTGGTTAAAACATAAAAGTATTCATCTTGGAATTCAACTTTTTAAAGCATACATTGTATGTTTTAGGGTTAAAACACTCCTCTAAACACTGCAGAGGGAATTGATCTTATTTAGCCTATAGCTTTTTTTTTTACCAAAGCAGTTGAAAGATGGTGGGACAAAATTGTCTCATCTGCTCTTGCTGAATAAACTGTAGCCCCTCGGAGGAACTTGGCTTTGTGTGGTCTTCTTCATCGAATGTAGAAATTATGGCAATCACCAAGCCACAGAAATCCACATTCAAGTAGCTTTGAAAATTCCAGCATTTTCACAGCTCCCTTTTAATTTTGTTTGTCAAAATACTACTAAGTAAATTCTCGTGTTATTCACAAAATATTCTTCCTCGGCCAAATGGTAAACAAGAGTTGACCTACGTTTCCTGTTTTATTCTTTGTTTTGGTGTGTATGTGCTCTGTTTTTATCTCTTTCTTTTTTTCTACCCTGTTTGTGTTTAAACTCATCATTCATGCTTGAAGCATATGTTTTTCATTAGCTGTCAGAAGAAGCATTCTTTCTTTCTGGGGTGTGCCTGGGGAGTGGCAAAGGCCAAACAACCCTGATAGAGAACTTTTACAGACAGTTTTCACTTTTGTCTCAGAATGGCATTGCAACATATTTGTTGACAGAAGGCCCAGTCATTAAATCATCTCATTGTTGTGTCATACATCTCATCCTTATCCAGTGATCAGTTTGCTGCTCTCATATTACATTAAGACTTAGGCACAAAGCATCTTGGCCAAGTGCCATCAAAAATATACTTACAGACATGGAGTCAAGCATTTCCCTTCACTTGAGCCGAAGAATTTATGATGCTTCAAGCATGAATGATGGTATTGTACAGAACTTAATAACCTGTACTGTATGTCAAATCCTTCTGAGGCTGCTCACAGAATATATTGTAAAATAAAGAATTTCCCCTAAAATATCTGTTCTGCTGTGTTTTAGCTATAGGTAAACATAAACAAGGAAGCTTGCCTTTTTGGTACAGTTCTTAGTTGTATATAATTGATCATTTTGGCTGTGTATAAATTCACTTTAAACTATCATTTTCTCAATTTATGGTTTATGTGTAACAATTTGTTGACTGCTACCGACATGCCATTTATGATCACTGTAGATATCCAATAATTCTCTGGAAAATGTGTGCACTAAAACAAGCTTTGGCTAGTCAGATCAATACAGAGAACGGTTCATTGATGGTTTTTTTGGTCCTGAATATATTTGAAAATTTCATGTTAGCACAATGTAAAATAAGGAAATAGAATTTGAACAAAAAAATACTATTTTTTGTCTTTTAAAGAACAGCAAAGCTAGGGCTTCTTTCAAGATCAACAAACATATTGTCAAAACCATAATGATATAGGGACAATAAGATGCTGTGTATACTGTTTATGCTGCACTGCCTGTCATGGAAATCCAAACAATAGTAGCAATTTTCAAGTCATTTTACTTTGCATAACCGTTTAAAGGAGGTCTGAAGCATGGTTTCGATCTTTTATTTGAGACAATAAATGTGTGATAAAGTGAACATTACAAAACTAATAAGGACAAGGCTGTAGTTTTGTTTGTTTTGTTTACTTGCAAAGCATGATTTAGAGAAACACTACAATCATTGCATATTTCAGATTCTAACAGGATTCGATAGCTTTGTCAGTATAAGCAGTGCCTAAATGCAGAATTATTTGTCTAAACAATTGGGTAGTACAATATTTGTGAAACATCTGCATCTCTACCATACTTCATATTATCTCCTTGCACTTTGCCAGCAGCAGCTTTGATTAAAAAATGGTTCAATGTCACGTCAGTGTGTTGTATTTAGTGGCGACCATCGTGGCGGACCTCTTCCTCATCTTCTATTTCATCTTCTTCATATTCACCCATTTCATCAGCTGTGGCATCCTGGTACTGCTGGTACTCAGACACCAGGTCATTCATGTTGCTCTCGGCCTCGGTGAACTCCATCTCATCCATTCCCTCTCCAGTGTACCAGTGGAGGAAGGCCTTGCGACGGAACATGGCAGTGAACTGCTCAGAGATCCTCCTGAACAGTTCTTGGATGGCTGTGCTGTTGCCAATGAAAGTTGCAGACATCTTGAGGCCCCGTGGAGGGATGTCACAGACGGCTGTCTTGACATTGTTAGGAATCCATTCCACGAAGTAGCTGCTGTTTTTGTTCTGGACACTCAACATCTGCTCATCCACTTCTTTCATCGACATGCGGCCACGGAAGATGGCTGCCACTGTGAGGTAGCGTCCATGACGGGGGTCACATGCTGCCATCATGTTCTTGGCATCAAACATTTGCTGTGTGAGCTCTGGCACAGAGAGGGCACGATACTGCTGGCTGCCCCTGCTTGTGAGAGGCGCGAAGCCTGGCATGAAGAAATGCAAGCGGGGGAAGGGCACCATGTTGACAGCTAGCTTACGGAGGTCAGCGTTAAGTTGGCCAGGGAAGCGCAGGCAGGTGGTCACCCCACTCATGGTCGCCGATACCAGATGGTTTAGGTCACCATAGGTTGGTGTGGTCAGCTTCAAAGTACGGAAGCAGATATCATACAGGGCCTCATTGTCAATACTGAAGGTCTCATCTGTGTTTTCCACTAACTGGTGGACGGAAAGGGTGGCGTTGTAGGGCTCCACTACAGTATCGGAGACCTTTGGGGAAGGCATAACACTGAAGGTGTTCATGATGCGGTCAGGATACTCTTCACGGATCTTGCTGATGAGCAATGTGCCCATCCCTGAACCAGTGCCTCCACCCAAGGAGTGGGTAAGCTGGAAACCCTGGAGGCAGTCACAGTTCTCTGACTCCTTTCTCACCACATCCAGGACCGAATCCACCAGTTCAGCTCCTTCTGTGTAGTGACCCTTGGCCCAGTTATTTCCTGCGCCACTTTGACCTGCATGATGTGAGGTTTAAAGATAGTTAATGTTGAGAAAATAGTTTGTGTTCGATTTTAAATATGTTTTTTTTCTTTGTATATATATATATATATATAT
>JBAMIG010000008.1:12991653-13004301 GCA_037177335.1 Kiunga ballochi
TAGTTAATGTTGAGAAAATAGTTTGTGTTCGATTTTAAATATGTTTTTTTTCTTTGTATATATATATATATATATATATGTGTGTGTGTGTGTGTGTGTGCATATGGTTTCTATAAAGGTTTTTTAAAAAAGATCATAACTTGAGCTGTTAATGTCATTTTCAATCATGTCAGACAAGATTAATGTATTATTTAATTATAAAAAAAAAGTAAAATATCCATCAAACAGTCCTAATAATCATCAGGTATATAAAAAATGGGATTTACTGTTTTGTTTTTTTTTTAGCATTATTTTGTAATATATAAAAAATGGTAAATAACTAAAGGAGTTGAGTTCAATTTTCTTCTAGAAAGTGTAAAAAATTTAGAAACAACACTTTCATCAGCTCATGATGGAAGTATAGACAAGTTTGAAACATTTTGACAAAAAATCTTGACAGAGTTAAAAAAACAAACAAAAACACTTGTTTTAATTATCAAATGTTATGTGTGGACAGAAAATTTATTCAGTTGTCCCTTTAATGGTGTGAATGGATCATGCCTTTTTTTGACATAGTTAAAAAATGCTTTGAAAAAAAACACTTTGAAAATGTTGTGTGTCAATAATATTATGTCATTTACTCATGGTTGAGTATTTTTGCTTACACTTGCTATAAATTAACATGTGGCCACAAGAAGGCATCCTGAGTTCACTGAGTTAAAAACTACCAGGAAACCTCCATGAAACCTTATATCATTAAGCAGTTCTATAGGTTTACTGAGAAAATCTGACAACTCAGTGATACAATATATATATTGCACAATATATATATATATATATTGGTGGATATTTGATTTTTTAGTTACACATTTGTTACAGCTTATTGATGAGGGTGTAGTACCTGCTAAGAAGAAGAACTTGTCAATTCTATGCTGCAGTATTTGGGTCTTTCTTCTAATTTGTACTCATCATAGTGTGCACTGCTTTTCCTTTTTTGTTCTCTTCATTTTGCCAAGTCACTAGAGCTCTCTGTGTCTGACACAGCTGCATAAGGCCAATCCATCACAGTATTGGCAGTTCACTAAAAGACTGCAGAAGCATTGTGCTTGGTTTACAGTGCTGTGCAATGCTGTCAGGTGAAACTAAGCCCAGCTTTATGAGCTGGGACAGCAGTTTATGACATGATCCTGTATGTTCAGCTGATTCGGGTTGCATGTTGACATTTAGATTTATCGTCCACTCACCAAAGACAAAGTTATCAGGCCTGAAAAGCTGCCCAAATGGCCCAGAGCGAACTGAATCCATGGTTCCTGGCTCCAGGTCCACCAGGATGGCACGAGGCACAAATTTACTACCTTTGAAAAGGAGGGAAAGGAGGAAACAAAGGGAGGTAATAGACTGAAGACTGGAGTAAGATACCAACAGTCTCATGATGACATGTTCAGAACATCCATAGTGAGATACTGACAAAAGATATTTAATTTGATTGTCTAAACACAGCATATATAGTGCTGTTTGCCAAAGGTAAAATGTTTTCTCTCTCATTTCTCCACCCTGTCTGTCTATGACACATACAGCAGGCAAACTGCTGCAGTATGCTGCACTGCTTATTCTAGACTAGCAAAGCTACCAAAGTGCTGAGCTCTGCAGAGAGCAATGTGAGGGGCTGCTTTCTGCTTCAAATATATTTCTTATTTTGCATAACTTTTTTACTAAGCTAATTTTTCTGTCTAACTATGCTAATCTACTTTCTGTTCTTAAAAAAAAACAATAAAAAAATTCAGATGTTTAGTCTTCATGCATTAGTGACCCATTAAGTGATGCTGATGACTGCATGCTGCATGGAAACAAAAGATCAATACTGCCTGTTGCTGGGGGATAAGATAAGTATAGACAGCTGTGCATGCAGGCCTTCATTTAGTCATAGCACAGCTTAATCTCAAAACCAGGCTAGACCTGGAGGTAATTCTTCCTGATTTGTTCCTTTCACAAAGAATTATGTAACACAAAAACTTAAATGATGTTTGATGGGTGCATTTCAATTCATTAGAAAATATCTGCCTGCTTAATGTAGAGGTCAGAACAACAATGCAGGATGAATTAAGGATGACCTTCAACATGTCACACCAATAATATTACTAAGTGGAGACTGCAGATACCTGTACTCCCTAGAGATAGACAGAGAGGAGGAGTGGGGGAGAGGAAGGAACAAAGAGAGACATTTTAACAACCTCGTCCTATTTTTCCCCATTTTTGTCCTTTTTTATATAAAAAGAGAAGGATCTGCATTCACCTGCAATTATATCACTGTGATTGAAAGACATTTGTATGAGGCTTGTGTAGCATGAGGCCATGCAATGAGAATAATGAAGAGTTTAGCATAGTTAGTCATAGCATGTTAGTCAAATATTCTGATGCAAGCAAGTGACTTTATGAAAACAAACTAGGAAATGTAATTTCTTTTTATACCTGATGCCTCATTGTAGTAAACATTTATTCTCTCCAGCTGCAGGTCACTGTCACCTTGGTAACTGCCAGTGGGATCGATGCCATGCTCATCACTAATCACCTCCCAGAACTGATACAAAACAACAGCAAAGAAAACACATGGCAGCACATTATTGGGAGAAAGTTGGAGAAAACATACGATGTGAAAAAGAATTTAAACCATGTGTTTAGGAGTTTTATTGTAACCATAGACATCTGCTTCATAGCAAAATGACATGCAGCAGTGGGGACCCCGTTGCTGCAACCGCAGCCTCAAAAGCCCAGGGAATGAAACCCCACCCAGCATCTTTGTAAGATGTTTGCCAAATAGTTTTGTTGTTTTCTTTTTTCTAAGGAAACAAATCCTCATATCCAAGAGAGGTCAAACGTGTTCTAAATATGACCTTTCTTTACACAAAAGCCTAAAATAAATAAGGAAATAAAACACGCATAAATTAAATAAAAACATGCATCTTACAGGTTACCTTTGCTCCGATCTGATTTCCACATTGTCCTGCCTGGATGTGAACGATTTCCCTCATTGTGATGCGAGCAGAAAGCTTCCTTTAGAGACTTAACCTGGGTCCACTCTTCAGTCTGTTGTCGTTGTGTTTCTCAAAATCACTTGCTTCATTTCATGGATGAATGTTGAGCCGGCAAGATAAACGTGCTGCTGGTCAGATGACGTTAGCGCGGCGCATCATCCATTTCAGCCAATAGGAGCGTTCCGGTTTGATGCAGTGGACCTGAGGATCATGCCGCATCACCCCCCTGACATCCCCGTATCCCATGCAGCGAAATTTTAGCTTCTTTTTGCTGAGGAGGCTTTTCTGAACAGTTCTGTTGCACTGTCAAGAAAACATCAGACCCTGTCAATGTACAGAAGATTGTAACTCGGCTATACAGTACCTGAATAATGTTTAGCAAGCAATTATAAAAACAAACAAAACAAAATAACAAAAAAACAAACAAAAAAACAAGATAAACTTTGGTTCAAAACAATGGTAGGCTATAGTAATAGCCTACATATGGTAGCCTAAGGTGAACATCTTAAACTCATAGTGTCCCAGATTGTTTTATAGGGTTAGGCTACCCAATTTAACTAAAGGGGGCCAAGAAAAAAGGCTCCCTCTCTCTATATATACGCTAATATATATTGCTATTTTGAGATTACATGGCAGCCTAAAGCAAAGTATTATAGCCTAATAAGAGTCCAGGAGCAATAGGTCTACTGACAAATAACCTTTGTCGTTTCCACAGATTGTAGGCTAGCTGATAGCCTACATAAAAAAATTGCGCCGTTACGTCCGCGAAGCTTCCACATAGAAAAATTATTAGCATGATTTTGTGTACACCCAGTTATTGATATTTTAGGCTCCTTTCCTTTTCTAAACAGTTCCCTCAATTTTAGCACGGATTTGTTTGGATCACTGGCTAGCCTAGCCTACGTTGCGAAGCTAAATCCACCTTCAAACTTTTATATCGACTTGAAAAATAATTAACTCTGATAAATTTCAAATGCTTGGATACATCTGAAAGTTTGTCAATGTGAAGCCAGTAGGTAGCTTTGCTGGTGGTAAATAAAAGTGACCCAGCACATTTACTTTAATAAAACCGAAGTTCCACGAGAGAGTAGCCTATGTAAATGTTTACATTTTCTGAAAAGCAGGAATGACAGAGAATATCGGCGCTTAATATACCTAAAGGGTCCTTTTATTTGTCAAACATTCTCGATGAAAGTTTTCCCTCTTCATTTGTTATAGCCTAAATTACCCATTCCAATGTTCATTACACAAAAGCTGAGATTTAGAGATTTGTTATTTAAGTAGGTTGACTGGCTAATTCAACCCTCTTTTTAAGTGGCCCATGGTCCAGCAGCAAGTCTGTCCAGTTTGGACAGATGCAGTGAGGACAAGCTGGTCAAACCTGGACATATAGAGAATCCGCATTGTGGTATTTAGCCTATCTATTAAGGAAATGTGATCAGTAAAAAAAAAAGACATAGTAGCAGTTTCTTGCAATGCAATAACTTGTCATTCATTAAACTGAAATAAGTTATTGCAGTGCAAAAGCTACAGTTAGGCTACATTTTTAATATAATTATATTGACAACACAACAATAAAAGTTTTCAGGACCAGTGTTTAATAAAACCAGCGAATTCTAATTATGTATTATGTATTTTTATTAAAAAATAACAATTCATAGCCATATTTGATCAATAAATAGTGGTTTATTTTAACAACAGATATGGCTTATATACAAGTGCATTATCTGTTAAAACAACAAGAAAATTAAACCAAACAAGTGAAACTAAATGTACAATCCATGGTTTTTACATTCATTCAAATCTCCAGTTAGAGATTTCAAGTCGCTCAACTGAGAGAAGCAACACCTGAAACGTGTGCACTTAGAACATGATGTCTACTAGACTTAATAGTCAGGTTCAAAACAAGTCTTACCTGTCCACACATTTGTGATCCTTCATCTTGTGGACACTGGATGTTTTCACATATATCTATTTTTTATTTACAAGTCCAAAACAATCATTATTCTCAGTTCGTTTTGTTTTTTTGTTTTTTGTTTTACTTTTCTAACAATGAACATCGGCCAATCTACCCTGTTGCTGGTGCTAACATTGCTTTTATAGAGCTTTTTCTCAAATATACTCTGAAGTCAAGGTAAGTGCATACTACTGCAATGTAGTCTCTCACCTCAGAACTGAAAGCTGCATAACAGGAAATGGATTTATCAGATCTCACAGGAGACATTGGTTGTGTTGTGCTGTCACAGACTTTACACTGGTTTTGCATGGTGTTTTAGAGATACACTGTATTATTCCTGCAGTGCACACTGACATAGATAGCAACATTCGCAGACAATAACAACTTTGAGCACAGACCACACACTGCAGTTAACACACTATTGGACGCCAAAAGATTCTCGTGAAAACTAACATCAAGATTCCTCCCAATGTGGACTTATTGCAAATGTTCATGTGTAACTAGCAATTTCTATAATGTCTTCTAAACCCCAATTCCCTTTTTTTAACTAGGAAAGACTAACTATGCCACCATATGATTGCAGTTCATTGTGCTTTGAAGTGCAGCAGCACAGCCTACTTTCTGATATTAACAAATAATATTTAATGTGATAATAGATTAAGGGACCACTCAACAACTGGATCCAAGTATTTGAAAATCCGCTGCAGGTTGGTTTGTTCAGCCATTTACCCAAAGTCATGCAGTTTTTTGCATGAGAATAAAGACATGGATTTTGGTGAGTAAAGTACCTGTAGGGTTTTTTGTTTCCTTCTTTAGACGTACCACAGATTGTAACAGAATATAATAGGTATGGTGATGTCTTTGATTCCTGAATGACACATTAGCATTTAATCAATAATCCCTGGATATATGATCTACTGGGTTTTATCACATTGAAATGGAAAGACATTTAGTTGGCTCTAAAGTTGTACAGTACTGTTGCTTTTATTATTGTTGTTGTTATTACTAATCATTATTGTGAGGCTTGTTGTTAACAGTGGCATATCCATCATCACATATCCACCTTTAGTCAAGTATTATGAGCTCAAATGCAAGAAGTATTACAACTATCAAGTAAGACATGTATTCCATTCAAGTATCCTGCTGATCAAAGACGGACATGGACAAAAGTGCTTCTGTAAGAAAGACTCACCAAATTTATGTATCCATAAGCGTATTTTCTAAATGCCATTTTGACAAGTTCATAGCGTTTCCAAGTAAGTCTAGTTTGTGTGAATGTATGAAAAACACTGATGTATATTATCTATGTTAATGTTATACAATTTGAATGATGCAGCAACAGTTCACAATCTTTTTAGACATTTTGGTGTCTGCAAGTCTTATAAAAAAAACAGCTTTTGTACTCATCTCGTTTAGATTTAATAGTCTTGTTGACGTGTCCTAGACAACGTGCATGCTTTGTCCCCCTCTGCACAAAATAAAGTGCCACAAATATTGTAAGAATAAAGCATAGCTCTGTACAATAAGGGCACCCCATGGGAAATTCTCTCCAAATAAAACAAAAATATTTGGAGTCGAGCTTGAAAGCTAGTTACCCACTAACCAACATGGTCACATTTAACTAAAAACTGCATCTCAGAAATGTCATGACCTGAATTAAATAGGTAAAACTAAACTTTCTTCAGACATCCTAGTAACTGTACTAAAACTATTCTTTTGTGCTGACAAAAGTAGTTAGCCTCTTTTAATTTCTAATTAATCAAATGTGACAAAATCACTACATTGGGGAAATACCTGACAATTCTCTAGGAAAATATCGTACTAATAATATTTTGGCACTAGGTCTACATTTACTTTTGGTCAGGGTAGTTTTTGGCTTGCATGTGCGAGAAAAAAGAAATCCAAATTAGATTTTTATCCTTGAAATGGAAAACAAAGTATTATGCAACACTCAGAAGATTTTCTCCATATTGGTAAGGCGATTCTTTTTTAAGTACAAATACACAAAACAAAAACTGTATTCAAACAAAAGTACCATTGATTATTTCTTCTGTTTGTGTTTTGCATCATTGCATTTTTTCTTCTTTTTCCACCAGTGCTGACGACGCGTCTCAGTGATCCTTGGTATCGTCTTCAAAATTACAGACAGCGAGTTCCCCCATTCATTCATTTACAACTGGGTAGTACATACGCTGGTGATATCCAGTGACATTCCTGAAAAGCAGAAGTTACTGTCACATTGTCACAAACCAGCCTGTGGCACTCTGTCACTTGTGTAGTCTCATTTATTGGCTAAATGCACGAAGACGGAAGGAAAGTGAAGGGACATTGAAGAAAATAACGCTGTTCTGTAAGACAAATCTTCTCAACACCATGTGGGAAAACACTCTTTGTGAAGTACCCAAAGTCTGAGCCGGGGAGTTAGTTTCCACCTCACAACATTACCACCTCCCCCTGTGGTGTTAATATGGGTGGCCGCCTCTTGGTGCAGCACTTAAAGCTTTATTTCCTGGGTGCAGCGCTGAATCATGACGACAATGTGCTGTTGACGGTGCCATTTTCTGTGCTGGCACTTTCTCTGTCCCCAAAAGAGAGGAAACCAGAGTCTATGGGGGAGGATACTGAGTCCATTAAAGAGGAGAGAGCTGCTGCTTCTGTGCAACCTGAATTTGTGATGGGACTTGGTACTGAATCCAAAATGAGAGAAACTGCTGATTCTGGTATAAAGTCTGTGACAGTCAGCGTGGTTGATTCAGTAGTCAAGGTATTTACAATGTCTGTAACAGGAAGAACAGCAGGAGATGTTGCTGTCTTGACTGTATGCGTTACAGAGGGGGTAGAAGAGACTGCTGGGATAATATGGCCTAAATCAATAGGTGGGGGAGGTGTAGATGAAGGTGAAACAGTATCTGAAATTGGGGGAGAAGATGATTGCGCTGAGATAGCTTTAACACAAGGAGAGGTAGAATCTAACTGGGGTAACTGAGAGTCTCTCATGGAAGGAGGAAATGTAGATTCATCTACTGTTTCTAACTGGATGGGAACGCCAGGGTTGGAAGGTGGAGACTGAATGGGAATGTCACAGTCTGCCACAGGAACGGGAGAGGAAACGGGGGATGGGTGGATACCGTCATGCATAGATGGAGGGGGAAAGTCTGCTGAAGTGGCACGAGGATCCTCAAACAAAAGTGCATCAGATTTTGTGATGACTCCATCATTATCACTTTTGGGGTCAGGGGACTCTAATGTAGAGCTAGGCGGAGGCTCAATAACAGGTGTTGTGCAGACCAATACAGACGTGGAGGCAGGGGAGGAATCCAAAGCAGCAGGGTTTGAGTCATCTTTGCTTACAAGGGAAAGATCAATTTCATGTATTTCAGTAGAGTCACAGTCTGTCAGTGTTTCAGTGGTATCAAGGACTATTGCAGAAGTTTCTTCTGCATTAGTTAAAAGTGGAACTGTAACTGATGAAGGTCTGTGTAAGGGACTGGAAGATAGCAGGTGCTCTTTAGTGGCAAGTACGACACCATCCTTACCTATGGCTGCAATAGGGATTAGGGTCGGGGACGAAGATGAAACTGAACAACCATTAGGGTCCTTGGGTTCAGGCTCACCAGTGTGCACCTCCATAAACATGTTTGCCGACAAGTCTCCTGGCAGCACAGCACTCATGTCGACACCTGAAGAAGCGGTAGACTCCATGGTTGATACTACCGTGGCGGCTGCCTCATGCAGTGGTGTGTCATGCACTCTGGTGTAATCTTTGTTGCTTTCAGGCTGGTGCAGCAATTGGTGCTGTTCTCCAGGTTTCCTTGGGGGAAGCAAAAGTGGACGAGTGTAGCTCTCGCCATCAGCCAGGGTCTCAGGGAGGGGTTGGTAGCGTGTCTCGGGCAACAGGAGAATGCAAATGATGCAGATGAGAGTGCAGCAAGCAAAAATGATGTGGTGAAGAAAGTAGCCCTTCTGATTGTGTAGTTCCATGATGGGTGCAGTGAGCATACCAAAGCCAGCACTGGCTAGCACCAAGCCCAGACCACCACCCCTATGGGCAGACAGAAGATGGTTAAACACCAGGTAGCCTGCTCACACATTATTTAAAACTACATTTAAATGCTTACACCTACCACAGGTAAAACATTTTATGTTCTTTTTTTAGGGGTGCCCAAAGTCGGTCCTCGAGAGTCACAATCTTGCAGGTTTTCAATGTATCCTTGGTCCAACACAGCTGACTCAAGGTAATCAGTCATTATGCTGAACTTGATTGGATTTTGTGTTTATTTAATAGAAGCTAGGTGTGTTGGAAGAGGATACATAAAAGATTTTCAGGACCGTGGCCCTCGAGGACCGATTTTGGGCACCCCTGTCCTATGTGTTGACATAATCTTTTACCATGTGTCATTTTGACCTGCCATCATAACAAAATAGCAGCAGAGTGTGCTGTAGTGTCACCAAACTCTAGTCAAAATGTAATCAATTCCACTCCTGTGATACCTATAAAAACCAGCAGATGGCGCTCTGGGAGCATATTCATCAACACAAAATCTCTTAAAGAACTTCACACAACCAACATTAAGAGTAGAATCATATTCTCAAATGGGATGGATAATTTGCTCAAGGTCTGAATTATATTTGACACTAAACCAGGGCATTAGTTTCTTCAAATAAAATCAGAGCGCAACATTTAACAGAAGGTGGCGCTATTAATTCATCTGAAGGATGGACCGCTCTAAATATAATCACATTGTCAAATGCCTTACAGAAGGATAAATGCAACAAAAACAGTTAGATAGAAGCCTTAACATTTTTTAAGAATACTCAAAACAATTACTTTACAGCAGCAGTGTGCAAAAAACCTGTATTCAATGTGGAACATCCCAACCCCCCCCCCCCCTCTCAAACCTGCAGATGGTATGGTCCAACACTTGCAGTGGGTTTACCTGATCACAGTGGGAGTGATTTCAGCACAGAAGAAGATGCTCAGGTTGCTGACTGCGTGGGAGGAGAACATACCGATGATGGAAAAGGCAATGGAGAAGTTCTTCTTCAACGAATCCGATTTATCTGCTGACAAAGCAGAAAAGACACACATGGAACAGTTTTCACTCAGCAGTCTCTGTGCCCAGTAAAAGTATATTAGTACTATGAATAAGGGATGGTGGAAATATCGTTCCTTTGTGCTCTTCTGACAGACTTTTAGAACAATTATTTGCAGCCTTAAGCTTTACTCTCTAAAATAAACATCAAAACACAGGGAAAAGGGTTCAAGCCAAATATTTCTATTATTTCTGTTTTTTGTCAGGCAAAATCTGAGTATTACCAACAAAATTTTAAAAAAATCTTTAAAAGTACAGATAGCAAATTTAATCAAAGAATAAACAATAACATCATGTAACTTCAAACAGATGGCAGTAAAATGACCTTAGCCGTTCAACATGATAAACATGTCATATTACTCAAGCACAAAAGAACTGACAGTTCTTAAAACCAGATTATAAAGTCATGTGACAGATCTTATATGACTTTCCGACTTTACAATATAATTTTCTAGCTGAACCAAGGCACCCTTCTGGTAAAGCGGTAATAAACTCGATCAAAGGAAAAGGAATGACTTTAAATACCAATTTTAATTGTCTTACTGAGAAACAGGCTTAAAAATAAAAGCCAGTTTAATCCTAAAATGGCCTGAATACAGGGCATTATGAATAAGACATGTAGAAGATAACATACAGATCAGGAAAGACTGCACTGTGTGCTTCCTAAAGAAGCTCAATGTGCAAAAAGCATGGAGAACAGAGCTCTCAGTAACAAAGAGCTTCCCATCCTCAAGGCGAACGGATAAATATGTAAAACATTCACATAATTACATCTAGGACCTCATTATACGTGTCTGCAAGACTAGTAAGGCCAGATGCAACTCGGTTTCCAAACCTCTGCAGGAAAATGCAGCAACCTAAATTGTTAAGGTCATGCTTCAAAACAATGCAAATTACATATTAAAAGCATGGGATGCTCATACATGATATTGGGGGAGGGGGGGATCAGTAAAAAAGTCTTCAATTATAGATCCCTTCTTCCAACTCAAACAATCCATTTGCAGCAAATACAAGTAAAATGAGAATAAACAAAGAGATGAACATACCTATATTCAGGTGGTAACTGTACTTCCCCAGCACTAGAAAGATAAAGAGATTACCACAAATGCAAGCATGAGAAGAATCATTATAAACACTCCAACACGATCTCAAAACCAGATATGCACAAATGTTCAGTTAAACTTCCTAATGGTGTCATAACACAATGAGTATCAAAGAGAACATGACACAAGAGCATGACCTTGATGTGATGACCCTGGTTAAACATTAAATATAACTTTAGTGGAAACTAAATAAACTGGGAAGTAGTGTTTTCATCACTTGAAGGGCTTTTGGTACTCATTGACTACAACAGGGCAATCATTCAGTTAGCTAAATACAACAAAGTTTCTGACGACAAGGGTGTTTCTCATGTGTGAGATAAGGACTAAATAAGGCCAAAGGTTATAGTGTTTCTCATTAGTGAGTGGCCAGTGCACTTGTGACATACACATATTCAGAGGACCTCTAATGCACAGATTGTAAAGCATAAATTACAAAAGTTATATCTCTGACATGTTCAAGCAGTTTTTAAAAGTCTGAGGTGTACCAGGACTGTTAAAATACAACAGCCAAACAGAGTCCAGTCAACATTTATTTCATTATCTGTGCAACTACTGTGACACTTCAGAGTAAATACAATTGATAATAGTTTATTAGATGTCAGCAGGTTGCTGAAGTCCCAATAAAGGCTCATGTCAAATAGCTGCATTAAAACTAATTGTTGTATTCTGTCAAATACGTAGTTCAAACAGCTGGCGTGACACCCAAGCGACTGTCTTGAAAATCTTTCAGACTATGATTGTTATCGTGCGTGGTAATATTTTACATGGTATTTCTATAGGTAAAGGTAAATAGTCTGAAAAACATTATGAAAAGATGCTGCTAGGGAATAAGAGCCAGATCACAGAACATTTAGTTCAAAGATTGGTGATAAAATTATCTTTAAGAATACCCAGATAATGGTTTGCACAGACTGAGACACACTGACATTATAGGCAGTTGGTAAAAATGTGTAAATACCCTCATTTGTACAATCACCCTTAAAATTCATCATGTTTGTCGGGATTTTTAACGACCATTAGCACAGATGACAAATAAGAGGCGAGATACTATACAACCATTTTAATGGGTATAATTATTTTTACCTAAAAACTGGGGAAAATAAAAGTGTGACTGGATAAAAATATCTTTCACTTTGACATGGACAACCTAATTTAATACAAGGCAACACTGCGGCCATTTCAAGCTGGATTTTGTAGTCTCACTTTTTTATTATGGGTTATTTGACCCTTAGAAAATACAACACATACCTGGCTAAAAATAAATCTTAAAAAATGTTCATTTAAATTGTTGGAGGTATAATTATTGTGCTGTTAGAAATGGCATCAGTGGGGCAGTGATCACTCTCAAGAACTTGTACATACTGTATTTTTCACATAGTACTTACAGTTGAGCAGACCCAGCTGCAGCAGTGAGGCCAGGGCAGTGACTATCATGAACAGAAGGAGGCCACCACGTCGGCCCATCAGGCCCACAGCTGGGCACA
>JBAMIG010000008.1:13004485-13023666 GCA_037177335.1 Kiunga ballochi
ATTTAAATTGTTGGAGGTATAATTATTGTGCTGTTAGAAATGGCATCAGTGGGGCAGTGATCACTCTCAAGAACTTGAGGAATTTAAAAATGTACATACTGTATTTTTCACATAGTACTTACAGTTGAGCAGACCCAGCTGCAACAGTGAGGCCAGGGCAGTGACTATCATGAACAGAAGGAGGCCACCACGTCGGCCCATCAGGCCCACAGCTGGGCACAGTGCGATGCATGAGGTCACTGCAATGCCTGCCATTGTGTAATAATCCGCATAGAAACTGTGGAACATAGTGGTTTCTTGTGCATCTTGATCCATCATGCTGCGAGCAAAACAGTGGTGGATCCCATAACCTGTCAGCCTGGGTGAATAGGTACAGAGGAAAAGCAGTTGACTCAAGCACACACAATGTGGTGAATAAATAAAAGAATATTTGATCCGAATCAACAGAGAGTACACAAACACTCCAGTCAATTCAAACAAAAAATGGTCAGAGAGGGAAAAGGACAAATTAAACATAACCATGTTGTCTCTTTTCTCGGTGTGTGTCACAAAACAGCACAGATGTAAAAACAGAAATGAAGACACAGAACACACCTCACAGGCACATATAGAACACAAGCAAACACTCACATCCTCCCTTCCTGGTTGTCTAATGTTTCCCCAACGACAAAACTCATGTAAAATTTATGCTGACTGAAGGGGTCTGGGACAATGCACACTGAAGCACGGATAAAGCTGGGTAGCTGCTGAGCTACAGATGAGGTTTCGGATAGAAATGAAGACAGGGGAGATCCCATCAGAGATAAAAACAAAGAGCAACCAATATGGAGGTGAGAGCTACAGATCAATGCTCTATTGAACTTGCAGAATGATAGTGGCATCTGGAGTGCACAAAATTGTGCATTGCCCACAAATGCAAACAAGAATGCAAGCTGCATTTTTGTTTCTTGTCCACATTTTTACATCTTTAAATATATTATAAACTCATTAAACAATGTGTAATTGGGTGCTAATGCACTAATACATGAAACTAGTACTTACGAGTTGACACATAAAACAACAATGTTCTTCCACAGGTTTCTTGTCCCAACCATTTTCACGATGCATGTCCTTTTGGGTTTCTTTTGAAGAGCTCTCTGTAGTTCTAGAAAAAACAAAGAACAAAAAAAAACATGTTAAAACTCAAAAGCTGCTCTTTCAGATGTTGCATT
Organism: Kiunga ballochi; assembly: GCA_037177335.1. Taxonomy (NCBI): domain Eukaryota; kingdom Metazoa; phylum Chordata; class Actinopteri; order Atheriniformes; family Pseudomugilidae; genus Kiunga; species Kiunga ballochi. The sequence continues at coordinate 13,005,697 of JBAMIG010000008.1, forward strand.
TAAAATTATTTTACAACAATATGATGTTACATGTATAACACACTGCCTGCCAAATAATTTACCTATGCAAATTATGTACAAGAATTGTCACTGTAGTAAGACTTCAAACCCAGTACAGATACTAGGGATGGCTCTCTGTGCTCTATTCTAAGGAGCGACCAATACATATCAGATATATCAGCTGGCTACAGGTAGCTCTGGAGACACTACAGTCCCAGCGGAGACAATGCATTGCTCCTCCTCCTACTATCAGGTCTTGAAGTCTGCTACATCAGTTTCAAAACAATTATAAGTTTTAAACTTACAAAGCATCTTTTAACCGTTTAACTTAGCTAAAATTCTCCATACATGCTTAGACTTTGTAACTCGAAAAACAAGGTTTATGTGAAAAACAGAAATGCCAAATGCCTCGTCTATCCTACTGCTAGACATTTTATTTGGAGAGCTGCAAGAAAACTACAGGCTATGTGAGCAGAGCTAATGAACAAACATCACAATGTAAAGCCAATGCGGTCAATTCTGTTCTGTGGTGTTTATTGAAACAGCAACCACCAGGTTGATATATATATATATATATATATATATATATACACACACACACACACACATACATAGCTGGGATTTGGACCTAAGCCATATGCCTTAATAGCTGTTGCTTCCACAGATTAGCCAGTTGCATAACCACTTCAGCCAAATAGCTGCTAAGGAACCTTCTTGACACAAAAAATACTAAATTTAGTCAGGAGATTGCTAACCTATTAGTAATAAAAGTACAAATCCTGTCCAAGTCTTTTACCAAAATGTTCACTATTATTACAGAGGTAATCAAGTTGCAGGGTGTTGTGGAAGTGTTTACAATAACTTGTAGCACAACAGTCTACCTACCTTGCCATTCAGGAGATAGTCAGAAAGGTTTTGAAATCATTGCTTAAAATCATGTAAAAGTTTGGCAAACAGTAACCTGAAGTACAGGTTTTTTTGTTTTGTTTTTTAGGAATGCTTTGCTATTGTTACCGTATTACGTCCTTTCTTTCCAGGGCCGCACTGCTCTCATTCAAGAGTACACTGCCACAATAACTCTCGTCCCATCAGCTTAAACCTTTTATCTGGGACGTCTGTAGAGATCTTTTTGATAAATTGTCACTCACAAACATTAACAATGTGATTCTGTCTGCTGTAAACGGAACATCTTTCACTTTGCCACACATGACTGTCCCACATTATTAACATACATCACAAGAAAGGAAACCAATCATTGTGTACCTGGCTGCTCAATGCAGATCAGACTGCTAAGATTGTTGTGCTAATCAATATTTTACATCCAAATACAAGGAGAAAAATGCGATAGTATTTGAATTATTTCTAAATTTTTCTTTAATATTTTATGTGGATTTGCATTTTTCTCATTAGATTAAATTTTGAAAACAGTCCAAGAGCTTTTATGAGTTCAGGACAAACCTTTATTTCATCCACACAATACTCCATATACAATATATTTTTAACGAGAATCTAACAACCTATTCAGTATGTCACCCGCTACTTTGACAGGTCTGATAGTGCAAACAAAACAAGCGCTCCTTTGAGTGAGGAAAGGTGCTGTGTGACACATCACCTAGCAAATGTTTTGGTATCAGCCTGCAGGTTGCCACGGAAACACATAAATATGTGCTACCCTATTCAGGTTGACTCACTCCACTGATTCCTTAGCAAAGCCTCAAGTCTGAGTCAAAAAGATTATTTTTCAGAATCATGCTAATCATTTAGCATAGAGATTTTCTAATCAGCGCTTATACATGCATCACTCATGTGTAAGTGCTAGAACGGCTCTCCTCTGGCAGCTGTGAAAACATTTATGTTTGGTTTTGAAAGTAAGAAGTAGTACTGTTTAGTAGTACAGACTATCGCTATAAACACAACACAGGATGAATGAAAGGCCATGGCAGTGTTTTCGTAAATGCTGAATCAGTTCTGAATCAGTATAGTCAGTTACGTAGAAACAAGTTACGTTTCATTTTTCAATCTGTAATGTTAACCATACTAGCATAATCAAAAAGCAGAAACTGAGAGAAATATACCATGATAAGTAGTCCTGCTGTAGCTCAATGCAAATGCAATCTGCTATGACAACAACATGATTCAGGCTACTTTAGCCCCATCAGGTCTCCTGTCTGCAGACAGTGGTCAAGGAACATGCTGTCTCAAAGTGATGCAAAAAAGTAAATCCATGTTTCTGTTACTTCAACATTGAACTACTGCAACTCCTTTTTTTAAAGGACTGTCCCAATTATGCCCTGAAAAGTCTGATCCAAAATGCTGCAGCAAGGGTTCTGATTAGAACAAAAAGAGATCATATTTCTCCAGTTTTAGCATCTCTTCGTGGCTTCTTGTTAAATTTAAGATAGAGTTTAAAATTCTTCTTTTCACATATAAAGCGCTTCATGACTAAGCTCCATTACATATGAAAGACCTCCTAGTTCCAAGTACTTTGCTGTCAGACTGCTTATGGTTCCCAGAGACTCTAAGAAAATGATAGGAGGGAGAGCCTTCAGCTATCAGGCTTCCTTCTTATGGAACCAGCTTTCTGCAGATCTTCCTGGATAAAAAAAAAATTTAAGTGCATCTGTCTTTCCAGTCACTCAAGAAAGATGGCTGCCCTCACTGAGACGGGTTCTGCCAGAGGTTTTACCTTCCTGTTAAAAAGGAGTTTTCCTTCCGCCTGTCATTTCGTGCATGCTTAGGATGGGAGATTGGATCAAAATCAAAATTGATCATAAATTGGCTCAAATTAATGTCTGTGAAGCGCCCTGAGGTGACATTATGGTGAAGTGGGGCTATTCAAATGAAGCTGAATTAAGAGTGCCAGACCTCCAGTCGTCTACAATCTGAACCTTGTCGAGTCAACTCATCCAGGATATAATGAAATTATTGAAAGTCTGAGAATGTCATAATGTGATGTTCAACACCCACTGCAACCTCTTTAGTGATATGTTGCTATGGCAACTACACAGGAAATCGACAGAACCTTGTCAATCTGTCTAATTTAGGAAAACACAGCTGGAGAAACAAATGCCTTTTAAACTGTGAACAGCAAATGCATAAAAGGCGACAACATGCAGCATGCAAGCTTTTAATACTGCACATGGGGAAAGATACAGTCGTTACTTTGATTACTTTAAAGCAGACATGCTTGTTTATTACCTGTGAGGATGTTATCTGCATCAAGCTCCATGTTGACTTTATTCTTTTTTGCAATGTGTCCCATTATCCATTTGGAGCGACAGTATTGCTGAGTGGCCAGCAGCCAACGCAATGACTCAGGGAAGATCCTGTCCAAAAGATGGGGGATAGCCTCGTAAATATGACATGAGAAATGAAGTTCAATAAGAAGACTTGTTCTATAAAACCAGCACAACAAACAATGCAAAGAAAAAAAATATAGCAGTAGGCTTATGAACTGATGGGGAGAATTAAAAAAGAAAATAGTTTCCTGCACATAAATGAGACTACTGCTGCATCACACAGAAACACACACACTACTGTCTTGTTACAGCTGTGCATGTTTTAATTTGATATGCTCCATTACCTGGTGTTTGCATTCCATTATGCTGCATGCATGCCTTTGACGGCTTTGGTATCTGCATGTTAATATAAAAATAGCTAGTAGAACTAGCAATGCACTGAATTGATTGTCTTTGTTCCAATGTGTGTGTGTGCTGTGTTAAGATTTAATAACAATGTTAATGGTGGTCACAATTAGCATTAAAATTTAACAGCTTCTTTTTTGCCCATTGTACCTCTCTGCTACATTTTATGACATTTAAATAGCACCATTTTTGTGGCAAAACGACCCTTCACCTCTTCCAAAAACGTCTATTATGGCAGAGAAACACAAGTGTACACTGTGAAAAGAGAAGGATTACTCTGCTCTGGTGTGGCCCTGAGCCATTGCCACAATCATCCATTTAAGCCTCTGTACAAAACTAAGTTAATCAAGAAGCAAAACAAAGCCCACGTTTTTAAACTGGCTGAAGACAAACTCATTTGTATATTTAGGTAGTCTGTGCATGCCTGTATGGCTGAGAAGATCAATGCAAATGAAAGCAACGTTGATGTCAGCTCCCTCCTGGTTAAGTAAAAAATGCATTAAACTTTAAAAGCTGTTTAACACAAGTTAATGTAACTAAAAAAAACAGTGTTAGTTTCCAAACTTGCTTCCCTTAGATGATATGTGAGGATTATAAATAACACTGCAATAAACCTAAAAGTACATTAAAATAAGGCAGCAACGTGATGACCCCAAGTCAAGCAAATAGATCACCCCTCCACCAGTTTCACTGTGTCCTACCAGTAATGATGTTTGATCAGATTTGGGCTTTGAAATATTTTTCTTTTTAAAATAAAAAAAATATGATTCACATTGTATAGAATGCAGATTGATAGTGTGACAGGTACACAAGTTCATTTACTCAATTACTCATGAGATTGTGCAATCCTAATGTCATCCATCCCTCCATTATCTACCGCTTTGTCCCTAACGGGGTCGCGGGGGGGCTGGAGCCTATCCCAGAAGCCAACTGGCGAGAGCAATACTAATGCATCTTGGAAAATTCTCTGAATGCTGGTTGATCCAAACCTTAGTCTGTTAAAACACACACTGTTTAAAAGATCACTTAATGTTTTATTGCAAGCCTCACAAGAACCCATCTACCTCACACAGTCAGGCCATGTTAAAATGTAGTGATAAAGTAAAATAAACAAGAGTTTTATATTTATTTATATTAATAGTACATACTTTAAACCACTTTAAAAACATCTTTGACATTCAAACAGTAACAAAAACACATAGCTCAGTACCAAACTGCAGCACACTGATAAAGTGGTTCTCTTACCAAATGTAGGATAGCATAAGCAGCAAGGGACAGATGATGACTGCTTGAAGTATCTGCCAGTCACGACAGAGGTATGCCACAACAGGCATGAGGAGCTGACCACCCAAAACCACAAAATTGGCCACCATTGTCATGGAAAATCGCCATCCTGGCAGGCAAAGTTCAATCCCTGACAGAAAGGACAAAATAGGGGATAGAAAAGAGCTGAATTAGCTTTTGTGTGAAAACAGAAATAATTGAGCAAATAAAGACAAAAATAAATGATGGATTTTAATATGAATAGGTTGACATAATTATCATACAAACTTCAAAGGTCAAAACTTTATTTATATGCAAAGCACTTTTCTGGCCACAGGCAACATAAAGTGCTCCACATGATCAAATCAATAAAATAAATAAAAACACACAAAAAGACAATATAGAAATGTTACTCTACCCACCAAATTACATTCCCCAGCACTCGGGCATAGACACACACACAAAGAAATACAATCCCACCCCTCTTCCCTCCCTACACCACACCCCCAATTTAACTACCTAGATTCTGTCTCTGACTAAAACTAGTAACATTTTAATGAATAAATAAATATTTAAAGATTAGGAGAGAAGTAAACATTTGGCTCGGTACTGATGTTGATGTGAGGAAACAATATTATTGTTGGGATCCATTCACGCCAAGAGCCAGGACCCCCACGCCTATCGAGGTTGTTAACACGGCGATCACCTAGCACCCAATTCAAGGTAAGCCGGGGTCCATCCCGCCACCATAAAGCTGCACTGTCGGACCCTGTGCCGCCCTGGTGTGGGAGCAACCACCATGCCGTCAACCTCAGACATTAATGCAGTACCCCAGCGTGGAAAATCTCCGTTAGGAGAACACTGGGGAATAAACTAAATTAGATGCCTTAATAAAAACAAATGTGAGCAAAAAATAATAAAATATCTATTATGACCTTCATCTTAAGTTAATAAAACTGTGATAAAAATTAGATCATTTAAAAAGATACAATTAATTTAATTAAATTCAGTTCACATATCACTCATGTTATTAAGTAAAAATAGTTTAAGCAGCCAAGTCAAGGAATATTAACAGCAGATTAACACACAGGTTCTGAACAGTGTCTCATTAATCACAATAACATAATGAGATCCCAGATGATGATTCAAATGCTGAAATGGGTCACACCTACCAAGGTGAGACAGACAGGCCAGAACAAGTATCCAGACAACCCAAGCTCAAAAGAAAACACTTTATGTACTGTATATCTGATGCTAAATGCCTACAAATGACTTTGTTTGTTCTGCATCTTTAAAACACTACTTTGACATTTATTACACTTTAGATGAAAAAAAGAAATACTCCTAATTCTACAATCTTCACTATTAGAATTACTCCATTTTGATTCATTAAAATGTGAATACACATGACAACTTTTGGACATTTGGTTCTAACATTTCATGGATCAAATCTCTCTTTTTTTTTAAATCAATCCAGGCAAACGTTATTCTCTCAATTAATCACCATGTACAGTTACTGTCCACAGACAGTACACAGAAGAAAAGTGTAAGCTGCTGTGAGGGTGGACAAACTAGAGAAAGGCTCCTTGTATTCATTTCTCTGCTATCAGAATGGTAGCGATTCATTCATCCAGTCATTAGCATGCACACCACACTGACAGCCAGCAAGCCCAGACAGTCCAACCCTTTTCTTCCTGCAGTACAGAGGCTTGGTTCCATTTGAACCACAAGAATTTAACACTACTCCTAATCCTCTACTCTCAAATAAAATCTTTGTTCTGCTTCATTCATCTTTTTTGTGACAAATCATACCCCCACCCCCTCCCAACAGGTCTGCTTTGCTACCTAGAAACAGTCTTCAGATGAGCCTTTCAAGGTGACAGGGCCAGCATAATACAGTGGGTGTTGGCGGCCCCCACTTCATTCCAGTAGAAAAGACAGGAATTTCAATTAGAACTTGCCCCCCTCTGAGGACATGAATAATGCTCTCTGTTCATAGACACCATCGCAGCTGGAATGACAAAGCCAATGAGCAGAGAGCAGGGCGATGGGTGCAAGACCCGCTGAGTTTGAACCACCTAACCTCAAGACTCTGCCTGTGTGCTGCTGGGAGGAAAGTGCCGGTTCACTGCTTATAGAACTGCGTGGGATTTGAATTCTTGGGGTATGTATAAAGCGTCATGTGTACTCAATGGGTCACTGCATTGGGGAAAAGTTATTGATGGGGTAAGAAATGTTCCCATATATTAAAATAAAGACATATGTCATGAAAACACAAAAAAAAAAACATTGTCTACAATAAGAGAATATTCATTATATCCAGCCTTCTTTCAAGATGTAAATGTCTTCATCTTCCATGCAAAAAGGGTAGGAGAATGAAATGCATCACTGGCTATGATACTTGCGGGAAATATAGAACCAAATTTGAGCAACAGAAGGTGTTGCTTCTGTTGTTAAAGATTTGTAGAATTAATGTCAAAGCATACATGAGACCAACATTTTATAGAGATACATAGTGTTATTTACCAAAAACTATATATGTTATCTGCCAGTATATTAAACTAAACTAGTATGAAGGAGCACCTGAGGCTGAGGAACAAGCCCTGAGCGCCTTACTCATGTTGACCCTAATCCTTTAACAAGCTACAAGGTCAGCACTACCCCAACAGTCTGCCCCAGCCTCTGTCCCATTGACATAAATCTACCAATAACTAATCTGAAGATACAATTAATAGCTTTCCAAAGTCGCTAATCAAGAGCATCTGGTGAGACAAACCAGATAAACATACAGGATTATATAAAACAGACCAATTTAAACACATTTGTAGAAATACTGATAACAGGAAATACAAAAATGACATCAATGATCAGACCAAGAGCCAATTAGTAGAGATGTTAATCCCCAAAGAGGATTTGACTTGTTTGCTGACTTTGGCAATACAAGAGTATGTGCAACGCGTCATGCTGGAAGTTTCAGTAGCTGATAAATTTTTGTCAAGCATGCAGCACCCTAAAGGAGGTCCATTGTTTCAGGAGTGAAAGAGGTTGGTTCACCACTAAAGGCACTTAGTGTGGCTACTTCTTGTGTTTACAGGCTGATGCCATGACCTCTTGCTGATCACATGAGTTCCATGACTATGCCATTATTTCTCCTCTTAATTTCTGCCTGCCTGATCTGTGACATATAATGGTTCTGATAAGGTTGTGGCATTTTGTGTTAAAAACAGATTGATGGCATAGTTTGCTATGGGATGCATTTGCATCAGTCTTAAAATCAAGACTGGGACTTCGGGCCTTCTTGTAGGTGTCACAGGTGAACAGCTGCCAATCCTATGATGCACTTCTTTTCCAGATGCTATTAACTCTACACCTGGGGATACCAGTAAATCAGAGTAAACTTTACCATCACCCTGAATCCTTGAGTCACTACCCACTTCTGATTTAATCAGCTGATAAAACAAGTCTGGTGTGGGTGCATTAAAGAGGGATTCTTCCTGTAATGGATAACAATCAATAAAAGCTCTGTAACTGAGTCTTCCTGCACAGCCAGTTACCAATGCATATCTATCAAAACAGAAGCTGAGAGAAGGTCACAGTAGAAGCAAACATTGAGATGAACACAGATGTACAGCTATAAAGCAGCTGTTTTTATTGCAAAAAGTGCTCCATCAGTATAGACGGACAACATAAATCACTTACTACTAATTAGTCAAAACTAAATAGCGCTACATAATATACAGAATTAAGCAACATAAACACAATGTGGATCTGTGTTAATAGTACTTCCTGCGTGATATGCAGGCTAATGTCTGAACACACCGGGATTACAAGGTCATCTGCAAGCTGCAATAACACATTCATTCATAACTAGGATTTAACAGAGGTTGTGCAGTTCTGAAAGACCGCAGTAAAAAGGTGGGGTGATAAATCCATGATTATAAAAGAAGAATGTAGCACTCAACCTAGCTTGGTTTTAGGATTGAAGGATAATTTTGTCTTAAAATCAAAACTCAAATTGCCGTTTAACCTAAAAAAGGATTTGTAATCTAATGCCTTAGAAAGTCCCAGCAGGTTATTTCTTTTGGTTGAACTTTCTTAGCATATGCAAAGCTGCTGATGTGTTTTTGGAGATCTTCTGAGGCAGACCAGTGTTGCGCTGTTATGCAATAGCTTTTCCCTGATTAAGGTCCAGTGAACCTTGGTATTTGGCTGGAATGACTAAAGTGAAGGCAAACCGAAACCTCTCTGGAGTACAGTGATTACATAGAAGAAGAACTCAAAACAGCATTGAGGTGACTGTAAAGTCCTGCTTTTAATCCACAATTCATTGGGAATGTCTCAGAATAGCTCATTGCTTTTAAGGTATCGTTCATATTCCAGGGGAACATAATCACCTGGGAAGACCTGGCAGAAAGCCTGAAGGAGCATGAAAACGCTTATGCTGACGGGGTCAAGGGCTTTGTCAGATCAATTAGGAGTATGATAAAATGGTTGTCTCTGCATATCGTGTTTTTTTTGGAGGCTGGAGACTCCCGTTGACAGTAGCTGAATATAGGTATATATGTGCAGGTCCCTTCATAATAACTACCAAAAAACTTCCAAAAAGCTTTTACTGCAAGTACTTTTCTGTTCTCTTCTTTAAATACAGAGTTGCAGAGTAAGAACACATTCATCCTAAAGTATCTTACATTCTCTCCTCAGGTGTGCACCAAAAAAGGGCTATTGACTTAAAATAAGGTCATGCTCATTGATTAGTCTCTTATCTGGAATTGCACAGAATGCAAACTTGCCCTACTTGCCACAAGCACTTTCCTTTGATCTGTTTGATTCATATCTTTTTCTTCCCAGGCTTAAAGTAAAATAAAACAATTTTATACAAAAATCTGCAATCAGTTCTCAAGAAAAATGGACACACAAACTAACCAAACACAAAAACACAAAAATCTCAAAGCAGTACTAAAACATAAAAAAAAAAAACATAATCAAAAAGGAAAGCTAATTTAGCAAATAACTGGACTTTACTGAAGAATTTGTGGTAAAAGATAATGAGATGTTATGTCATGCAAAGTCCCATATGTAGAAAAGAGGATAAAAAAAATTCCCCCTAGTTAAAGCACATGCATTTTAAAAATCAGGTCATGCAATTTTCTTTCAAACAAGGAAATGTCGACTTAATTCCAAAAAGTAAAAACATCCTCACCATGCAAAGAGACATTTTAGCAGAAGAGGAAGTTTCCTGAGCAATACAACATGCTAGCTCGACACAAAAGGGAACTTTAACCCAGCTCAGGGAATAAAAAAAAGACAGAGTGTGCACTTTAACCCATTTATCAGCAGACAGCTGGAGCAGAATGTAGGGAACAGTGACGATGGTTTACCGTATGTTTCATGAAACACCCTTTTCTTACAGTGAAAGCCTTTGTGTCTTGTGCATATCTTCCAGTCTACATCCCACCCTGTCACTATGGACAAGACAGTATTTATATGATCAAGCTAACTCAAAAGTTGTGTTAGTATAGAGTGAATTTAGTTTAGGACAAATTTAGTATGTAGCACACACAAAAAGAGCTTTAACAAAAAATGCTACCTGTCAAACCACCTAAAAAATAAAAAATATGATGCTTACACAAAGGACAAAATTACATGGATAGCAATGCAGAACTTTTCTGTGCTGCTCCTTGGGCAGAGATCTGTGTGCAGAGATTAATGCCTGAGGTAAGCGGAGGGCACCGCTGAGCAAAAGATTCTCATCACAGCAAACACTAAGGAAGGTAAAGCTGACCTGGCATGGCTAACCTGAGAAAACACAAGATGGGACTGCAGCAGCAAATCTACATGGCCCATCATCCTGCCAAACAGAGCAAAGAAGATAAAAAATGTGCAAAAAAGAAGGTAAAATACAAAAAGACAACTGGAGGCACATCATGACCATAAAAATAAATGAAAACACAGAAGACAAATTAAACATACAATGAAGAGCCAGTTACTTTTTTTGCTTTACTTTTGAATATTACTTCCAAAAAGTGGAAATGTCCCTAAAATTATCGATTTGTTTGTTTTTCAAGATTTCCAGAGAGTCTTGATTACTTTTGTAACTCCAAAATAACTTGTAGTACTAACTGCTTTTTCATAGGGGAAATAATGTGTCAATAACTATATTTGCAACCATAAATATTTAACTCAGCTTAATCATTTTAAACTATCATAATTAATCTGCCCAGTGAAGTTCATATAGAAATTGAATTAAGAAATGAAGAAAAATGGTATTATTTACCCAGAGGGAAATTGCAATGATGTGCCAAGATTATTTAGATCATTTATATAGTTTTATATAAATTTATATAGTTTTATATAAATGATAAAAATCCATCATTTATATATGAACGTATGATTTGCGTATATAGATTAAAATATTTGTTCAATTTACAGATGCTGTATGGTCCAAGAAATAATTGAAATTATTTTCAGAATAAAACCCACTGTCATAAATTACCACACAAACACACACACACACAGATTATGGACTATGGATGATAAACTAGCTCAATAACATAAGTGTAGTCACATCATGTCTACGGCTGCGAAAAGCTGGTCAATCATGCATCTTATTAAATCTACCCCGTCCTTTGGTTCACTCAAGAGGATTCTTTTATTTGCACCTGTGTAAATAACCGCTCTACTAACAAAGTACATGTACAAAAGGAGTGACAGCAAACACCATTCAGACAACATCAGATCTGGGCGTTTCAGCAGCAATTTTACTTCATAGATATAAATCCAAAATGTTTAAACTCTCTTTGCAGTAACCACGCTTTCTAATATGGCATCAACTCACATTTTCTTCTTTCACTCTTTCATTTATACTTTTCTATTATCAATGTCACACATTTACAAGAGCATGTCTGTTTCTAATGTCTACAGTTTGTTAATTATTCTCATGTATATGAGTGCATTTTGTTGAGGACTCAATTGAAAGCAATAACACTTCACTCAGAAGCCTTTTCAGTACAGGAGGACATTAATCATTATTTGTATTTATTGGTGCACACTAATAGGTGAGGTTTTTAGCAAACACTACTGTGTTTGAGTGTAACCTTTCAAAGATAAAACATTTTTATGCAACTAAACTGCATCATCTGCTGAATAGAAATCTTGCTAATTTATTTTAGGTGTGGGATTTGATTAGAAACATGCATCAAATTTGATAATAATAATAATAATAATAATAATAATAATAATAATAATAATAAATAACTAAGTTTCAATTACAAAACAATAGTTGGCCAATAAGCAGTGTGCTTTTATTCAGTGGGAACTGAATCAAACAGATGCATTTATATTGTAAACTAAACCTCTAGAAATGTCTGAAAATGCTTTTACATGCAAGTCCTTTGAAAAAGTTTTTTTTTAAAAAGAAATAGAAAACATCTCTTGCCAAACTAGTCTCCACCTCTTCTCTAATGATTTAAAGAACATCATTTAATAGTTTTTCATTTTAAAAATCTAAAACATTTAAACTATACTACATTATTTTGTTTATAATGAATTATGTTATTTTTAAAATAAATAACCACAATGTTGAGCCTTCCCAGAAGCTGTTTGGAGTCACCCTGGGGAGTCCCATCTCCCAGTTTGAGAACCACTGTAATAGCCAACAACAGGGAGCTGATTGGATTTGTTTTTGTGTGGGTGCGATAACCTGTGTTATAGATCATCTAAGACAGAGTAGTCATGACAAGTTGTGCCAAATGTTAAACCCAGAACAGTATTGCCCTTCATGATGTATAACCCAAAACTATGACAATGTGGTTACAGAATTGTGTGGTTTGGAAGTCATTATGCTTAGTCTCCTTGTGGTTGTGGCTTTGTATGTCTGTTGTATTCCACTTTATATTGGCTTCCCTTTCAAAACACACACCAACCCAGAACATGTAAAGACATGGCTCCTGTAATCACAAACTTTAGTTACATTCAGAACAAATGGTCTTATTCTCTCACGTCAAAGCAAAATAAGCATCCTCCTTTTTTAACATTGCCTCTTAAAACGAGGACATTATAGGTGAGAGAGGACGAACAACAAGCCAGTTAAAGATAATTTGTTTTTAAACCCCCCCATATTCTTTAACACAGTCAAAGGGGGCTCTGGACCTCTGCTACCCACAGAAACACAGTCGCTGTGTCTCGAGTTGATCACAAATTTCTCACACAAACACCTCGTGCCGCCAGCTAGCATGACTCAGCTGGCTGAAGCGTTGTGTGTGTTTGTGGGTGTGGGGGCAGGAGGAGGGCTTTGGATTAAGGGTAAGGAAGTGGTGTTTATACTGTTGAAATAAAGTGGTACAGTAGTACAACAATGCTAAGCTATCAGCATTATGAGCCCTGTTCTATGATGCTAAAAAGTCTAGCTTACACTGATGGGGCACCGTGGTATAAATAGAAACTCTGTATCATATGACTTTCTATAGCTATCCGCTTTGCTATTTGGCTCTTATACTCTGGAGTTAACACACTGTATGTTAGTAATACAGAGAGGTGTATTAGTTAGAAGTGTATATGATAAAGCTAGGTGTTAAAATACAGAAACACCTGATTTTTCCAAATTGCTAATTCCTTATTTCCTATCTAAATCAAGTCCTCTTACACTGTAAAAATCTTTGTTTTTAGTACCCTCCATGAAATTCAGGCATTTCTAAGTCTACAGCTTTTTCCATTATACTGCCAACACACTAAGATCAAACTCTCCAAAGATTTGAGACCATACTGCCACCATCTCCATCTTCCAATTTCTTCTGCCTCTATAGCAGTTAGCATCAGGCTCTCTCGAGGTGTCACACTTCATCCGTCACTTGAGTCTAGCTGTGGGCTCGTCTTCAACAGGCCGTCTTGGTAGAACAGATAGCATAATAATTTATTACAGTAAGTGATGTACTTGCTTTTGAAACGCTGAATGTGATAAAACTGAGTGTGTGAAGCCCTGTGAGGCAACTTTGTTGTGATACTGGGCTATATAAATAAAACTGAATTGAATTGAAAAAATTGAATTTTGTACTTGCATTTATACAAGTTAAATTATCATTTTACTGTTATTTTACTATCTGGGTTTAAATGATGGGACTTGATGTACCCAGTTTTAGGACGCATGTAATGTAACTTAACTAAACATGGGTTGATAAAGAAAGCGAGATTAGTGTAATGTATCCAGTACAAATACAGCTGAACCGTCCCTCTGTAAGCACAGGCCAACAAAGATTATTTGTTTATAATGTTGCATCATGTGACATGTCAATGCATCAAGACTGGAGTTTGCTTAGCCTTTTGCATTTGGCCTTGACACAATAATTCTTTCCATTTAGGTAATATATAAACAACTGTGTTCTTGAAAGAGATCAAGAGTAGTTTTGTCAATATACAGAAGCTACGGGGCAAATATCATGTGACAAGAGGCCACACATGAATGGAAATAAGGGTGCTGATGTGCCAACAAAAAACCTCAGACATGCAACTAACCAGCAAAGCCCTGCTCAAGCTGAACGTTCTCTGATGCACTGTAGGGACAAATTTAATATAGTGGCTGATTTTGGAATTTATGAAGAGTTATAAGCTGTTTAGCCAAAAACAACAAAGCAGCTCATGTGACGACACTGGTTTCAATATTCTGCGAATACCTAATGCCTAAAACGTGAAACTCTGTGAAAACAGCATGCAGGAACTATATCACTGCTTGTTTCTGCTCATAAATGAAGATCTGGTGTTCTGATTGATAATTAGAAAAACTGAAAATGCTGCATTTACCACTGATGCAAGCGGATCAAGAAAGTTAACCAATCAGGCTCCAGAGCCCTGGTGCTCGTGCGTTATCCGGCCCTAACAAGTGCTGAGCTTTCACATTGCACTTTGAACCAGGCTACATACTCTAAAGTTATAAATGACTGTAAAGCTGCAGCTGATTCATGACAAGGTTTACATTGCAATCTGCGCCTTGTAGGAGAAGAGGAAAGAATATCAACTATAAGGAATAAAAGTAAAAACAGATTTTGTATAATGTATAACAGATGGCAATAAAATCAAAATGGAGGGATAAGGTGAATTTTTTTTTTTTAAGTCCAACAAAGTCAAAGAACTAAAAGGAAACCACATTTATCATGAGAAAAAAATTTTCCTAAGACAAATGGGCTTTGAAACATTTTTCTAATTCAAATTACAAATTGAAAAAGGACTTCCTGCCTACATGTCCATTTTAATAGGTTAAATTTAGCTTTCTGACTGAATGAAAACAAGTTCTGCTTAAAAGCAACATTTAGAAGACACGTTTCATAACAATACAATACTTTCTGATTCAATGAATAAATCCATAACGTACACCTCCTGATAAACTACTAAACGCAATATAAATTATACACACATTGAAGTCTTTCTACTAGATATAAAATGTAGCTGAATTACATTTTATATATTTTTATGTCACTTATACAACCTAGAACTCGTCAGTATTTATTATTCAGTAACCGTTACTTGTGGAGTCCCCCAGAGTTCTGTTCTTGGACTTCTCTTCAACTTGAATATACTCCCTTTAGGTCAAATAGTACAGAACTTTAACATTAATTATCACAGCTATGCAGACGATAAACAACCTTATGTGTTTTTCCACCAGATGACTGCAGTCCTCTGCTCTTCAAAGCAGTTGATTGTATTTTTAATTTAATTAATGTTTAATTTTAAATAGTACAGTTGGACCTACTCAAGTTTGCTACCATTATTCTAGATGGGAATGACAACTAATAAAAATTCTACAGGTCAAACTCAGAGAAATGTAAAGAAAATATAGCACTTCTACCAAACCGCCATCAACTCCACCAACACCATGGTTCCAACTGCCAAGCTGATTTATTCAACCTTAAACGGTTGTCTGATGTGAAAACAATGGATGCAGATGTCACGTTAAATTTAATCAAGCTCAACACTTCACCGTTTATCTCCAGTCATTTACCTCCATCTGTCACTTCATTGCTCCTTTGTGCTGGGAGCACTCGTTAACAGTCGTTCTATTTTGGGTTAGTGGTAAAGCTTTTCAAGGTGTACAGTGAGGAGTAAATTAGAATGACAAGGACACTGGGGGCCTCTTTTTTCATCATGTCGTCCTTGCTGCCCCCCTCCTTTTTCCAACCTCCCGCTGCAGTGGACAGTTACTGCAGCAAAGAGGCTTTTAAGGATCCATCTCTGAGACCAGAATGTTCATCATCTGCAACAGCAATTATCAGGGTGCCATCAACAGGTCCCCTTTCTCAATTGTGCCTTGAAGAAATTATTCAAACCTTTGCTTCTCAGAGAGAAGGTCACATGAACAAAAAGGATTCATCCAAACAAACATTACTTTCAGAACACACTCGTGACAACGACAAGTGATAATGTGGGTAAAACCAGTTCCAGAATTCCTTCTGTCATTACCAGATTATTGATAGTACAAACAAGGACAAAAATCTCAGTGAGAAATATGTGCTGGTGCACATAAATCAAACCAAAAGAGTTCAATTTGAGTATAAGCAGGCTGGCAGTTTTTCAGTAATGGGTATATATCCCAACACAGACATTCAGCTTAATAAGTATTCAGAGGTCACTACAACACAATTACTCCTATCCTATCCTATGCATGCTACCCTCGGCTATTACAGTAGAATGTTTTTTTAATTGAGTCTGTCAGGTTGTTAGTGAGAACATCACAAAAAGCCAGTGGACTGAAAGTACCCAGACGCTGCCCTAAAACTTGCCAAGAATGAAGTGTGAAACAATGGACACATTGCGAACTAAACCACCACTCTTGCTGGCGGATCGGAAAGGGAAATGCTGGAATTTCAAAATAATGGTAACAAACAATACAGTGGTGGAGGCTAAATTGTATGGATTTGAGTATGAAGTTATTTCCTTCCGGTTCTAATGTACCGCAGCTTGCT
Source organism: Kiunga ballochi (assembly GCA_037177335.1). Taxonomy (NCBI): domain Eukaryota; kingdom Metazoa; phylum Chordata; class Actinopteri; order Atheriniformes; family Pseudomugilidae; genus Kiunga; species Kiunga ballochi. The sequence goes on from JBAMIG010000008.1 coordinate 13,022,552, forward strand.
ACATAGCCTATCTGATGTTAGAAAGGCTATATATGTTAGATGTAACCCATAGATCTGATAATTTGTTTCAGACTGCAGTAACTGATCCAGTTCAGTTAGCATACATAAATGTTAGCCATGTAGTGGACACAAAATAATCACTTTGGTGTGAAGCAGAATAGTCTACCTGGTTGTACGTCACTACTGGTAAGTGGCCAACAAACAGCACTTACCCACAATAACGTGCACTACAAAAAACATGCGCAGTGCGTGCTAGCAATAAGTTTAGTGCACAAGAGAATTGAGACACAGCCATACATCTTGTTAATCCTCCCCTTCCTAAAATATCTGTGTGGTTCTTTAGATAACTGGACCTTTTATCCAAAATGTTTAATATTATCTGTCAATCTACACAGACTGAGAAATGCATTAGTGTTAAAAGCAGCCTGCATGAAACTTCAACTAAAAGTAATAAAAAATTTACGCTTAAAAATAGTTAAAATAAGCAAAACGGTAAGCTAAAAACCTACAAGTCTGATGAAATCTGTTTGCAATGGCCTCATACTGCGAGTTTCATCTTTGTGTATTTCATCACCATGGGTAGATTTCATTTTCATTAGACATCTTTTTTAAATCCTCCACAATGTAAAATATAAACCTCATGATTGTAGTACTTCTGAACTTCCAAAATAGTCATCCACAAATCAATGGAGGATGCAAGTTTGCTTGGTTCATCCTTTATATGCTATCTTGGTTAAAAAAATCAGTTGCTAATTAGCCAAGCATCAGGTAAGAAGTGCAAACACAGCTTATAACTTAAACGTACACTGGTTTATGGGGGAAATCGGTTTGCAGAGAAACAAATGTTCAAAACCAGCACTCACCTTTACAGGGGAAAAAAATTCCCTGCAATATTTAGTTGACATTGTGAGTTACTTACTCAGCACATAGAGAGAAAGAGTTATCCCTGCCAGGCAGAAGCCCTCAAAGAAACGCAAGGTGCTGAACATGGGGACGTTGACAGAGAAAGCCACAGTCAGACCAAACACCAGCATGAACAGCACAGATATGATTAGCACTGGGTGTCGGCCAAACCTGGAGAATAAAAGATAAAATATATATTATTTATATATTTT
>JBAMIG010000008.1:13040614-13069054 GCA_037177335.1 Kiunga ballochi
CATTAATTGTCCATAGTGGTTCTCCTACTGCTGTGCAGCATTTAATAAAGAAAACTGATTTTGGAAAGACGTATTTTGCTTTTAGGAAAACCACAAAGGTGGGGACTCTACACACAATGTATGTTTCAAAATGGGGTGAATAAAACTGGGAACTGGTGGAATAGAGTTTAAAAGGTGCAAAGGAGCTCTGCGTGGCGACCGTCCAGACAGAAGAATGAAACAGTAACGCTCTGAGTGGCTTTGATTTCCATTACTTGATAGAGAGTTCGGGTGAGAATGAAAAATATTGGTTATATATCTGGTCAGAATGTTGATTCTGGATGGAGGTGCGAATGTTTGTAAAACGGGCCGCAGGCTTTAATATTGAAATGCACAGGAAAAGTAATTACCCATGCCTCAAGATCTACTAATTCTTACTCCCACAATAAAATGTTTTGCATGTCCTTTTGAAGTGAATTAAACTCAGCTCTACTTAGGAGCATCATTCTTCATATGTATTGTCCCTCTTGCTTAGGGGTGGGGGTGGGGGGAAACCAGATGGTTTTTTTTTGTTATGTCTGTCAGATGGGGTTTGAACACTGGGTAATGCTGCTTCTGTGTGAACCACCACTCCCCCTCTTTGGGCCAGGCAGGGGATTATTTATGCTCCAATGTTGTCCTCCTCTTTGCACCTCCCCCTTGTAGAGCTCTCCTTAAAAAGACACACTAGGGAAGAGGGGCTGAAAAAAATCTGTGCTAAGTTCAAGATGAAAGCTTATTGAATAGCCAGCAAGGAAAAATTCCTCATATCTCATGCATTAAAGGCACACATGTTACAATAAAATGCCTGGCCTTAATCAGGTTTAAGGGACAGGTAACAAGTGTTAAAAGGATCTTTGTCAAAATAAAAGAATGTGTGATTTAGACTATGCAGTTCTAAAGTATTTGATGATGTATTTTACAGCTTAACATCTTTCTACTAATGACTTGTCAAATTATTTTTACCCAAAATGACAAATACTTTCTCAACACTTCTGGTCTTCTTCGCAGCTGACTCAATATTGAAGCGGGAGAAGCGCCTGCGGACTAGAAGAGTACATTTTGAGAATGTGACGGTGTACTACTTCAGCCGGCGGCAGGGCTTCACCAGCGTGCCCAGCCAGGGAGGAAGCACATTGGGCATGTCCAACAGGCACAGCTGGGTCAAGCAGTACTCCCTGGGTGAGTTTGCCCTGGAACAAGAGAGAATCCACAGAGATATGCTCAAAGATCACTTGAAGGAGGAGAAGCTGAACTCTATCAAACTCAAGGTAAAAGCTTTGTTTTTATTTGTTATTTTTTTGTTACTCCTTAACTGTCATACACCTTTATAAAATAATCTTCTATGAGGACTTAATGTACATTACTTAATTTAAACTTTGAGAAAATTGAAGGGTATGTACGAGATTTTTTTTAAGAAATGGAAAAAGAGAAACATTAGAATCAGGTAAGAGAAAATGAAGAGTTGCAGGGGACAATATTACAGCTATTTGGGATTAGTTTGTGTACTTATCGCAGCCTAATTTAATTTCAAAATAGCCAGAACAGCATGAGATAAGATTAAAGAGGATGAAAAAGTTTCCAAGGGACAGAATTAACTGAGTGTGTACACCTATAATGAGTAACAACCTACTTATTTAGCAGATTCTTACACATTACAGGCAAACTGTAAGAGAAACTGTAATTAACACATTCAGCAAAAACAGCTGGCAGCTGTACTATAATCCAATCATTTCAGTAATTTCTCCAAGGATGCACATAAAAAAATTGTAATGTAAGCGGTGTATGTAATGCAGCGATAGTTCTGATGAATTTAATGCACATTATAAATAGCATCTCAAGACCCAATAGTGACAAAAGTCATTCACACACAGTATCAACATGGTCCCAAACTAATTTAATGACTAAACCAGAAGCTGTCAAGCCATTGCTTCTTTTTTTTTTTACCAATAATTGTGACCATTAGTCTATAGCACAGTTATACCTAACTCCCCATGAACAGGTGCAAACTTACTCTGTAACCTCACCTGGTCATGTGACCATGAACAGCTCGAGGTAGTTGGATTGAAAGAATGAATTGATCTGTTGTCACTGTGAAGGATTAAAAGAAACATGGAGAACTTCACAAAAGCCACTAACACATTATTGTTATTGCCATGGCTATGGTACAGCATTGTCATTATTTCATGACATTTCTGACACATATACATAAACAGACATACGCTAAAACAGTAATATCATGATATCATGACTGATTTTACTCACTAGTTGCAAAATGATCAAACAGGTGAATATTTTAAAAGACAACAGATTGTTTTATCAGCATTGATCCTTATTAGTGTTTAGTCAGTTAGCACATCCTTTTTGGGCTTTTGTGTCATTTTGGTGTTTTAAAGAACGATTGTTAATTTCTATGGAACTACTCTGTTTAAGACAACCAACATAACAACAACTTTTTGAGCATTTTTAAAGGAAATGCTACAAAAAGAAAAAAAAAACTATGAGCGCGACACTGCGCTTTGTTTTTACTGCATGTGTAAAAACCCGGTTGTTGTGCTGCAGCTGTAGAGATTTCTTTAAAAATGTTCTGGATCCAAGTGGCAATTATAGCTTTGAAGCCTCATCACTTTATCCATTTTGGACATCTTTTCAACATTTGTACATTGATGTTTGACATTACACTGTTTGACTTTGAAGAATTTCATATTTAGTTTTTATCTGCTAGAATAACTAATTTATTTCTATGCAGTGTCAATAAAAAACAAATACAGTATTGCTGAAGACTTTCAGTAGGAGTATCAGCAGTACAGGACAAAAACACTACTGTCATTTAAATCTTTTTCATTATATATGTTAGAATTTTATTAAAAGTACTTATGAAAAAATCAAAATGTTTGCAGGAAATAAAAAAATTGTTTGTGATATTTGTTAAATCTCAAGGTTACCAAATTCACCCATTTCATTCCAAATTAGCTGTGACATTAAGACAAAAATGAATTGTGATACATTTCTTCTTTTAGTTGACTAAGAATGGTACAATGGAGTCTGAGGAGGCCAACACCCTCACAGCAGAGGACATTTCTGATGATGACATTGACCTGGACAACACAGAGGTGGATGAGTACTTCTTTTTGCAGCCTCTTACCACTAAAAAGCGCCGTGCGTTGCTGCGCTCTTGTGGAGTAAAGAAGATTGACGTGGAAGAGAAACATGAACTTCGGGCCATTCGCATGTCCAGGGAGGACTGCGGCTGCGATTGTAGAGTTTTTTGTGACCCAGAGACCTGTGCCTGCAGCATAGCAGGGATCAAATGTCAGGTAAATCCCATAATGCACATATTGTATTTTCTTTGCTTGTGTTCTGTCTTGTGAACAAAAAGCATTTGTTTGAAGAGAAGGTGTGGGTATCTGTGTTTGACGTAACACATTAGAAGAAACATTTCAGCATTATGAAAAAAATGATGCATTACAGTGGTGTGTGTGTGTGTCTGTGTGTTTTATTTTAGGTGGATCGAATGTCATTTCCATGTGGCTGCACTAAAGAGGGCTGCAGCAATTCAACAGGAAGAGTGGAGTTTAATCCCATACGTGTTCGAACCCATTTCTTGCACACAATCATGAAGCTGGAACTGGAGAAGAGTCGCGAGCAGCAGCAAACATCCCCGACAAATGGTTACCACGGTGAAGCTAATGACCTTGGAAGTGGAAACCCTTTTGCCCAGTCACAGCACAGGTTGGAGTACTCTTTGTCGGATGCAGTTCCACAGCCGGCCAGCATGCACCTGCAGGCTACAGAAGAAATAGAGGAGCCGCTAGAGGATGAAGATGAAGATGAAGAGGAAGAAGATGAAGACGATGAGGAGGAGGAGGAAGAGAATGAAGAAGATGAGGAAGATGAGGAGGATAGTAGCAGTGTTTGCAGTGGATTGTCTGACTCCAGCACACAGAGCTTGGCTAATAGTGACTCTGAGGAAGAAGAGGGGGATGAAGAGGATGCAGAGAAGTCTGAGAATTTTGGGGACGACATGACAACCCCAGCAGTGTCTCACACTGAAGTGGTCCCATTATCCTCTGTGCTATGTTATACTGATGGCTCTGTAGCACATGATAACCACATAAACGGGAACACTTACCTAATGAACTCTTCCTCGGCCGAGTACTATCAGTTGGGGAGCTCCAGTGCCGGCTCCAATGGCCAAACCAGCCAACCCAGCAAAGCCTACAGGGAAGCATTAGTTTTCCAAGATCCAGTCAACACAACCAATGGAAGTATGGCCCAGGGACCGTTTAGCATGCCTGCTGACCAATACACAGACTATTCTAATCAGACAGAGGACCAGTACACAACCAATCACCATTTTGCTCTGACTGGTGGTGCTTCTGCTGCCTCTTTGACATGCTACACACCTGACCAAAAGAAGGTTTTTTCCAAGGCAGCATTTGTGGAGCAGTCTGACAACCAGAACCAGACACAATTTCAAAACTACCTGAACAATAGCAGCCAGGGTTCCTACAGCAGCCACGGCTCATGCATGACGGCGGTACCGCCTCCACAGGAGTCAAAAGTTAATAGACATTCTGACCTGACCTTACTATCAAACAATACTAAGAAACTCCCTTTACCAGATCATTGCCCAGAGGTCACAGCGATTTAAATGACCTCACCTTTCAAAGTGTTCTTTAAATACAATGTGCTCACTTTAACCTGACCAAGTGGCATTTCTAGGAAGCATCTTTGTCCTTTTTTCATTATATGACCTTAAGTTTCAAGCAATTAATAGTGCCGTAACGCATTTTCACCTGTAACTATAAAGCCATAGGTTCGTGATAGAAACTGTTTTGAGGGATGTTTTCTTTTTATTGCAGCTTTTTTCCACTATAATGTTTGTGCTTAAGCTGCAAAATACAGAACAGATTTAAAAAAAATACAAAAAAAAGAAATATTTCTGTCATGCTGTGCAATGTAACTTGTAATTTCAGATGTAAAATTCTAGTTTCGAGCAGATATTGTATTGTGGATGGAACTTTTCTATGTCCGCTGTATGTGTCCAATGTGGAAAAAAAAGTTTACCGTCAGTTTATTTAATATTGATGAATTATACATGTATACTTACATATGGTAAATGTTTTGATGAAAAATATTGCGCATGCCGTTTTGGAAATCTTAGTGAAGGACAAAAATTCTATTGTTTATATATATATTATATATATATAGACAATGTGATTTTTCATATGTACTTTTTTTGTGTCATGGTTTTTCTGCTTTTTTATGAATTCAAAAAAGCATGAAAAATTTGGAAAACAATATGAACGAATCAAAATCAGTTAATAGTTTTTTTTTTACTTATAGTACATATCGGGTCCAGTGGCATGCAGTTGGTTTTAAATGACAAATACTTGTTTCCTCCCAGTTCGCTCTTAGAATCATATAATTAGCATGTGTCACTGCAAATGAATCTATTTACAAAAACATTTCATGGAAACAGTGATGTGGATATAGCGGAAGAAGAAACTATGATTCACTGCAGACTCATAACTCAATCACTAAATGACCATTAATCACTTCTTTCAAACTGTAACTATTGGAGATATTGGAGAACAAATTTTACTTACATCAAAGTCCTTTTTTTTCACAACGCTAATAAGGATGTTGCTTATTCTCTTGAAGTGCAATGAATTTTGACAGACTTTTCGCTTCAATACAGTTGACTTTGACTGTACTTATATGAACACAAAGCACTTCTGCTCTCTCAGAACAATACCACCATTTTTAGCAATTGTGTATGGAGTAGACATATTCAAAGTTGACAATCAAAGCTGGTTTATGTAAAGAAAATTCTGCTTTTCAGCTATAAAAATATCTAGACAATGTATCTCTGAAGTCTTGTCAGCCATCAAATGTGACTGAAAAGCCCGATGTGATAGATAAAATTGCTTACCAAAAATGTGTAAATAACATCTTAACATTTATTCATAGTCACAGAAAACATGCGAAAAGAACAACTAAATGAAGTGACTGCTCAACAAATCATTGCAATAACAGAGTACTGTATGGCTGAAGTTCCTCATACTGCTCCTGCATGAACATGGGCATTTGCCCTCTTTACAAGCTTTCAGTACCTGCAGCTTTGACATAATCAGTTTACTGCAACAGCTTTAGTGTTGGTAGAATGTTTTGGATGTCCAGAGCCACTTTTCATGGTACAGAGGACGTGTACAAACTGCTTTAAAGCAATCAGTGGCATCAACATAGCCTTTAGTGCATATTAATTGTGCCAAAGCAAATGTGTGAGAAGGCTAGACACACTGAGTTCAGTTATCCTGGGTTCAGGTTTAATTTCCAATATTTATTATGACTGGTTTATTGAAATGAGTATTTATTGTGGTTTACTAAAAGTCTGTATTGAGTAAATTTCTTCAATATCTTACAGCTGTCTTTTGTTTCTTGAGTGTTGTGAGTTGTAAAGCTTCATGTGCCTGATTTAATTCTTTTTTTTCAGATTTGGTGAAATGCATATGTTTTGCACAAAGAGGTACAAAACTTTTTAAATGTGTGGTTTCCAACTGTAAATAAATCCAACATCCTTGTGTTGTTGTTATTATTTAAACAGGATTTTCAAAAAGAGTTTATGAAAAATTATTTTATGGTTAAAATCAATGCCAAGAGGTTGGCATCTCAGAGTGGAAATACCTGTGCAAGTGCAGGCCCCAGTGGGCCGAGGCGCCCTCTGCAGGCCGTGGGGACAAATGAGACAATGTGGCCATCATTACTACCCAACTGAGTTTATTTAGTTCAAAATAAGTCTCGACACCAATGGCTCTCTGACAATGCAAATAAAAAAGAAGAAAAAAAAACAAACAAAACCACACACACACACAATCAATCTGATCTTAAACCAGTCAAGCTATATTTTCACAGCCATCTAAATAAACACTAGTGCCTGCACCAGAAAGTAGTGTATGGTATATGGACTGTTAAGATCTAAACAAAGAGTAGAACAAATAAAGCTCTTTAGGTGCAATTATTTTGAAAGGTTTTAAAAAACACCAAAGCATAAACTTGTAAGTAATACTTCAAGATGTTGCTGCAATAAAGACATTTTAAGAGTAAATCATCATAAACATTGCAATTGTGTTTGTAAAGTTATTAAGAACCCAACTAACTTTTCATTAACTTAATGTACTGACCCAAACCGGCATCCAATCAGCCTTCATTTTTACTGATTCTTATAGAAAATTATTTTTTTAAAAAGACAGGCGAAAGGAATACATCAGGAGTTAAACCTAAAATTTTCCACCAGCACCAACTTCTAAGCACTTTCACACCCAGAAAAAAAACTAAAAAAAACTAAACTTTATCCAAGGCACTGGACAGTTTTAAATAAAAGATCTTATACTACAGGAAATTACCTTTTATAGGACAAAGAACTTCATTTCGCAGTTTAGGTTCCCAGTCCCTTTCTTTGGTGCATAACATTTGGGATGTCTGAGTTTCCAGCACATCTTATTTAAAATGCCCCTAATCCTGTGGAACATATGCCAGTTTAAAACACCAAATGCTGCCCATTTTCCATGCAAAGACCTGGATGAGTGAAAAGATTTGAAACATGAAAAAGGCACTTGTCAACATAGTGCATCTTCACTGGCAAGAACTGAATGCTTTCTTGTAAGAGTGGCACATGATGGTCTCTTCCAGAGTCCCGACTTTCCAGCAGCAGCAATTCAGTTCCTCTATATAAAAAATAAATTAAAACTCAATGCGATCATTACTCTAAAAAAAAAACCTGCATACATTATAGAATACTTGTGTCCTGGTATGCTCATGCATACAAAGTAGCTATTTGCAAAGTGGTGTTTTGTACTCTCAGAAGAAGGACCACTGCTGGTATCTGTCTGAGGGGTTGCAATGAGCCAGGGAGGGATGCTCATTATGGGCAGTCAGACACATGTTCCATCCTGGGAAGTAGAATAACTGGTTCTAAATGAAAAAAATGAAGAAAGGAAACTATTACTTTCCTAAAGAGACAACCCAGGCATCTTCCATCACAAACTGGTCGACAGGAAATGCAAAAGACCAAACTCACATCCTTCAGCTCCCATTTTTGTTCTGCTCCGACAAATGTGTTCTTGCCTTTGTATTGGCAGTCCTCCAGTTTCACAACCCCCTGTGCCCCTTGCAAACAGAGCTCCTTCTGAATGTTGTGTCTAATCTCATGACGTGTGGAGTACTCAAAATACTGGTTTACAGGAAACATTAAAAATGCCATCAGTGTGGTTACAAGTGAGCCATGCAGTTTTTTTTAATTAAAGGAGATGGAAGGTACGTTTTCTCACTGACCTGGTTTCCTCCTAGACCATGACATGGGTACATAATCAGCTCTTTCCCACCCTCATTGTTCTCTCCAGCATCCAGACACGAGTCTTTGCCCACATTTTTCACCTAAAGAAAAAGAGAAGGGAAAGGAAGAGTAGTAAGAGGAAACAAAATGAAAAACCAACATCCAGCACAAGCTGTTCAAACAACTTTAGCCTCTGAAGTGCTTTAGTGGTGTTAAACTGGAACTGCTTTGTACCCTCTGGAGATCCTAAGTGGAAACCCACAGTGGCTAGACAGCTGTGAGGTTTGGAAAGGGAATAGCTGGTTATGGGGTGTTAGCTTACTGAGCCAAAGCGGAGTGGGTTGAGATCTGGCATGAAGACTTCTGGATAAACGTTCTTCAGATACCAAGAAAAGGTTTTGCACTGCAGCTGTGCTCGGAGGTCCGTGCGTTTGGAGATGTCTCCAAAGGTTCTCTGATATAGAAATGAGACAAGAAGCAGCAAAGTTTTTGTCTTAATTCAGAATAACATATGTTACAGAAACCCAAACAGAAGTTCAAAGATTATGATGTTTTAGGGTCTTTAACAATAGGAACTAAAATGAAAACCAAGCACAGCTAAAGCCAATGAAAAGATCATGGTATATTATCTACTAGTATATCTATTTTCCCACATGAGCCTTTTAACATTCATACTAAGACAAATGACTTCCCTCCCTTTGGAATTTATAAAGTAATATTCACTGGAATGTTTAATTTAAGGGATGACAAATGTTTTTGTATCAAATTATAATTTTATCTAAGACTAAACAAATTGTTTGAAAACTTCAAGGACAAGACAAGTACTTAAAATTAGATCAGTTTACTACATAAAGTTCAGACAAGGTCTCTAAAAAAATACAAAAAAAACCTAAACTTTTTGGCATCATCTGTTTCCAAATGGGAATTTTATAAGACTAATGAAAACTAAAACAAAAAATGTACCAGATAAATGATGTATGTAACCAAGAAAACAAAAATCTTAAAATTTAATTAAAGTACTTAAGAAAGTAAGCTGGTCAATCAGCACTTAGGGAAATAATTCAGTTATAAGGTGAATCCTGCAGTTCTTTTTAAATATTTCAGTCTAACTGTAAATTCACATGTTCTGGTCTCAGTTATATGTAGAATAAGGTTTTGATTGTCATTATCACTCATGTCTACTAACCTATAGAAAACATTGGATCACTGGTCCTACCCAACTACAGCGTTACCACACAATTAGAAGGATTTGCAGGCACCTCATGCTCTTAAATAAGGAGAACTCTTGCTAATGAGGCTCACAATGATGGCCCCGACAGTGGATTCTGTGAAGCTGTTAGACCACAGCGTGTCTGTTTGAAATCAGCAGGACAGGGCTGGCCTTTTCTGTGAGGCATAGCCCAGAGGAAAATGTTTATGGCTCCTATGAGACCACATGTTGGCAAGCGCTGAGAGACCAGAGCTCACTTCCTTAAGGGTCTTTCTTTGTCAGTTAGCAGCTTTCATCCTCTAATTGCTGATCTATGTCTGCCCATTTTGAAGAAAGTGTTTAATTTTGAAAAGGTTCACACATAGAGATTTATAATAGTGGGTTATTCTCCTGGAGAGTACATATGTTCTCCTGGTGAGCATGTTAAGTAAGTCATAACCAGACTTAATGATTGTACACAGTTCAGGGGCAGGAGTTGGATTTGCTCAAACTTGCCTTAAGGGGGAAGATAATAACTGGTCTTGAAACTACTTATTTACACAGAAATGAATGACAATTCCTGAGAGCAAGTTGTTGCTTCTATATCATAAATAAAGTCAATTGCAAGGATTTAAGAGACATGTTAAGTTTGGGAGGCAGCACTTACATCTTTTGCGATTTGTGCAGCTTGCTGGTTGCGACGGTAGAAGATCTCTTTGTAGTCGTCCATCCAGACTTCAGCCAATCGTACCTGATTACGAGCGATCACTTGTGTACCCTTTGGAAAGGTGTGGGGACTTTTGGTGCGAAAAACATGACCAACTATGGAGCAAGGGATGATCTCCAGCTGTCCACCGCATTGCCACACCTGTGGGTGAATGGGAGTCATCAGAAACAGATGCACAACATACAGACACAGAGCTGCATGTAGAGTCACATGCAGCTAAAGGTGAAAGGCTCGGTGGTAAATAAGAAGACTGCTGCACAGAGTGACAGCTCAGCAATAACTTACCCTAAATGACATTTCAATATTCTCCCCACCCCAGATTTCCATTTCCTCATCATAGCTTCCGATGTTGTAGAAATACTCTTTAGAGATGGAGAAGAGTCCACCAGCAAATGTGGGAGTCCTGTAGAATGAATACATTCATTAACATGTTTCCAGAGAAGATTCTATACCGGTGAATAGGTTTTGCTTACTTAATGGGATACGTTTCATCTTTCCTCCTTTGTTTCTCATGATCTGGTAGACTCTCCCAACCAAAAGAAAGTCCCCAGTCAAAGTTGCCCCGATTGTGATTCTGGCCATATGGGGATGGTTTCATAAACTCAAATGTATTGAGATCAATAGTGGTTATATCCGGGCTAACTACTGCAGTGTAGTTTTCTGCTATTCTTGCCAGCAGAGGCTCCAGCCATCCATTAAAACATTCACCTGTTAAAATGAGCACACACATTTCATATAACCACAATCCTAACAATAACTATAATGAACATGTTGCCTCTTAGAGCAAACAAGTTTGACATACACACCCACAGCTCTTAAGCTATAGGTGTGTATGGGTGTGTGAAATGGCTTGTATTAGTGAGTAATGCCGGGGGTGTGACTAACAATGGGCATCGAGAAATGTGAGTGTGTCACCGGTGGCCACGGAGGCACCAAGAAGCCGAGCAGTTATGAGTCCTTTCCTTTCTCGCTGGCGGACAACTCGCACTATGTTCATCTGCTTCAGATACTTATCCAGCTCATCCTTCAATACATCTGAAAGCAACATGGAACATTAAACACAGTGTTAAAATGAATAACTGAATTTTTTGTTGAATTCAGAATAAAAAGGCCTAAAAAGAAAAACAAAAATAAAATAAAATGAAATAAAATAAAATAAAATAACAAAAAACACATGAATGCTTAACTGTCGGCAAACAGATTAAATTCATGAAGGAGTCACACAGGCAGTCATTCCTACATTGAACCTACAAGCAGAAACTTATGTCTTAGCCCACTCGCATTACTTTACTTCCTGTTATTACCCACTTCACAGGCCACAGAAGAAGGGAGCTCCTCTCAGAGCTGCCCACCCAGTAGGCTGCATGAAACTGAACCTAATAGTAAGCAGAACACTCCCAAAGGGCCTCATTGAGTTTTTTTTTTACCATCCACACTGGCGTCGTCCACCAGGATGATCTCCTTCAGGAGAATAGCAGGGGAGGTGTGGAGGACACTGTACACTGTCCTCAACAAAGTGCTCCATCCTTCATTGTGAAACACAATTATGACACTGGTGGTCGGTAAGGGAGGGCACCGCTTGAAGGTTTGCTCGATACATCTGCATCAAGAAGGACAAAGAAAACAGATGTAACTATCCTGAACAGTTCCCGAGAGGCACAGTGATCTGGTTATTGCATCTGGAGGCTCTACTCTATGGGGAATCCACCTCAGCTGTGACACTGCAGGTGTGGTGACCTTTCAAATACCTGTCCTGTTGGTGTGGGACTGATTTTGTAAGTTGTGTACGATCATTATATCTGTGTTTTAACCGACTGTAAAGTGAAATGTGCTTGGACTTCTATGTACTGGGATATAGTAAACTGCCTGAGCAATTGTCTCTAAATTGTCACTAAATGGACACAATGATATATCTGTTATAGCTGTCAATGACATTGTATACGAGTTATTTTTAGAATATGGCAACTAATTTAATTTAGGATGAATGCTTCTGATATAAAAGAGTAATTAACATTTATTTTACAACAGCAAGATATTTTTTCTCTTTCATACTCTGAACATAAAAAGTAGTTAAAATGAATTCTTCTATAAAAGTTTATCAAGTGATAAAGGCTGTAAATGGCGACATACTCTGGCGGTCTTGTGTCTGCACCCAGGTCTCTGCTTAAGGAAATGCGATCACTTGCATACAGGTTAAAACAGTGTTTCTCTTCACCCCTCTCCTTCTCTTTTTGCTCTTCGGGGCTCAGGGAGTTGGTGTGGAAAGGTTTCCCAGCAGCTCCGGGAGCAAGAGGGTTCTGTGGTGGCCTCTCCAAAGCTGGCCTGAGCTCAGCAGCAGTGTAGTGACCTGGCAGACAGGATGCACCGTCTGGTTTATCCTGCTGCCGTACTGGGGCTTTGATCTGCATCTTTGGCATTACATCCCTGAAGTTATTGACAGCTCCCATCACCATCCCCAGCATGACGTCCCGCTTCACTGCTATCTCCTTTAGCCACGGGTCCTCCTGTTGCTGTTGGTTTCCCACTTCTCGTTGTATAAAGAAAACAAATGTAACAAATACTAAGGCAACTACAGCCAGTTTAAGTGGGTGAAGCTGCCTTCGGAGGACTCTGCGAAGAGCTGCCATTGTTGTTTAACAGTAAACAGGAGGGCAGGAGAGCAGCTGTAATAAAATAAAATTAAGTCAAATTAAATTAAATTAAAATAAATGTATGTATATATATATATATATATATATATATATATATATATATATATAGCCTATATAAAGGGTGTAGCCTAATTAATATTTTAAAAGTTAGGTGAACCACATTTTACTGTTCGTGGTGATTCAGGTGAGCAACCATTGCAACATAGAACAAGTTTGGGTGAAATTGCAGCACTACTTTTCCCACAACACCGCGGGGTATTCGTAAATACAACAAGGTGTGGTGTCTTGAGTCCAAAAGCAGCCAGCTTCCGTCTATTCACAGTAAACTATTATCTGCGCAACAGGAGACGGGGCGGGGAGAGCGCACTGTTTGCTGGTCGGGCAGCAGATCGGGAAAAATACCAGAAAACCGTTTTTAAAAGACAGAAAACTTCTGCGGAAAATATGAGTTTATATGGCTCTAATCCGAAACTGTCCTCTTTCGGTCAAAGGAGCAACTCACGACCGGATTTATCCAATTTAAGAAGCGAAATGTCAGTTGGTGGGAACGGCTTCCATGGAGATTATCCAGCAATGGAAGGTGGATACACCTTTCAGTCCTCCAATTTCTCCAGGACATCGATGCATGGCGGCGGCGGTGGTGGTGGTGGTGGTGGAGGAGGAGGAATGAAGGTGTACGGAACAATGGGAGGTGGGGGCGGAGGTGGAGGTGCTGGTGTCAGGTAAGGACTTTAAATTCACCTGGTTTTAAACAACCTGAAACAATGGGGATAAATAATGAAATATGTCACAAAAACTGTTACCGAAAGCATATTAGATAGAACCATAAATGCTGTGTCAAACCACAACTCAGTTTTCTAACATGCCAGGAAACGTCTGTGCTTGGCATTACTGTAAAATCACCTTTGACCAGCACAGGTGTTACTAAACATGAATCTAAAAGTGTCATTTTCTAACCGGTTCTGGTAATATTTTAGCAATGCTTGTGTGTGGTTCCTGAAATGTTGCACAATCCTGCAACAGTGCAACAATCCGAACACACCCCTTAAAAGTTCTCCCACTCATGTCTGTCATACGTCTTCTTTAAAAAGGCCCCAAAATACACTATATAAATGTCTAACTTTTTAGGAAATGTTGGAAGTAAAGTATAGAATACGTGTTTCTGAATCTTAGAGTTCTTTAGAGAGAGAAAAGTGGAAATTACATCAGCTTTGTGTTTTTTTTTTTGTCTCAGTGACCCTTTAGTGACCCATTACTCATATGGAGACTTTTAGGAGGTCGTAATGGAAATATATGTAGGATTAAGTCAAACTTTAAAAAGCCATTTTAAGACCAGGATTGATCCTGATTTATTTAATGAAACTTTGGTCAGGGATTATCTGTTCCTTTGTATCCATTAACAAGGATTTATTACAGTTTAGTAAACTATTAACAAGCCTTTTATTTTCACAGGATGTCTTTTAATACATGTGTTTTTTATTATTTGATCTTATTTAAAATATACAAACATCTTTCTTTCCCTTTGTCTAGTGTACAAGTAATTCACCAGAAAGCGTATTACCTGATGAACCAGTGTCAGGAATTACTGGACAGAGCAAATATGATTGTCAACAGTGTAAGTGACCTTTGGCACACACATTTGTTAACAAAGTGGGAATAATACATTAATACAACAGCTTGGTATTGTGATGACTGCACAAGCACTTTACACGCATCCGTTTGCATTCTGTGTTTTATAGGGGGGTCCAAACATGGAGGCAAACAGGTTGCTAGGGATTGTTGCAGAAACCATTGAACAGCTGAAGGGGTGTGGCAGAGATCTGCACCAAATGCATGTGCAAAACGATATTTTTGCAAAGTAAGCCAAAAATTGGTGTTTGTGTTTTTGCAGTCTGCAGGTTCACACTTGTGACCTCAAATCTGCTTTTTTTTTTATCTTTAAACTTAATCTCACACATCTCCACAGTGTCGATCAGTTCATGCAGATGCATGCTGCCATCCAGCAGAAAGTGCACAGTACCTCTACTATGAGAGGGAAAAGAGGCAGTGTGGGCAGTGATGGTGGACGGCTTTTCAATGATGCCGTGGCTTGGATTACTCAACAGAAGGTGAGAGCAATTAAAAAAAAAAACAAAACAGATCATCCCAATCCAAGAAGTAGAAGTGATATAGCTAAACTAAGTCTGATAGATAAACAATGCTGTAAATAAGCAAATATGAAATTGTTACAATTATATTGGAATCACTTATTAAAAACTGGGATTTAATACATTTTATATTGCTTTCAGTAGCCGTGTTCCTACATGATTTACCATGTCATAAAAATAAGATCCTATAAATTAGCAATTTAGATTTTTTATTTTATGCTTTTCCAGGTTAAATGTTTGTAATTGCATGCGTGTTCTGTGATGCACTGTTCATGTTCCTGCAGTAGGGGGTAGAGGAGGAAATATTTTCATGCTAGCACTCATTCTAAGCCAGTGTAACTGAAACCACCTGGAGCTGCAGCTAAAACCCGATCCTTGAGTGAAAGAGGTCAAGGGAGTTGCAGGATGAGAGAGAGAAAGAGAGAGAGAGAGAGAGCATTTAGAAGCACTGAGAGAAGGGTAAAAGTAAATAGAGCATAAACAGAGAGAGATGGCAGTGAAAAAAAGAAGCTGGTGAAACAACCAGGAAGAATGATGTTAATGAGTTATAATCTGACACTCCACTGAGTCAGTTGTAATGGGACAGTTCAGTTCAGTCAATCTCTAGCATGTTTGTGGGAAAACGCCCTTCTTCCCTTCTGACCCAACCCTAACAGAAACACACCCTATCATTCTGCCGTCAAACTCTGCCTCACCCCCCTGTGTATCACCATTAATTTTACTATCCAACCACAAGTAAAAACATTTCTTTACATTTTAACTGTCGCAGTCTTTGTAGTATAACTATAAACCAGACAAAAATATTTTTTTCTGCTGTTCACACAGACATCCCAGTACATAACTTTGTTGGTATTTCACACTTAGCTGTATTTTGAATGGTTGGGTTTCTCCTGTACAGCTAGAAGCAAGTATTCATGAAGGAAACAGGAGTGGGGAGAGAACAAAAGGCTTGAGGGACAAGCGGAGCGGGGTTTGTTTGCTGGCAGAGCGCCTATCAAAGCTGTGAGTGTGTGTGCCTGTGTATGTGTGGGTGTTGGTTGGGAGTGTGTGTGTCTGTGTGTGTGGGGGGTTCATAGCTGGAATAGTTTCCTACTTAAAAGTAACTTTATGATTAAATGCTGACACCTAGAGGGTGAAGATGAAGACACAATGGAACGGTCTTAAATGTGAGAATAAATGATGACGCTGAAATTCTTGCTTTCTCAAAGCTTTTCCGGTGGCATGGACATTCAGAAATTTAAACTGAGGAATGAATGAGCCTACAGTAGGGCGAGATACTTACATCTGTGGTAGGGAGGCCCAAAAGTTTGCTTGTCTTGGTCCTTTGATGCAGTTTGTCTGGGGATAAAAACAAATTTATGCTTTTAAAATTCTGTCATAATGTGTAACTCCATTGACAGCTGCTTTATTATTTCAGTAGGCTTTAAAATGTCCCTCTGAATTTTGCAGCGCTTGATTGAGACAGCTCAATGGGGAGAAGACAACGTTACCATTGAGAAGCAAATCATGAACCACAACAAATTTCACGGCTCGATCCAAAGAAGCCAAGAAGTAGACCGTGCCAGAGATGAACTGGTAAGTTGTATTTCTCCATGGTTTTGCTTTTACTCTCGCCTGTTTTAATAAAATATTCTGATCCTCACAACAAAAACATATTGTTCAACAAAAGTTTATTTTATTTTATTTTTTTTTAGACGGGAGGGAATGACAAATACCATCTTGCTATCTTGGAACAAGAATGGGACAGCTTGCAGGTAGACAGAGTTCCAATTGTTACATGTAGCAGCTTTGTGAAATAACACCATTGTTCACACGTAAAGTCGTGTTTGCCTCCGTTAATGTTGTAGAAATCGTCGAACAGCCGCCTCAGTCAGCTACGTGAGCTGCAGAGCATCATCGAGGAGATTTCCAAAGCCATCATGTGGGTGAACGACAGAGAGGAGGAGGAACTGATGTTTGACTGGGGAGACAAGAACATTGACCAATACATCCCCAGGAAGCAAGAAAGCTACTCTGTGAGAAGCCCCCTCTTTTTTTTTAGTAACATCTTTGGGATGTTGCTTATCACTGTCCACCATGCAACTGTTTTAAATCCTCACTTTCTGTTTTGTCTAACAGAGGCTGATGAGGGACCTGGAGGAGAAGGAGAAAGACTTGAACAAGCTGAAAGTGAAAGCAGATGCCCTTTTGACTAACAACCACCCAGCCTCAGATAAGATTGAAGTGAGCTGTTATGGCTTTTCCTGCACCATCTCAAGTCTCTTTTTCTTGGGTCTTTGTATTGATGGTTTTGTGTGCACTTGTAGGCCTACATGGACACTCTGCAGACCCAGTGGAGCTGGCTCCTCCAGATAACCAAATGCATCCACGTTCATTTGAAGGAGAATAGCGCCTACAGTCAGGTAAGTTCTCGCTTCTTACTCTCTTTTGAAAAAAAGTGCCCGGTATTTTCACATGTGAGCAAACTCTTTATATCCATTTCAGTTTTTCAAAGAGGCCAATGAGACTTATGCAAAGCTCCAGAAGGAACATGAGACGATCCGAAGCAAATTCACCTGTGACAAGAACACCTCACTGGATAACCTTACTGAACTCCTAAAATTACTGGAGGTATCATTACACGCAATTACTGCTAAGTGCAGAGAAGTACCTGCATGTTTTACCCGGCAGCCACGAAGCTGCAAAAAAAACCAATTAGTTCTGTTGAATGACATGGCTTTCAACAATTTGTATATTAGAGTAGCTGGAACAATGGAAGGAAAGTGTATTGTGTAGCACATTTTGTGTGCAAGACAATTCAAAGTGCAGTCTGGATGAAATCCTTCAGGATGTCTACATTTACATTGTGATGGTTTGAGCTCAGTTAAAAACGTCTGGTTTTGATTTCAGAAAGAGAAAGCGCGCATCATGGAGAACAAGAGGCAAGTTCAGAGTCTGGTCAGCAAGTCCAAGTCCATCGTCAGGTTGAAACCTCGCAACCCAGAGGAGAAGAGCAACAGCCCTGTCATGGTCCAGGCCTTGTGCGATTTTAAACAGGACCAGGTAGGGCATACATGTCCTCCTTCTCCATCATTTACAGACATAAACATTGAGACACAGGGAAAGGCACCAAGTATGAGTAAGTGTGTCTTCAGGATGTTCTGCTTTGTATTTCAGAAAAGTATATTAAAAGGGAATGAAGGCATCTTGAAGGAGAACTCTGAGCGCAGCAAGTGGCTCGTGACGGGACCTGGAGGCTTTGACATGGCCATCCCCTCAGTGTGTCTGCTCATCCCACCTCCGAACCCACTCAGCATCAGCCTTGCCAACAAGTAGGAAACATTCAGTAATTGGGATGAAGGCAGATCAGATATAGTCTCAGAAAATCCCATTATGGTGCCGGTTAGGCCTGCTGAAACTTTGTCAGCTGAGTGTGGATTTATTTAAATCGTTATACAAACATATTTTACAGTATCTCATGTAAAGTATTTGGATACTTTTTGGAACATTATGTCTAGTCATTTGGACATGATTACTACATTTAAGGTTTCTCGTAAAGATTGACTGTTTTTGTTTTGTGTTCAGAAATGAGCAGTACTATGAAGCTATTATGGGCATTTGGAATCAACTGTACATCAACATCAAGAGTCTTATCTCCTGGCAGTACTGCGTCAAAGACATCAATTATATCAACTCCCTCACTCTTAGTATGGTAAGATTCTAAGTGCACACTGTTTTCAATATTTCTAGTATTATCCTAAGCTGGTTTTTACTCCCCTACTGTGTGTTCTGCCAGATGTAATTCAAAATTTAATTTGTTTGGCAGCTGACGAAGATGCGTCCTGAGGAGTACCGCAGTATCATCAAGCGACTGGACACCCACTACCAGGAGTTCTTGCGTGCTAGTCAAGGCTCTGAAGTATTGGGGGAGGAAGACAAAAAGACCATCCAAGGCCACTTTGACAAAGCCCAACAACACTATGATACACTGATTATCCAGCTGCCTACTTACAGTAAGTGTAAATTGTATTTGTTTTTTGGCTTGGTAAAGACTTTTTCTATTTTGTGTTCAATTCATACCATTACTGTCATTCTTAAAGAAGACTTTATTCAAAGATCAGCATCAAGCAATTACATAAAAAGAGATGTATATATGCAAAATGAATGATATATATATAATAATAACTCATTAAGGGATCAAGCTATAAAAGCCATTATAGACACAGTGTCAGCCAAGGCCGTGACACGGATCGGTTAAATAAATCAAGATAAAAAAAATACAATTATTGTCTCCTATAAATGAAACATTGCTCACATTTTCCTCTTTTTAAATAAAGGAGAAGAGGGGGTCAAGACTGAGCCTCCTAAACAAGAAGTTAAGAAGGTCACAACTACAACTGTCACCAAGGTCAAGACCCAGCCTCCACCAGCTAGCTCTACCATCAGCCTTACAGTGCTCAGCAGTCTGCAAGAGCTTCGGCGTAAACTGGAGATGGTTGAATCTGGTCTCACCAGTCATCTCCACATTCCACTGGGTGATAACAGTGTGCATGAGTGTTCAGTGCATATTCAGAAACTGCAGGTATACCACCTAGATTTATTCATAGAATATCCATGTTTAGTCTTAACAAAAAGACCCTTCCTTTCTACTTTTCTCCATTTTAACTAAAAGCTACTTTCCTTTGCTTTCCAGGGTGTGCACCAGGATCTGGAGACAGTTCACGACGAGTATCTCCACCTGAGGGAAATTATAACAAAGCAGCTTAAGGGGATACCTGCAGACTCAGAGCAGGCCAACTTCCTTCGCGCTGAACTGGAAATCATCAACCAAAAACTGGGAGGTCTGCAGGGTCTTTACTCAGCCTACCTTCAGAGGTGTGTTATTTTAGGATTGCCACTTTTTTTTTTATTGCCATATTTTAGGGAGGGCTGCACAAAACAATGGCTTAAAAAAGAAACTAAGGAGGCATATCGGAGCAGAAAGTATTTAATGTAATGACTGTGTCTGCAACAGACTGTCTGCACTCAAGGGCTTGCTTCAAAGCCTTCTCCTCACTGAAGACATCATTAAAGTCCACGAGGCCCGGCTTACCGAGAAAGAAACCAGCTCCCTGGATGTCAGAGAGATGGAGAACTACCAGAGGACACTAAAGGTTTCTCTTTAATTTTTTTTCTTCTTTTTTTTTCCTGCGGTTTCACAGTTTAAAATCTTAAAATGATCAGAATGCATCTGACAATTTAAATGCCTTTTAAGTCTTTTGAGGCTAAATTATTGTATTAATTCAGCCTCGTTACGTTTAAATACTTTGTCCTAATTTGTATTTCTAATCCATTATGATTTTGGATGATGTCGTTTTTTTTTTTATCTTGATTTGAGTTAAATATTTCATATAAAAAAAAACATTTAATAACTGTTTTTATGGTTACAGCAAATGAAGAACGAACTGGAGCAAAAAAGAGACTTGCTGACAGCTATGGAGTCGGACCTGACTAAAGCCGTTCACTGGAATGGTCAGATTTCTGATACCTTCCACAAGTGTGACGTCGATTTGTCCAAGTATTCTGACCTGGTAAACCAGATGAATGATCGCTGGCGCCGCATCCAAACAGAGATTGATAGAAGGTATGACCGTAATCTGTAGTCGTCATTGCTGGGGACACCACTAAAAAACATCCTTTCATTCCTTCCTCTTCTTCATGTTTTTCCACCTTAGAGTGACTGACTTGGACAAGCAGGAGGCACAGCTAATACAATATCAGCAGAGCAGCACTTCCCTGGAGCAGTGGCTAGACAATGCCAGGAAACGCCAAGACACCCTTCAGACGGTTAAGCTCAATGATATTCAGACCCTAATGGACCACCTGAACCAACAAAAGGCATGCCAACTTCTTTTTTTTTTTTTTTACTAATAACAATATGTAAAAATAACTGGTTTAGAGTTTGTACTAGACATCTTTTTTTTCTGTGATGTTTATTACTGAGAGGAAATGTGAATGCTTTTTGTACAGAAGCTAATGTGGGAAGTTTTGCAAAACAGCAATTATTCTACAGACAGTTTGCAAAATATAAAGTGAGGGATTTTTTGTGTTTTTTTTTTTGTAGAACAGCTTATAAAGTATAGCAGCACAGACTGGACAAATATTTCCTATCTCTTTTCTATAGGCTCTTCACTATGAAATTAAAGGCAAGAGGGACAAGGTAGATGAGGTGCACAAAAGTGCAGACATCTGTGCTGCCTCCATAAAGGTTGGTAGGCATTAACTTTGTACTTTTTTTAAAAAATTCAACTTAAATAGATGTATGCAATTTACAAATATACAGATGTGGTTATAATTGTATCATGTGATTTCAGGACTATGAGCTGCAGCTTGCTTCTTTCAGTTCAGGACTGGAAACTCTGCTTAATATTCATATCAAGAGATCTATGCTGCAGTCCCCTGCTTCTGTGGTCAGACAAGAGGTATAAGTGTTAGCTTACTATTAAATTAAATGTTTTGTTCAGTATTAATATTGATTTTTCTATTGCTGGCAATGTTCATTTACCTATACGTGTTATTACAAATCTAATGAAATGCAATAAAAACGTGTTATTAATTAAACCCACCAGGCTGCTGACCTCCAGGCTCGTTACATAGAGCTACTCACCCGCTCTGGTGACTACTACAAGTTTCTTGGGGAGTTACTAAAAAACATGGAAGAACTGAAGGTAAGTTTGAAATTTTTTGTTATAAACCAGTAAAATTAAATATTTGACTTTATGTGCTCACATGCTTTCGTCCTATCACATGAAAGCAGGTGACTGATGCATTTTTTGTGCTGGATTCTTTTCTCAGATAAGAAACACCAGGATTGAGATGCTAGAAGAAGAAAAGAGGTGTCTTAAGGAGGATCTCCAGGATCACAGCCAGAAAAACAAGTCTTTGGAGGATGCTTTAGCCAGCTACAGGCTGGAACTCAGTCAGTCAAAAGATGAACTTATTTCTCTAGAGGAGGTGAAGAGAACTACCGCAATGCAAGCTAATGCTGTCAAGGAAAGCCTGGACAGTAAACAAAACCAGCTTCAAGATCTGAATGATCAGTTGACCCGCATTAAATACCAGCTGGAAGAGGAAAAGAGGAAAAAAAGGCTGGCAGAAGAGCGCTACAACAGCCAGCAAGAAGAGTATGAGGCGGCTGTGCGCCGCAGACAGAAAGAATTGGAAGAGCTCAACTGGAAGAAGATTGACTTAGAGAAGTCTCTGAAGGACAAGGAACGTGAACTGGAGAGGCTGAAGATGCAGCTAGATGACGAGGCATCCCGTCGGCGAAATGCTGAATCAGATATCTCAAAGGTAAGAACACAGTGCACCCAGGAGATTAATCAGCTAAAGCAGACTTATGAGACAGAGATCCACGTTACCAAGACCACCATTCTGAAAGCCTCACAACTGAAGGAAGAAGATGTGGGAGAGCTGAGGCTGCAAGTGGAGAGGCTCACTGCCGAGAAGAGAGATTTAGAGGAGGAGCTGTGGAGACTGAGGCAGTCCATCGCTCTCACTGAGGAACAGAAAATCAAGGCAGAGAAGGAAGTCAGCCAGCAGAGGGCCTCAGTTACACAAGAGACGAGGATCCGCAGTGAACTGGAGGTGCAGCTGAGAACACTTGTGCAGCAGAGAGGAGAAGATGAGATGAAATTAAAGGAAGTGAACAAAAGCAATCAGGAAAAGTCCAAACAGATAACTATGTTAACATTGAACCTAGAGGAAGAAGGAAAGAGGAGAAGAGCTCTGGAACTGGAAGTCAGTCACCTTAAACAAGCCGAAGCTGAGCTGAGGGCAAAGAACACCTCCCACCTCGAGGCAATTAACAAACTCAAAGTGTCTGAGCAGGAGATCCGCATCACCAGAGTCGAGCTGGAAAAGCAGACCACTGAGAAAACTAAGGCTGAGCAGAGCTCCATCCGGCTGCAAAGCCGCATCCGGGAACTACAGTGTTCTCTGGACGGGATGGAGGCCGAGTTGGAAAAGCAAAAGAAATCAACACAGGAGGAGTTCACCCGTAGAAAGCGAATGGAGGCCGAGTTGGAAAGGATGACGCATACCTGCAGAGAGCACACCACCACAATTAACTCGCTGAAATCTGTTCAGATTGAGGTCTCCAACTCTGGGAGAAAGTATGAGCAGGACCTCAAAGCTCTCCAGGAGGCACTGGACAAGAGCCTGAGAGATCACAAAGCTACAAAGGAGGAACTGGCAGCTGTGACAGCTGAGCTAAAAACACTGAAACAGAAGCTCCAGCAGGAACTGGTTCGAATTCATGAGCTGAACCAACGCAATGAAAGCCTGTATAAGACCATTGAAGAGAAGAGCCGCCAACTTAACGATTACACCACAGAGATTGAAAAGCTGAAGACTTTGACACAGAAACTAACAAAGGAGAGACTTAAGTTAGAGGAAGAGCTGAGGACAGTAAAGCAGGAGAGAGATGAGCTGAAGATGAACAAAGACGATGGCGATGGAAAAACTGCCATTCAAATTTCAGCCTTGCACGTCCAGCTTCAGAGTAGCACCAAGAGGACAACGGAACTCCAGACTCTCATCGGTGACCTGACCAAGGAGAGAGAAAAGCTTAAAATGGAAATAGAAAAATTCCAAAAGCAGTCCACTGAGGTATTTTTGATTGCACTGAAGGATCTTCTCTTCATTATGCAACTAAATCATAGTGCTGCTTGCATGGTTGGCTGTATGTGCTTTAAGACTGATCCTGACCTCAAAGTAGCTCTACAGTATCTATGAAAAGACTTTTTAATTTTACTGAGCATGAGATTCACTTATGTACAAATGCTTCTTAGTTTTGCATGTAATTCCCCTATTTATTAATGTCACTCTGCTGTAATTATGCTATAGTACCAAGTACAATAATAATCACTGTATACTAACATGTAGGAACATGTATGCAGACCTATACACGGAGAACATATAATTAGACTCCATCTTTGTTTGTTTTTTAAAGTTTTGAGTATATTGATGGAAATGCTGTTGCATCACATAACAGTCTTCCCTTATTTCTCCACAGACATCCATAATGGTGCACGAGTCACAAACCCAATACAGTCAGCTACTACTGGAGAAGGAAAGTTTGCAAACCAAGCTAAAACTGATGGAGCAGGACAAGAACCGTCAGCAGCGACTTGAAGAAGAGCTTGCCCGAATCAAGCTCTCTCTAGAGTCTGAGATTCGCAACAAGCAGCGTCTGCAGGATGAAAAAAATTCCATACTTAATGATTTCAACCGGATGAAAAGCCAGTATGAAGGAAAAGACAACCAGATTAGGCAGTGTGAGTCAGACCGGGACAAGGCTGATCGAGAGAGGCTGTCCCTGAAGAATGAGATTGAGAGACTCATGAGGGAGCTGAGGAGTGTTGAGGAAAGGTACAAGAGCCGCCTGTTGAGCTCAGAAAAGGAAGCATCTGAGCTGGCTCTGAAAAGAGATTTACTGGAGAGAGAAATACAGAGATTAAAGCAAAGACCAAGTAGTCTGAGTAGGCAGACCCAAACAGATGAGAATGTCCCTACAATTGATCCATCAAAGCTAGTATTTGATGGTGTGCGCCGCAAAGTCACAGCCCACCAGCTTTGTGATTGTGATGTAATCAGTAGAGCCACCCTGGATGATCTCATGAAAGGCAAAAAGACAGTGGATGAAGTAGCTGTAGACATCCAGCTTAATCTGAAAGGTACAGGTGTTATTGCTGGAATGAAAACAAGTTCTCAAGGAAGAATGCCATTCACTGAAGCCAAACACAAGAATCTCCTTAGTCCAGAGAGTGCTCTTATGCTCCTGGAAGCTCAAGCAGCAACAGGTTACATAATAGACCCGGCATTTAATGAGAGGATGCCTGTGGATACCGCCTCTTCCAGAGGGATTGTAGACACAGAAGACAGAGACACCTTGGTGACAGCTGAAGCAGCTAGCTCAGGCTTTAAAGATCCCTACACTGGCAAAGTGTTGTCTGTAGGACAGGCATGCAGAAACGGCCGCATAGACAAGGAAACAGCCATCCGCTTGCTTCAGGCTCAGGAGTCTGTTGGAGGAATATTAGACCCTGTTCTGAGTGTGTTCTTGCCAAAGGATCTGGCTTTGGATCGCAATCTTATTGATGAGGATCTCTACAGGGCTTTGAATAAAAAACCCACCTGCTATCTGGATCCAGCAACTGGAGACAAGATTAGTTATAATGACCTCAGAAAGAAGTGTACAATAGAACCTGTTTCTGGTTTGCTCCTGCTCCACGGTCCAGAAAAACCCATGACAGTGAAGGGCATCCGCGGAGAAGTCTCTGTCACAGATCTTGTCAAGTCTGAGCTACTGGATGAAACTGACATGCAGAAGCTCAGTCAGGGCAAACTCACAAGCAAAGACATCGAAGAGAAGCTGAAGTCCTATCTCTATGGCTCTACATGTATTGCAGGTATTTATGATGAGGCCAGTGAGAGAATAATGCCTCTATATCAGGCTATGAATGAAGGTCTTCTCATGAGAGGAACCACTCTGGAGCTTCTTGAGGCTCAAGCTGCATCTGGCTTCATCGTTGATCCTGTTAACAATGTCTTCTTGACAGTGGAAGAGGCCTCAAAGAGGGGCCTTGTAGGAAAGGATTTTAAGAACAAGCTGTTGTCTGCAGAAAAGGCTGTAACTGGATACAAAGATCCAGCTACAGGAAAGACAATCTCCCTTTTTCAGGCTATTGAGAGAGATCTTATTGAGAAAGGTCATGGAATCCGATTGCTTGAGGCCCAGATTGCAAGTGGTGGCATTATTGACCCTGTAGAGAGCCACCGCATCGATGTTTCTGTTGCCTATAAAAAAGGATATTTTGATGAGGAAATGAATGAAATCTTAAGCTATGAAGGAGATGATTCAAAGGGGTTCTTTGACCCAAATACAAAGGAAAACTTGACCTATCTGCAGCTAAAGGAAAGGTGCATCACAGATCCCAAAACTGGCCTTGTCCTGCTATCCATCTGTGACAAGAAGAAGGCCAAGAAGTCGCAGGAAAGCCGCACCAATGTTCTCCGGAAGAGGCGGGTTGTAATCGTAGACCCTGACACTGGCCTTGAGATGTCTGTGAGAGAAGCGTATCACCGGGAGCTAATTGACTATGACACTTTCCTAGACTTGTCCGAACAGGAGTGTGAGTGGGAGGAAATCACCATCACGGGGTCAGATGGCTCTGCACGTTTGGTGATTGTGGATAGGAAAACTGGAACCCAGTATGACATTCAGGAATGCCTGGACACCGGTGTCATTGACCAAAAGTCTTTAGATCAGTATCGAGCTGGAACTCTAACTTTGACACAGTTTGCTGACCAGATTATCAGCAGAACCAGCACCACTGAGATGACCATTGCAGCCAGCAGTGTTAATGACCTAGTCACTTGCACCAGCCCCACCCAAGCCAGGCCATCCTCTCCTACAGTCCGTAAACGCTTCAACAGTATTTCAATTACAGTTTCCTCCCCAGAAATGTTCGATGACCACTGCCCTGTGGGGGCCATATTTGACACAGAAACCTTGGAAAAGATAACTGTTTCTGAAGGGCTCAGAAGAGGCATAGTTGACACTATCACAGCACAAAGGCTGCTGGAAGCTCAGGCTTGTACGGGTGGTATCATCAACCCTGCTAGTGGCGAGAAACTATCTCTTGAAGACGCTGTCCATCAGAGCATCATTGATGAAAGCATGGCTGTAAAACTGAGACCAGCCCAGAAGGCTTATGTTGGTTTTGAAGATGTAAAGACCAAGAGAAGGATGTCTGCAGCTGAGGCAGTAAAGGAGATGTGGCTGCCTTATGAGGCCGGCCAGAGATTCCTGGAGTTCCAGTATTTGACAGGGGGCCTAATAGAGCCTGACACTTGTGGTCGTATCACTATTGAGGAGGCTATCCGCAGAGGTTGGCTAGATGGCCAAGGTGCCCAGAAGCTGCAAGATTCCCGAAACCACCAGAAGATGTTGACTTGTCCAAAGACTAAGCTGAAAATCTCATACAAGGAAGCCATGGACAGTTGCATGGTGGAGGAAAGCAATGGCATGAAGATGCTGCAGGCTTCCTCCGTTTCAACAAAAGGCATTAGCAGCCCGTACAATGTCTCCAACCCAGGATCTCGCTCTGGGTCCAGGGCCGGTTCCCGTACTGGGTCCAGGAGTGGATCTCGTCGAGGCAGTGTGGATTACTCCTCCACTTTCAGCTATAGCTTCTCTTCCAGCAGTGCCACCTTCAGCTCTAACATGCACTCTTAATGTCGATTACATAAACAAATAGAAATGTTAACCCAGCTATTTGCATCCTCTGCTTTGCAGTTTGACTAGTTTTGATTCCAAGTTTTCTTCAATGAAAAGTGTTTTGTTGTTGGTTAGTATTCAGAGGATTGAAGAGTTTTTTTCTTGAACTATGTAACCCAATTTTTAATTTTGATCTAATTTTAAATATATATCAGTTTTGATTATTTGCATTTATAAGAATTTATTTTCTCAATATTAATTGCTTTTGCCTTTTCATTCTTTTAAAATAAGTGCTGAATTGTCTTCATTGCGTAGTTAACATGTAACCCTTTTTCTGTTGTTTTTGTGTGCTGACCAGAATTGATTTAGAGTTTTGTTTCTTTTATGTTTATTAATGTATTTTCTTTTTTCCTAAACTAATACAGCTTCATCCATGCGTGTATTTTTTTTTATTTTAGAGAGCAGTTTTTTTAACTAAAGTTTCTGATTTTATGCTTTCTATGATAATAAACAAAAAACTGTAATAGATGCTAATGTTTGTATCCATTCAGAATCTATAGTTTGTAGTAAATATTACTAAAAGGAAAAGAAAGGTCAGAGAACATAAAACCATTTACTATTATCTCTCATTATTTGAAGTACTGTTGTGTCCAGCAATGCGTATACTTGAAATGTGTTTGTTTCTAATACTGTATGGAGAAACATGATCTTTACTAAATAAATTACATACTCCCACAAGTTTACAGTGTAAGATAAATTAATTACCTCAATGACAACATTAATATTCTTAATTATTCATGATAACGGACAATTTAAAGTCTGTAAAGAATAACTTAAGTAAGCATCTAAGTGTAATTACAGAGCTGACAAGGATCTCAAATTCCAGTCCTCATTAGGTATGATGTACCCTGCTGGTTTTAGGCTTTCTTCCAACTGTTTCTCAAATGTAAACTCCACTACACATACACAGAATCCAGCTTCTTAGGACACACTGGGCTTTGCCCATATTACATAAATTGAAGTGTATATAAATGTGTCTCTCGCTGTCTGTGTCTCTCTCTCTATCTATCTATCTATCTATCTATCTATCTATCTATCTATCTATCTATCTATCTATCTATCTATCTAT
>JBAMIG010000008.1:13091608-13108761 GCA_037177335.1 Kiunga ballochi
TTCCCCTTCAAGCGGAGAAGGAACACCTTCCCTCCCTCTTCCCTCTGGCATGCTTTAGTGGCAAAAGAGCAAGGTTTGAATAATTAGAATAATTTATACAAGATGCTGGTAAATAAGTTTCATCTTAGGCTATTAAAGAAAATGAAGCTTTAGTTAGACTTTTGTGTCCCTCAAGACTGATTTTAAGTTATTTAACAACACTAATCCCACATTTTTATTATTCTCCTCCTTTTAATTTTAAACGGTCAACTCAAAGCATGTAAATTTACATAGACTTATGGATTTGGAGAAGATTAAATCCGTTGTCACACAGTTTAAAGAGAAATATTTTCAGTCTTTTGTAGAGCAGTTGTTTATCCTGCAGGTAGAAGAGAGCTGTTGAGTTAGCTTTAGTCTTTTCGCATTCCTTCAACAGTGCTTGTAAATTAGCCTCATACATCACTGTTCAAAGTCACCAAGTACTGTGCTGGGAAGTCTTATAGATTTGCAGAATTTCTAAAGAATCTGTTAACAGGTGTGTATGTTATATGATCATAAGTGAAACTCCATTTGCCAGCTTTACTCTCATTTAACAGATAAGAAAATAAGAAAGGGTAAATGTAAATACTAAAAACCGTTAAAACTTCCACGTGTGTGTTAAGATTCTCATAAGAGTTTCTAATTTAAAAGAAATGATAATGCACATTAGGAAACACCAAAACACAGGAATCCCATCTGACCTGGCAAACATGAACATAACTGCCAGCAAACTCACCTGACTGACCATCACCTTTCCAGATATATTATATCTCATATTAGTTTTCCTGATAAAGGCCTTTCTCTTTCTTCCTTTGTACAGCCATTACAGATGTTTTTTTTTTTTTGTGTTAACATGTTTTTTTCTGATTTGGGCAACTACTTCTTCACTGAATTGCAACCCCTTGCATTGTATCCTTTACTGTCCTCTTCTGGTGACGTCATACAGTCGAGTTTATTTGCTGGATTTGATTCAAATCTTATCTTGGAAAAAAATGGATCAAAAGATTTATTTGAAAAGCAGCATGTTGCTCATTATAGAAATGATTAATTTTATAGCAATTTTCTATTTTGAAAGTATAAAAATTTGAGACAATATGATTTTTAGGAAAAGGTTAATAAAAAACAAGCTAACAAAAGTTTGTTTTGCTAGAATTATTCAACTTTTTTAATGAGATTCCTGCATTTGTAAATTTTTAATGTTATTTTGCAATATCTTTTGCTAGTTTTTTAAGGTATTACAAAAAGATCTGTTCAATTCTAAGAATTCTAAGTCGTGTTTTGATTGACCAACAACAAATATTTGCCCACAGGATTTCTAGTAGTCCTATGAAAACTACACAGTTTTACATATATTTTACAATATTATTAATTAAATTAAAATTAAATTTATTAAATAATTAAAAATAATCAAGGGGTCTAAGTAAAAAAAAAACCCAAACAAAAACAAAACTGATGCACTAACATCAGTAACTAATGTTTTTAGTGTCTCACACATACATATTCAGTCTCTGTACTGAAGGTCATATTATGTTGCAGACTTAAGAGCACTCAAGGTAAGAATTGAAAGATTAGGCTCATGTTTACGATTGCTGCTTGTTTCACACCTCTGTCAAAGAGTATCACTGAACAGCATGGACACATTAAACACCATTAAGGATGCCTACAACTGTTTGCACCAGGCAAAAGTGAGTAATGATCCCTGGTATTAGCACCTCTGCATCATTAGCATTCTTCAGGGCTGAGAAGGCAGAGCTATGTAGGAGAGCTCAAATTAACACCCTGGTGATGAGTGGCAGCACTCCACAGAGGAATGACAACATAAAGCCTCCCTCTCTCCAACACACACACACACCCACACACTCTAAGCCCCCTCTATTAGCCCATTATTAGACTCAGACTTAGGCATTCTTCAGCAGTCTTGCTAAATCATTAGGTGAAAAACAGTTGCTAGCAGTGTTGCCATTGGTCACATTAAGTTAAAAAATGTTTTTTTTTTACTATTGATGTTTGAAATGTTTGTAAATTAGAGCATTTTGTATATGTATTTAATGTACCTATGTTCCTAATACCTGCAGTACCTGTAAACTTCCTAAACTTTGCTGCTGTCTACTTGTGTGTATGCAGCTGTCCAGCCCAGTGATGTGCGAGTGGGTGTTACACGGAGTCTAAGTTGCCAAGGGAGGGATTTCATGGATCACCCAGGTTTCAGTAACTCAGGCTGGGGGCAGACAGAGGAGTGCAGGGGTCAACAGACTTGCTGTGTCCCACAGATGCAGGTAGATTCAGCATTTTTGCACACTTTCAACTTTGTGTTTCCCTCTGCTTTAAACATCAGTGTGTGTGTGTGTGTTTGTTGTAGCATTCCTTAGTGTACAGAAGTGACAGTGTTGGTTATAGAGTCCAAAGCCCCAATTTGGATAGTGAAGTTGAGGCTGGTAGTGACATGACTCCACCCACTCCTGCCTTTCCCATATCCCCACCTACACCTTATGGTAAGCAAAGTTTTGTTTGTTTTAATAATTCTGTTTGGCATTTCGCTCCCACTCTCACATGCTTTGTGTTTACAGTGAAAAACATGTCGGAACTGACCGATCTCAGGCAAATTCCATCTCCCGGCATATATGGAGGCAGCAAAACGATTCAGGGTGGGTTCAGATTTCATCCAAATGCAATGTATGTTTGGCTTTTAGGAAGGCAAATCTTTACAAGGAACTGAAGTTAAAATGTATATCAGTATATGGAGAGAAAGGGGTCTTTCTTTGTAAGCATAGCAGGGATTTAAAAATAAATGTTCTGGATGTGAGACACCTTAACACAGGGGGTAATACAAGTGACAAAGAGCAAGCGTTTCTAGTTTTTCTCAGAGCTTAAACACAATAAGTGAAAAGAGAAAAACAGTGATTTAGAGGTAACTGCAGGAGTGTTTTCTCAAGTCTGTTCTTTGTCTGCATGTTTTGGCCTTCTCAGTCATTACCACAAGGCTATTTTAGTTCACCTTTGACTAACTTTATAATGGTGGCATTGTTATTGACAGCAGCTGAAACAAAGTAGTCAGATACATGCAAAAGCAGTGGGATTCATAAAAAAATATTACTAAAAGGAATTTTATTTATCCTGCTACATTTATCCAAGGTCAAAAGACCTTGTGTGTAATTGCAGTGTTTCCTGGCACCAAATTTTGACTTTATGAATTCTAAAATGTTTTAAAAGGAGTTATGATTTCATTAATCTTCCTCTCTGATCTGCATATAAGATGTATAAATCTTCCTGTCAGTGAATGCCACATCCCAAGCAAAAACAGTATCAATAGAAAGCAAACCCACTTTTCTTGTTATTTCTCTTTGACCTTTTCGTATCCATGGAGATCTATAGTATGTTTTAAAGCTTGTAGAGCCTGGGAACAGATCTGTACCCCGCTGTGCCTCTTTCTACCTCCGACTCCCAGGCAAGAATCCCTGCATTCATTTCAGCTGCATCTCCATGGTTACTGTGTGTCAGGAAGCATGACACAAAAAAAACTTTTCTTCCCTCTTGAAAGTGTTTCTGCATGTACAGAAAGGAAACTGAGACGCTGCAAAACCAGCAACGTTTAAAGCTTTGCGCCTGGTTTAGTGTTAGCTTTTTAGTTGATGTGTTTGCTCCAGACTCTGGCAGTTTTTAAAGGAAGCTTTTAGATAATTATGGCTGTTAGGTTTTAATTTCTAGCTGTGGTCAGGCTTGATTTGTTGACTCTATGGGTTGTGGCAAGGTCAGTCAGTGATTGGCTTATATTTAGAGTGTATAACTATGTACAAGGCTGTGTACAGAGTTTTCATTGCACTAAAACTGTAATATTGATTATTCGCGTGAACAGAATCCCATAGCAATTTTTGCTATCCTTATAGGATAGGTGCTGTTATGTCTCTTTCTGTAACCCTCTCATATCATGTGTTGATATTAATTGGAATTTAGAAGATAAAACATACAATCATGTTAACATGGTCTCAATTTATTTGAAGTTTTCTTTAATTTTTGTCCCATATTTGAGTTATTTTAAATGTACTTTTTGACACCCACACAGAACCCTGTGGGTATTCGGAAATTCCCCGTGCTGGAGTAGAGACTTTCCCAGATGCTGCTGTTAACTGCCCAAGGATGCTTAATTCATACTCTTCTTCCATTGTTGGGACCCACCAGCAAACAGACGGGTAAAGATTTTACATTTATTGTTAAAGGGAGTGAGCACCTTGATTGGCAAAGCCTCATCAACAACACAAATTCTCATTTTCTCTGTCACAACTGAAGCTCATCTATGAACCAGTCCTGGCCAGAGCATCCAGTCCTAAGCCGCCATTCCTCCCTAGGCAACTACTCGTCTACCTTGCAACCACCACAGCAGTCAATGTCATTGGACTATGGTCACCACTCTCCTCTCCTGCACTGCTCTGCCCCTAATTCCCACAGCTCTCCTCGAAGCAGCCAGCGGAGCCGTATGGATAACTACGCCCTCAACCGTAGTCTGGCTCAAAGCTTTGATGAACAAGATGACTCAACCCAGAGCAATGGCATATACTGTCCAAACATGAGCATTGATAGGGGTCTCTTAACCTCTGTGGAGGGGCAGAATCAGCCTCAAGCTCTCCAAATGCAGCCTCCACTGCCGGAAAAAAAGAGAGCATCGGATGGAGAACATTCATTAGGAACAGCCTCTCCAGCACTCAGTGGATTCTCAAGTCCCCACAGTGGGAGCTCCCTTAGTATCCCTTTCCCCAATGTTCTGCCTGATTTGTCAGCTCAGACGCCACACACAACCTCCCCTTTGCCAGGTAAGCTAACATTGCTCTGTGGATGCCTATTTATTTGACTACACTCAAATGAAAAATTCTATGATTATGGTGTTTTCCAGATGTTCTGGCCAGTAAGCAGGTGACTGTAAAATTTGTTCAGGACACTTCCAAATTCTGGTATAAGCCAGATATCTCGAGGGACAAAGGTAGGTGATTTATGTTTGCATTTCTCCCAGAATGAGACAAATATGCTTTTCAGTTTTGCAGTGAATATATTTCTCTTCATTTAGCTATTTCAGTCTTAAAAGACAGGGATCCTGGCTGCTTTATTGTTCGAGATAGCCACTCATTTAAAGGGGCCTATGGTCTGGCGATGAAGGTGGCCACACCCCCTCCATCAGTTCTTCAGCAGAGCAAAAAAGGTGGGTTTCACCCAATTTATAGTCTGTGCATAAAGCTGTTGGCTAATCTTTTCACTGTGATTCAGTTTTATGTCTGTTCAACTGTTATGTGTAACCAGTTCTCTGTAAAGTGCACAAACAATTCCCAGTAACAGTTCTGGTCACAATGAACTTGAAAGATGCATTTCATCGAAAGGTGGAATGTGGCTCTTGAAATGCTTTGGTTGGAAAGAGCTGCAGCCCTTTCAACTTTTAAACCCCTTTTTTGTAATGAAAAACAACAGCTGTGGAAATCTATGCTTATAATTTATACAATCCCAAGCTTCCCTGGAATTTTATGGCTCTTGGGATTTATTTATCTATTTATTTAGTTTCACTAATGCAAACCAATTTCTGTAGATTTTGTCATAAATGTGTCAATCTTTTACTCTCGCTCATTGATGCATCCAGAAAAGTACTAGTGAAATACCATACATCCTCACTTTGTTG
Source organism: Kiunga ballochi (assembly GCA_037177335.1). Classification (NCBI taxonomy): domain Eukaryota; kingdom Metazoa; phylum Chordata; class Actinopteri; order Atheriniformes; family Pseudomugilidae; genus Kiunga; species Kiunga ballochi. Next base: position 13,097,283 of record JBAMIG010000008.1, read on the forward strand.
TTTTTAAATACATTTATTAGTACATGCATTTTTTTTGCATTTGTCTAAAAATGAAAACATTTCAAAATAAATAAATATGTCTAGCTACTGACATGTGTGAAGTTTGAAAAAAGGTTAATTTAATTCTGTCCAGCTTTTACTTAAACCCCCAAAGCCATCTCCAGTTACAGCCCACTGTATTCACTGTCATGGTGGAACCTGAGTCTCTCTCCCTCTGTTTGTGAATGAACTCTCGTCATTCTGAGTTTCTCTCCTGGGCAATTTTATGATGAAACTAAACAGACCTCTTTATGCATAGCCCTCGATGTACTGCTAATGTTTCACCCCCCAACAAAGGACGCACTGAGCCCGTTGGCCTCCTCTGATCCCAGGGCATTTGCCAGGAAAGCTTCCTGCCCCATATAACTTAGTTGGAAATAAGTTATTTCCCAGGACTGAAGTAAAAATGAGGGATTTTTTTATTTAGTTGTTTACATTCAATTTTCGTGTTTGTTTTGCATAGTTTTTGGAATAGAAGCAGGGTCTTTTTATGTGGAATGCAAGCAAAGTTTTCCAGAGAAATCTGGCCAAACATTCTCTGGCCGAGTTTCAACATGAAAACAAAGACCGTTTGAACAATGATAGGGATTCACACATAGTCTTTTTCTTTTGACAGAAATGGGCTGAAGGACATTAAAACCCACAAAATGTCTGTTGATTATTTATAAGGTATATTAAGCCAAAGACAAAAACTCAACACACACAAAGGAAACAAAGGATTCCCTTATTCACTCTCCAACCGCGCATAAATGTTTAGACAGCCCACTTTTTTTTACAAAAACACCATTTTTTAGAACCATTTTTTTCTTTTAACAAAACTAAACATTTCTGATATTTATTATAAATAAAGAACTCCCCTGTAAAGGTTATTTTGAGCTGTGAAAGTTTTGTGCAAAACATACACAGGTGGCAAAGCTGCAGCCAGTCTGCAGTGGATATTTTATCTGCATGATTATAGACAACCAAAATCTCCTAATGCACATCATCAAGCTCAGATTTAGGTTTTATAGTATAGAGTAATAGTGGAGGTAATTAAAAAAATATATTTAGCACACGCATTATTATTACAGACTGAAATCTAATATTTAGACTTGTTTACATTGACTTTAAGGGAAGTTATGAAATTCAAAAAGTTGAGTATAAATATAATTTTTTATTTATCTCTTTTGCAAAAAGATGAATCACCACCTCTGCAGTCTAGCTCTATATGTAGTGACATAACATGGTATAGCACAATCCTTAGAGCTTAGTGATTTAATACCTATCCCATCCAAAGAACAGGCTTTTTTTCCCAGCTGTTTTGAAACTTTTTTAACACTTCCTGCCTCCTTGAAATCACTCCTAATCTCTAGATAAAGATGTTGTCACAGCTTGATTTTCCAAAACTTTAGCCTTTAGAAGTTGTGCAGTATATAAGTGTGAAATGAATTTCTAGACAAATTATTTTGGTTAAGTCCATGTCTCTGCTTGTTGCATATTTTCTTCCAGGAGATCTATCTAATGAATTGGTTCGCCACTTCCTGATTGAATGCACACAGAAAGGAGTCCGGCTGAAGGGCTGTCCAAACGAGCCTTATTTTGGTGAGTGCTAGAAAAAAAACCTGGAACATGATCTGCCTTTTTGGCTTCCCTTACATCAAATTTCAAGTTTTCATAGGCAACACTGTCCTCTATTGGTGTGTGGTGAATTAAACCAGTGATTTTCTTTTCTTCCCTATGGGTATGAAATAAGCCAGACAAACCAGAGTACATTTAATATATAGTTTTTAATATGTACTACTTTCTTATTCTCTTTTTTTTCCATCTGTTTGAGCTTTTTTTCATTTTCATTTATTTCTTTTTCACTTTTATTTCAGTCACACACATGCATAAATGCATATTCATCTATGCAGCTAACTATAATTTTGTTTTCATACTACATTGTTTTGCAGGAAGCTTAACAGCGTTGGTCTGTCAACACTCAATCACTCCTTTGGCTCTGCCTTGTAAACTTATAATACCTGACAGCGGTAAACAGTCTCACACACTCACACTAAATGACTTCTTGTTAGTTGCAATGAATATAATAAGGAGGTTTATCTTAACATAACGGACTATTTAGACACAAATGTCTATCTGTGTGGCCATTTAATAAATGCTGATGTCTGAATTTTTTCTGGTTTTTTAGATCCTCTTGAAGACGTTGTAGAGAACACCTCTCATTCAGTCAAAAATTGTGTTGCTGACTTGCTAAAACAGGGCGCAGGTAATCAGACTTCTTAGATCACTCACTGTAAACAGAACTTCTGACAAAAACAAATGCCATGCCTCTGCACAGTAGGTGTAGACCATTGACTGTTTTAGAAATGACTCATTTTAAGTGTTTTATTATAACACACCGTCACTGAAAACACTCACTCTTTGTTTGGATTTTGTAATTTGAACTTGTTTATTTGCTCCAGCCTGTAATGTGTGGTACCTGGGCTCTGTGGAGATGGAGTCACTAACAGGCGTTCAGGCAGTCCAGAAAGCCACCTCAGTGACCCTGAGTGCCAACCCTCCACCAACCTCCACGGTGGTTCATTTAAAAGTTTCCTCTCAGGGAATCACCCTCACGGACAACCAGAGGAAGTAAGCAAAAATTTTAACGCACACCATTTTAACGCTTCATCCAAAGACACAGCCCATTTCCTCAGTTTTATCCCTTCTTTCTAGGCTGTTCTTCAGGAGGCATTACAATGTCAACACTGTGATATTTTGTGCTCTGGACCCTCAAGATAGAAGGTGAGTATTGCTGATAAAAAATGTTCTCACATGTATTTGATGGGTTTTCAGAGTTGTGGTCATAGGTCACTGTAAGAGAACCTGCTATTATTCCAGTCATTTGTGGTGGAAAAATGAAATATTCCAATGCAAATATACATAAATGCTGTGTGATTTGCATTCATTTAAGCTTATAACACTATTATTACTGCTTATAGATGGAACAAAGATGGCTGCTCATCAGCTAAGTAAGTCAATGATTATAATTTTCTAATATTTTTAAATAATCTCTGTTGTGTCCAAATAGAACTCAGTAAAGCAGATATTTCTGAAAGCACTCTGTCAATAAGATATAGATGGCAATGCTGTTGTTAACCACTTTAGTCGACCTTTGCAGAATCTTTGGCTTTGTGGCGAGGAAGACTGGTACTTCCATGGACAACATATGTCACCTGTTTGCAGAGCATGACCCTGAGCAGCCTGCAAGCGCTATTGTCAACTTTGTGTCCAAGGTGATGATTGGCTCACAAAGGAGTAAGTAGGATGGAGCTTATCATCTGGACAGACTTTACTAAGTATGCAGCAATCAAAAGACTGAACAAAGGACTACAGTAAATTTGAGTGAAGCTGGTGATGGCATGGACTTAAATCCTGGATATTAACTGGATGTTCTGGGAAAGCCTCTGATAACCATTATCAGACAATCAATATCATCTTTAAAGAAGCATATATTTTCTTCATGAACTGTAAATTAGCCAAGAAAGAAGAAAAAAAATCCCAATGGTACTCTACTGGTTTGCAGCAATAATGTCTCAACCCAGTTTACAGTGACTCCTTCTCTTGTTCTCTTTTGCTTTGCAATGTAATGGAAAATGGACAGAACTTGTGCTTGTATTTGCTTTTTTTTTCTAAAACAGTATTTAACCAAAATGACTTTTAAAAAAGAAAATAGTTACAAACATTCAGTTGTTGCTGGCAAAAAAAAAAATGCTTCTTCAGTTTAGTTTGACATTAAAAACTACAGCAATTGAACAAATCTGTATTATTTGGACTTTGTGTCAGACTACTTTTTAAATTTTTTTTTACTATGCATCTATTTAATTTTAAGCTATGGTCCTTAGTAAGTTTGTATGATGTTAATGGATTCTTTGAACCTGATACATTTCTGTTGTGTTTATGCATTTGAGCATGACCACTTTAAAAGCTCTAGTTCTTTCCTTCTATTTGACGGGACGCATGGCCAATAAAGCTAACTTATGATATAAAGAATTAAAGTAAGATATATTTTTAAAAACTATCAAAAGGTCACAATGGCTATTGTATCAAATTAGTTTGAAAAAAAAAAGAAAAAAACTAAGGTTAACGATTTTTAGTATATATCTTCCTCATTTTGTCATCTATCGATGATGTATACAATACATTTGGTCTGGGAGAAAGATAAAACAGATGTTGATACAAACTAATTTTTGATTGTATATGAGATGGGGATGACATAGTTTTTCCTTTCTTTTTTTGTGTTGGAAAACCATTTTATCTAGAGAGTCCCAACAAAGCTGTTTTTGCATTGTGGGAAGACTTTTCTATTACCTGTACCTCATACTTCTCTTAGACAATACTGTGCCATTTTGTATAACATGTACTACATAAACAGCTCATTTCTTTGTCAATGTATTTTGTAAATAAACAGTGAAACAATATTTAATCCGAATAAATTAGGTTCCTATTTATCAGGCATTCAGTAGAGATTCCATAAAGGTAATGATCAAGATTTGGTATTGATGTAAAACATGTTTATTTGTTGATGTACAAACAAAATGCAATGTGTTCACTGGTTGAAACATCTCAGCTGTTTATGGGAAACTTTGTGTGTATTTAAATTGAGATGTGATGGCTCTTACCATGTTGTTATATTCCGCATTACTTAGATGTAGATCTTTACTTTAACCGAGCACATCTGCCTAATGGCAACATTATTTTATTATTTAAATTGCCTCAACAGATCAGTGAATAGGCATATCGGTGTAAGGTAAAGGGTCAAGAAGCCCACATGTTAACTAAACCTAACAGAAAAAAGTAGCTTAAACTGTACTGGTTACAGAAAGACAACATATTTGGTTTGTTTGTTTGTTTTTTAAAAAGGGTGTATTTATTTCAACACATCTTTTTATTTATTGGAATTAGACAAATTTTAAAAAGTCAAATAACCATCCTTGAAATGTTGCAGTTTATAAATGTGTGCTAAATTAGCACAAACCGCTTGTCTAGTTTGAGCTCTTATACATTGATTTTTTTTTTCATGTATTTGACTCATTAAGCCAAGCACAGAATGAACCCGGGACTAACAAATTCTTCATAAATGTCATATATAGTACTCACAAATAGTGTAGTAACCATAAGAAGACTCCTCCAAAAAAAGTGAAACAATAATTGATATAAAAAAAAAATCTAAACTAAAATTCACAATGACAACCAAAAGTGTTTTAAAAAAAATTATAGCAAAGTCAATTTATTTAATTTTTTTCTTTATTTTTGCAACTTTGATGTTTGCAAGTTTGATGGCTCATCAAATGACATATTCTTACTGACCCTGCAAAGTGAAGAGGTCAGACTGTCACATTGAGTTTGCAACAAGCTGCTTAAGCAAGCTGCTGATCTGCTGTACTTGCTTGCCAAACATCAGCAGGAGTGTTATTCATAAGCATGTTTGATTGGTTCAGGCTTTATCCAACTACAACAGGTCTCTGTGAGAACGATGGATCTGTCAAAATAAGGGAAAATAATAAGTACATAGATGTGAGAACAATCAGACATTTTACTGCAGCAGTGCAGCCAAGTGTTCCATTTCTAGCCAGCAGAGGATGCTAGCAACAAACACAAAAACAAAGAAGAAAAGGTAAACAGTTGAAGGAATTGTCCCAAATGAACTTTTTCCGCCCTGTTTCTTGCAGGTGTGGTCATTACTGAAAACTTAGGTTGACTTGCTACATGTGCACATCAGGGCAGTCTGGGATCAGATTAGTAAGGATTTCCAAAAGGTTTCACATCTTCCTTTGGTTTGGTTTGTGTTCAAACTGTACTTAAGTGGATCAAACAGCCTGGACAACATCACAGAAACAACTGTTCACTAGGGGTGATACTCCTGCAAAAATGCTGATTTGCAGGAAAAATGACAGATTGAATAATACACATGCTGATATTTAATTAGTACTGTCGAGTCACAGGATATCTTTGTTCTTTCTCCTTAATTGCCAACTAATTTTTTGGACATGATGGCCGTTTTACTGATCAGGCACTGGATTTGACTTTATATATTTAAACCTTGCACTTATTGGGAGAAAGGTTCTCACCATGGAGCACAACCAGTGAGATACTTTTCCACTCCTGGTTTTGTGATTGGAGAACAAAGCTGAATCTCTGGATAATATGGGGTTTATACAACAATCTCCCCATGAAATAGGTGAAACACACAAAAAAAAGCAAAATAAAAGACTAAAGGAAATAGTCTATTTGGTTCAGTGCAACATTATCCAAGATGAGAAAAATCAGCTTGAAACATATGTCTGCTTTGTTTTTCCTCCAAATAACAATCTGCAATACTTCCACTTATTGATGCTTCATTGCAGTAAGCATACACCACTTTCTGTTCGTTTGCTGCATAGTCCATTTGCAGATGAAAGGAGACCCCCGGTTTTCAAGTGATACAGAGTCTGCTTCTTTGGTCTGCATCAGAGTGCAGGTGATGTTCATATTGTGCAGAACATATTATACCATCCTTAGAAGTGGACCATGGTCCATTTAAAGCAGATCAAACAACAACAAGGTACAGTAAATGTGGCCTCAGACTTTTTAAGCAGGTTGAATCAAGTCTCACACAGAGGGCACAAACTATCACTAACACTAAATTACCACCACTAGTAGCTGCTACTACTACTACTACTACTACTACAATATTAACATTAATATTCTAATTGTTGTGGTCAAAAGTAATCATAATAATATTAATGATGATGTTACTTTTATCTCCAACAGGTCATATTCTAAAATAAAATCTTCCATTAATAAAATTATTGCTAAGGTTATTGACACCACAACCAGTACAAAAACTAATATTACTACTATTACAATTTATACTAATAATTGAAATAATATTTGTTATTCTGTACTTTGAGACTTGTAATACTACTCATAGAATTACTACTATAACTACTGGTTTGAAAACTAATACTAATAATTTTCCTGCTGGTTTTACAGGTAAGTGTTTGAACTCTTTTTAAGTGTGATTTTATCGACACCACTAGAAATTGACAATACTACTAATACTGCTACTATTAAAACTAAAACTAGTACAATACTATACTAACCATTCATAGAAAAACTAAAAATTAATAGAAACAACTATAGTATAATGTAAACGGTGCACTTTACGTTATAAAGTTGCTTGATTTTTAGTGCAAACAACATCATAAAAGTATGACACTGCAGCCTCTTGGTTAGATTAGATTATTTTTCATTACACATGCCAGAAGTATGGGGGAACAATTTAAAGGTTAAATCTAACTAGAAATGCAGTTTTGTAGTATATGTAGATGTGATATACAAACAGAACTGCAGGTATATAGAACATAAACATATATGTGTGTGTAGGTTTGTTGGTACAAGTATGAACAGTTGGCAATAAATAGATGCAATATGTAACTATACAGCATGTCCATTGAAGCAAGTTGTGATCATTATCAACATTTCTTAGAATAAAAATTATGACATATGCCTATGGTGAATTATTTCTTTGTTGTAAAAGTGTCTCTTTGCAGTAAATTTGAGTTTTACTTCAACAAAGACTGCCAAACAGGAAAGCTTTTTATGGAAAACTAAAAATAAGTCATGATTTAATAGTATGTGGAACTCCATTTAAAAGCAATAACTTGATGTAATCCTTTTTTTATGATGTTATCACTCACTTATTACTGTGAAGTCATTTTGGCCCACCCTGCTTTGGGTCTTTTTCTCCCCAATCCTTTCAACATACTTGTTCAGTCTTTTTGTGAATATACTGAACTGTAGCTTGTAGAAAGATACTATTAACTGTTTTAATTGTGTTTTTGGAGAGATGGACACTACCATCAAAAATGAAGTTACTCAAGCAGGCAGATGGTTATGTCAAACCTCATTCTGCAGACAGGTCGCCAGTCCAGTCCTCTAAGGAAGGCCTGGTATAAAACAATGACATACAACTTTTGTTGGATATGTAATAAGTCTATATATTTTTTTGTTTTATAATTTGTTTTTTTTATATATATATATATATATATATAAAATAAACCACAAAGGTCCAAGACAAATTCACCTTGTTTGTGTGTTTGTTAAATATTTGTTTAAATAAATCAACATAATATTGATTTTACTATGGTCACTTCAATTGTGATAACATTCCTGACCTGAATAAAGATCCCTAAAAGACACTAATTAATACTGTCCCACATAGTATGCTTGTCCCCCCCTTAAAAAAGGCTTTACAAAACAATTCACAGCTTTCCACCAGTCTCGTAAATTTTCATTTTGCAGCTAATGTGGATGTGAAAGGTCTTGTTTGTCAGGCTGAAAAAAAAAACCTCATTCTCATTTGTCAGGCCCCCCCCAACTCTGTAACATTTTATGGCCATTTAATTAGAGGGGCAGGGCTCATCTCTCTTTCCCCTGAGACAGAACAAAGGATGAGTGACAAAAATAGATAGTTCCCTCCGGGATGGCTGCACAATATGAGGCCCATGCTTAATTTTCAGCAGGGACGAAGACTAGAAAAGCACTGCAAGACAAACAATTGCATTTCGTAAGAGGTCACGGAAGATCAGCTCAGGATCATATTGTAAACAATGCAAAACTTATGCAAAGCTAAGCTGAACAAATGGAGAGAAACCACATAGTTTCTGATGTATTGAAACTGACTGCATGGAAAATGTGTCCCACTGACAGGATCATAGTGATTTGAAGAGCTCTTGGGTGGCTGACACTATGGCAGTGGAGGGCTTCAGCAAGGTTACGGTCAGGAAAATTAGAAGAACTGAAGAGATTTGTGAAAGGGATTAGGGTTTGCTGTGTTGTTTGAACGAGGGACAAAGACTGAGTGTGGCTGTTATCCCAAACTGTATGTAGCTCTAACAGATGAGCTCATGTAATGTATAAATACTCCGTCTTACATGATGTTTCTCTCTTAAAGCTTCTGATATATCTGACAACTTGCAGCAGTATTTTGAGTACAAGAAGTCTTGGTTGTGGATTGCTGTGGGATAGGTGGTCACTCAATTTGAAAAGAAGCAGTCAGACATAGTTGCGACTTTCTATAACGGCAGCTCATAATTAACATTGATTAATATCTGTGTTTTCCTTCCATTTCAATGACAAACCACAGATCACCATCAATTTTAACGCTGATGAAGTACTATATGGCTTACATCTGCAGTACACATTTTCCATCCTCACGCTGTCATTTTTTCTTTGTTATATGAATAATGGGTTGTCAGTGTCTGTGGAAAACATGACTTGGCAAGAAAAAAATGACATTCTGTGATGAATTCTAATTTAAACCATTTCTCATCACTGCTGTGGGTCACAAATACTTAAAAAAAAAAAGATAAATGAAGCATGAGACATCCCTATTCATTGAATTGGAAAACAACACAATTGCATCACATGTTTATATTTAAATTAGACTTTTTGTGAAATTTAATTTCTTGTAATTACAAGGTTTAGTGACAGAGTTAATGGAGAATAGTGAGAAAAGTCAGTTGTTCTTGTTTTTTTTTTGTTTTTGTTTTTTTTTACATGAAAGGACATTTATATACAATAAATTTGTGAAACGATGTTTAAAGTTAAAAAATGCCGAAATGAGACAGACGAAATGTTACCATCTGGGTGTGGGGGATTCAGAGCCAAAGGAAAGTGGCGTCGCTTTCATCTCGATCAGGCTAAACATGGCTGAATATTTCTCCTTCAGCACTCCACTCTGCTCAGGCCTAATTACAGTTTAGAACTGTTTCAGGGGCCAAGCCTCCAAAAATGGGGCCATGATGCCTTCATAACCAGACCACTCCAAAAAAAAAAAGAAAAGAGATTAACCAACCTTGGATACAGATGAAAGCTGGACTCTAGCCTCTTGGCTCCTAATATAGCTCACTATTCAACTCCATTTGATAATCAGAAAACTGTTGAAATACTGTATGGATGCCAGCTTGAGTAAAAACAAAGAAAAAAAAAGATTACAATGAATTAAATTTATAATTAATTAATTAAAGCAAATCACATTAGAAACTTTTGCTTGTAATTCATGTGTGATGAGTCTGCTTGAAAAGCCCTCAGACAGGAGCAATTATATGTGAGGTAGTCATGAGACTGGTGGGGTAAAAGAATAACAGTGAACGTACCAGACATTGTCATGTGATCTGCTGCAGCCTTCATTCCTCTCCTACTCCAACACACCTCCACACAAAGACAGATACACCAGACTGCCACAGCCATCCCAAATACCAAGTACGAATAGGGAAAGGTTTAGAAGAAACAGTAAACTATAGTCTGGCTGCTGGAGCGAGCTCAACCCACTTATAAGGCTTCAAGCAAGTGTATCTAATTTGTCCAAAGCAGGGAAAAATTGCACCAGATTATGATTATTGTTGGCCAGTGTGGTTAGCCAGCCTCTGGCAGCAGGTTATGTTAAACATGTGTACAGTACTATCGTGTGTGTGCAAAAGCACATTCTTAACACTCCCTCTTTATTGAGTGGCTGCTCTGTGGGACAACATTCTTCAGCAATTTTTCCCCCCTTCTCCTTTGCTATGCTGAATATGCACAGGTGGCTGAGAGACCCCCTTACAAAGAGCTAGGAGTGCAAGAAAGGGAGGGAAATTTGCAAGACTTTTTCAGAATATGAAACAAATGTTTGGCATTCCACAAGCACTGATCTGCTGTAGAGCTGTCCGTTACTAGATGGGCGTGTGCCAGTGCTCGTTGGCAACACGTTTGACGTAGACTTTCCAAAATATGTAAAAGATGTTTTGTGCTGGTGTATCCTCTGTCATATGTGACCAATTATTGGTGGCTCTAAAATGCTACAGATGTAATTACTTACATGTGTGGTATGTGTCCTTATTTATGGTCTGCTTTATAGCACTAACAAATGAGCTGGACTCACACATGTAGACAAGCTCAGTGACAAATGTTTTCAAATATATTTGTACTGCGGGTATTGGGGGTGCAATTTTCAGAAGACACAAAAACAAACAATTGATGTGATTTTCAGTTTAAATGAAGTCACGATAGATTTTAGTCTTCTGATACTACTTTTTCTTTTTTATTGGACTTGAGAAGTGGTTTGTACCTCCACTGGTTAAGCAGCTGCCTTGTGTACAGAGGTTTTTGCTTCTTGACCATGTACATTAATAAAATGTACCAAGCACTGAGCATCAGGGCACTGCACTGCTACATTTTACTGGAATGTATAGGCTCTCTCCTGCTGCTCCAGCTTCCTCTTCAAATAAAAACGGGTAAATAACGCATGTAGGGTTAACTGATGTTGGTTAATTTTTCCCACGAGTGATTGTGTGCTTTAGTGGATTTGTGTTTCTTTGACAGACTGCTGACTTGCACAAGGTATAGAACATAGATGGATGGATGGATGGATGAATGGATGGATGGATGACAACCCCCC
>JBAMIG010000008.1:13118828-13133180 GCA_037177335.1 Kiunga ballochi
ATAGTGACCAATTTATAATATATATATATATATATATATAAATATATATATATATATATATATATATATATATATATATATACGTACATACATACATATACACATACATGCACACATAATTTCCTCTAAATTATCTTTGTTTCTGAAGAAAAACAAGTTTAAAATTACCTTAATTTGTTCACAATATAGTTGTGGATTCTCAGACTTGAAAGGAACATGTTTATTATTTACCACCCATAAACACCATTATGTCCTTTATGTAAACCATCAGGATGAAAAATTTTCAACTTTGTAAAGACCTTATTAAAGTCTAAGATAGATTGTGTAAAAATTTGTAAATCTACTGTGGGAAAAGTGTGAACTGCATTAGTGTTCAGGAGAAACTAAATGATGTGATTTATTCACACAAAGACATCAACAAAACAAATGTTTACATCAAGACCGATTTTTTAACAGACTTTGCCATTACCAGACAAATTCTAGAAAAGGCCTTCATTGAATGGTACCTGTTGCAACCCACATGTAGGACATTCAATTTGCAGTGATGTTACTCAACGACCAGTTGATGAGTTGTGGCTTCTTCAATATTGATCATCAGGTCCACAAGCCACTGAGGAAAGGGCTCCTAAAAATGTTTGAATGAAATTTAGCCAAACAAAATCATACCCACCCATGCACCCCACTCTTATGTTTTAAAGTTGGAGAGCTTGTGCTTAAAAAAAAAAATTAACACCAACCATAGCCAAAGCTGTCTTGTTGCTTTTCTTCCTCTTTTTCATTGCTGGTTCATTTTGGGTTTCTTTGTGCGAATCAATTATGGAATCCTAAAAAAGAAGAGAAAAAAAAAACAAACAAAACAAGCAAAAAAAAAAAAAAAAAAAAAAAACACAAACAAAAGCAAAACACACAAAAAACAACATCAAGCATTTTCTTTCATAATACTGTGCTGTCTGACAAAATCTAAAGAAATGCAGTCATTTATACCTTTATTCTCAGACTGCTGCTTTCTGAACTCCTCTCATCGCTCAGTTCGACCGATGGAGAAGCTTTTTTCAGGTTAGATTGGATTTGAGTGGATCTCTCTTCACCTATATGGAGGAGTAATAGTGCAATTATTAAATAATACATTTCAATGATTTATTAAATTATTAATAAAATTGATAATTATTTTATTTTGTAGTTAATTGGTTCAATCAGTGGTTATATAATATCTCATTAAAATTGTATCCAATTAATTGAAATATACCTATTTAAAAAATATTTGATTTAATATTTCATGTTTTAGTGTTGCATGATGAGGAAAAATAAAACATCATCTAGCATTAAGCTGTGAGACTCTCAGAAGGATAAAAGCACCTTAACACCCCTCAAGCTCTTCATGAAGTTTTACTTAAAACAAACAAGGCAATACATGCAGGAAATTTGATCAGACTATTTATACGTCTGTTGATTTTCTCTGTACAATGCAGATTCTCTATTGTTTCTTTCCAGGGTGCCTACCACAGCAATGGATTGGACGAGCTCAGCCGTCACTCCTGCCTACTGACCTTCATAAGCTAAACTGACAAAAGTCATTTGTGATGTAGAGCAACAAAAAATCTTTAAATATTTAAATTGTGAAATCATTTTTTTTTCCATACAATGGATATATTTTACAAATTCAATACAAGAAATATCAAGACATAAATAATTTAATAACAAATTTGATTTAATGCCATATACACTTCCAATTAGAACAAATTTGACAATAATTAATGCTGTTTAATATTTGAACTAATTACATGAATATTTACTGAATAAATGATTAATGCAAAATTGAGTAATTCTTTTTTTATATATTTAATTATTTAATAATGGGAGTCTTACTTCTCCACACACCAAAAGAGAATGAGCGCCGCCTTGGTCTCAGAACCTTCAATGGAACATCTTCCCAATCCTTTGCCGGGGTTTCTTCTGTGCCTTCATCCTCTTGAAATGTAAAATCATCTTTTCTTCCTCCTATTCTTTCCTCATTTTCATCTTCTTGGATGGGCTCCAGGGGTGGTCTCTATTTTTATAATATGCATTTAGGTTAAATTGGAACAGGATTTATTTGATGTTATAGGAATAGGATTAACTTAGGAAACAGTTTATAGTAAATATGAGTATTTTTTGGCATCCTATATATGGCAGACTTACATACTGCTGCTGAAAATCCATTTAGCTGCTTGGGTGTTCTGATTTGAGACCCTGGAGTGTTGAAAATGAGAGTTGCAAAGTTGTAATTGATCATTTCAATCAGGTGCGAACACTTAACGACAAACTTCTTTCATTACCTGAGCAACATCCCAAAAGATTTATTTTCTGTTTTACAGTTTGACAGTTTTAGAGGAAAACAAATAAAGAAACAAACGACAAAAAAAATCCAGATCCACAGTGATGCCCAAAGTTTAAGAAGTTCATGTTTTGAAGTGAGGTTAAAGATCTTTATGCTGTTGCAAAATTTTACTATCTGGAGCTATCTTAAAAATTCAGTCCATTCAGTCCTCCGGTGCAGCAAAGGCTTGATTCATAATTATATGGATGAGCTTTGGAGAACTGTTAGGACCACAAAAATGTTCATTTCTATTATTCTAAAGTTGAATTCTGTTGTGAAGATGATCTATCCATGACAACACACACAAGTCCCAAATCTAGTCTGACGATATTTATAAATGGAACCAGGACATTTTCCATTTCGTTTTCAGCTATCATTACCATAGTTTGTCTTAGTGATATATCATTTCAAATTGTTTGTGCAAACAAAACAAAAAAGATGTGAAACATACAATAAACATCTCAGATCTATGTTTGCACTATTAATGACATATATTCTTCAAGGAATAAAGTTCACTAACACTAAAAGCAGAGGTTGAAACTAAATGTCCGGTCACATATTTTCAGATAACGTGTCTAGAATTTATTTAACACGGATCTGATTCACAAAGTTTCTTTATTTTGTTAAAGTCTATGAATATAATATCTCATCAATTTGCCCCTCTCAACACTCTTTAACCTGGTGATGTAAGGAAGAGTAAGTTTTATTAAACCTAATTTACTTTGATTTCCCTTCATTGCTGGATGTCAACTTTTGTTGGAAGTGAGGATATTTGTGTTCATCGTTCTTTCCTTAATGTGTCCGTTTTTGCACTCCACTATAAATGGAGCGCAGTACTAGCTGCACCCATGTACTCCAATTCTGTATGTCATGTTTGTTTCTGTGTAACCTTGGATTGGCTGTACTTGAATACTCAATTTCCCTCTGGGATAAATAAAATATTTTCATTTCATAACCAAAGTAAGAACAGCTCCAGTTTTTTGCTTGTCTCAGTGGCAAGAAACACAAGCTTCCCAGTGGGTTGGAAGTTATTAATGACTGACCAGAATTAGTTGTACTTCATTGCAAAGCAATAAAAGTTCCAGTTCTGGACTATTTAGAAAGTTGCACAAGACAGGTGTTTGTTGACTTAACTGTTACTCTGTGTGGACTCGAGACAAAGTCTACTTCAGAGCTAAGAAAACAATTTTGGCCTCAGCTAAGTATTTGGGTCATAGTGACATTCATCGGGCCATGGAGTGTGGAGTCATGCTGACTGACATAAGAAAATGGTTATTTCATGTATTTTGCAGTGTAAAGTGAAAACAGCTATTTTGAGAGCTATTAAAGAAGGTGTGAAAATGTAAGGAAATATGGAGAGGAATTAACAAGTATAAATGGAGCACTGTAAAATTCATAAGTGTATGATATATATGCATTATGATACATATGTAAGATATATATGTATCCATAGGTAAGAAGGTAACATCTCTATTTTGTGACACAGAAAAGAGGGCATCGGCTCCTTCCTGGCAGTTGCACATGTTGTACAATTAATTAAGCAAGAAAAAACTCATTTGGTGACATTAAAAGGCACAGGTTATATTTTATACACCAATATTGTCTTTATTACAAAATATTTATTAACCAACCTTTACACTGTACAAGATACAACATAGTTTACAGCTTTTAGCTATTTACAAAAAAAGTATGATCTGCATATGAAAGTGAACAAATCTAAAAAGGCAGGTTGCAGTCACCGTAAGCTTGTAGAGTAAGGCAGAAACTTGAAACATGACATATTTACAATGTTGCAGACCAAGTAAAATGTCTATGCGCTTGTAAATATACAGGCAATTAAAATATCTTAAGTGCCTCATATTTCTGACACAGCATCTCATAAATATATTTTAAGCATTTTTAAATATAATTAAATTTTTATTTTCAGAAAAAAAACTCAAACTGCAGCTTTAATATAATGAAAAGCAGAGTAATGTGTATATGCCTGAAAGACACCAGCAGCCAGACACTGCACCAAAATTTCTGCAGACTCCAAAAATATCTTACACTGAGCATTTTACACTTAGTTGTCATGCATTTGTGGAAGTGTTGTGCTTATTGTCATGTCTGTGCTCTGTTAATTGTGGGTGAATGACGCCCTTTAACTCTGCACATGGCAATAACAAATGCAAGATTGTACTGGCCCTTTTTGATATTCTGTTGTGACTGGTGGCATACTAGATTCCACTGAAGCACACATTCAGCTTAGCATAATTGCTTTACCTTTACCTGCTCTGATTGTCCTTTATTGCCCCCTTACCATCAAAGCAACCACTCTGTACGTGTTTATTTTGAATCATGGTAATGATGGGATATCAGGAAATCTATAGTTTTGTCAAGGTTCAAAAAGACAGTCTTTAGGTCCAGTGATGATGATTACAGTATGTTGCAACATTTTTTTCCTTGTCGAGTGAGGCAATATGCGTAATAAAATTTAAGATCCATTAAAATTGCCGTACTTTGGTATTCTTTAAACAAGAGTATAATTACTATGGCTGTTAACTCTTAAAAAGTCATGCACTATATTAACTATAAATAAAAAGCTTTTTTCATCCAGTGAGTGCTGGGTACAAAAAGGATTTTGTGCTTTTTCCTTACGATTCATAACTGATCACACATGCACACAAACATACACGCACCCTCTCAAAAGTACATACACGCATGCTTACATACACTAAAAAGAAACAACACCATTTTACACTGAATGTAATGCAATATATCCTTGGCATAATCAGAAAGACAGTGCAAAAGCAAGAGCATTATCAGTCTTTTTTCTGGGTATCAGTGTTCATATTCCTTGCACAATGTACCTTGTACAAGGAATATGCAATATGTTACTAAAAAAAAACAAAGATGCGCATTATACCTGGATCTGACAGAACCCTCAAACAGAGCAAATCCACTTATTTGTTATAGAGATGTTAAAAAAAGTGCCTCTTTCCTCATCTCTCCATTAATCTGAAAAGTGGCACGCAGTTCAAAATCTCTAAAAGCAAATCTGATTGTCCTCGTCGTCCTTTCATGTCAGAGGAAGTTCATATGCTGAATGAACACATCCTTGATTATGCTTGTAGCTCAGCACATTCCAGGCCTCCAACCATGGCTTTCTTGCTGCTTTTCAAATAGTCTTAGTTTTCTCCCTACACAGCTACCTCTGCAACAGCTGCCACAGCTTCAATTTGAATTTTCGTCACCTCTACATCCTCATCCTCTTCCTCTTCACCCACCGCAGGCACGCAGGATGAGGGCAGGCATGTTGCTGGGCTGTGGCTGCTGTTGGCAATGTTCATCTGAAGGTTGCTGCCCATGCTTGCATGAGCAGTCAGGCTGGCGGCAGAGGAGACACTGCCCAGATTGGTCGGGACGCTTGTCTTGCCACATGAGTGGATTCGGCGTGCCAGGCTGGCAGAACGCATCACCGATGAGGTGGTTGCAGTCCCCACACCCTGCACCTTCCCTTCCAAGAAGTAAGTCAGCATCTCACCTTTACCTTTCACACTAACCTTGCCACGGCAAACCAAGTCGTAGTTGGTATTCAGTAGTCGATAAACTTCCTCAGTCACCTGTGTAACAGATGGAGGAAAATACAAGTATCAACAAGTAGTTCCTACGTATCTGACTGAAGATGGTGATGGTAATGATGCTAATGTTTTAAAAAACACAGCATTCTTGTATATAAATTCTGTCAGACCTTACTTGGTTTCTCACAGTGGAAATCTCATTCTGGTATGACCAAACACAGTAGCTATATGTCCACCAAGCCCTTTAAAAACAGACTTATATCATGTTTGGTAAGGGGTAAGTAATCTTCATGGCTTTCTTTGCCATGAAGATTTCTTAAGATCCTCAAGTGTCCTGAAAATAGATCATCTGCGGTATCATTTGTTAAATGCAAACGTATTATTAGAAGGGATGTGATGGTACATTTGTGGCAAAGCACACTGCTGTATGCAATCTGTTCACTGAGCATGGTAGCATTGGTGCTAAACAGTGAGTAACGGCTGACTTTGACTTTTATAGCACCACACTGGCCAGACTGGCCATGGATGAATGACATAACGGGTGAATCTAATCCATGGCAATCTGGGATTGTTGCCACTGTGCCGATAAGCAGTTGAATTTTCTTCATCTTGTCCAAGGTTTATTTATTTAAACAAGACCAGGGGATTAGGAAAGGTAACCAGGTTTAATATCTTGGCCTCTAAGTTATGTTATCCTGATTTTGTTTGTTTGGTTAAAATAAATCTAAATCGATTATTTTTCTACAAAAAAAAAAAACCTCCCTGTGCTCTGGTTTTTTTGCTCGGTCCTTTACAAGGTCCTACTGCCTGGATGTGATCTCCTCTGGTGCACTTAGTGCTTTGGTGTGTGCCTTTCAGCTTTGTACCAGCCTTTCGGGTGAGCATGAGGTGTTCCTCGTGTATGGGGCAAGCTGATATGCTTCTGAACATGCGGTTCAGCAATCGGTTATACTTCCCATAGTGAAATACCAAGCAAGGTTTGAGGAGAATCTTAAATCCAGAGTAATCCTGAACTTCCTGCATGGATAAAGGACAGAATGTCTTGACTTGCGAATGTCTGGCATGGAAGAACAGAGCCTAAAAAGGGGGTGAGAGTACCTTATCAGGCATGTAATTGGGCTGTTTTTGACAACCTTGGTGGTAGTAAAACCTCTGTGACCAGTGAAGCCAAGGTACTCAGCATTTAAGATACTTCACTTAGTTTTCAGAGAACTGCAGTTCCACAGCTAAGCAATGTTATCTGTGACACACCTGTATTTTTCCTGGCACCCCAGTGCTGTCCATCCGACTGGCCACATTGACTGTGTTTCCCCAGATGTCATACTGAGGTCTCCGTGCTCCAATCACCCCTGCAACCACTGGACCCACATTGATACCTGTGGAAACGCACAAATACAATGAAACAAGTCACTTTATTAACTGGCAGTTACCAGTTGGGTCATTTCAGTTCACTTTGCATTAAAACCAAATTTCTAGACTTACCCACTCTCAGGACAAACTCATTGTATGACTGGTAGTTGATTTCATCTAATACGTCGAACATTTCAATAGCATAGTCGGCTATTGTGCTCAGATGATCATAAATGGATTTTTTGGCCTAAAGACAAGACAAACCAAAATTATCCATCATATCCAGCAGGAATGTGTCTCATAAATTCACATAACTAGAATGACTAAAAAAACTGCAAAGAATAGCTAACCTTGGTACCAATGGTAGGGACGAGTCCCACAGCTGCCATGTATGTGCTGCCAATAGTTTTGATTTTCTCAATATCTTTGTAGCACTCTTTATCCATGAGCTGCATGACACATTATGTTCATAGGTTCAGTTTTACAAATCAAACTGCCTATTCTAAAACTAAACATTAGGAGAACAACCATACCTCATCAAAGTCAGCAATGATCTCATTTAGCAGTCTCAGGCACTCCACTCCCATGTTATTTCCATCCAGCTCGATGTAGAAATCATTAAAGTTTGGAATGGAGGCAAACAGGACACCGACTTGTGCATATGACTGATAGTATAAATCCTAAAGGAAGAGAGAATACAGCATAAAGTACGTCATTTGACTTCTCCTCATTTTGTTATGTTTACTGCCCTTTTATCTACCTGCTTGTCTGTCTGCCTGTCTGCCTGTTTATTAGCGTGGCTCACCATGTTTCTGGGGTTTGACATTAAGAAGTGCTGAGCCACGTGTGCAGGCAGAAGATTGAAGAGAATCCTCCTGTTGTCTAGCTTTACTTTCTCCATTCCATCTCTTTCCTCTTCTGCCTGAAGACAGAATATCCAGAAACAGTTGTTCAGAGCCAGTTTGTTTAGCATTTTCACCACATGGGGTCAGTAAAAACCCTTCTGACCTCCCACAACGGATTGCAGTGAGCTTCAATACTGTACTTTGATGATTAGCCTGGAGTGTATTCTATGGCTCATTCTGCTAGTTAAAGTCTTTAATGCCTAAAAATGTAGCTTCAGTACTTTAATCCACTTTTACCTTTGTGGCACACTTAGACCCAAATGAAACAGGGTTGTTTTTGGAAAAGAACAGACTGCAACCAGCCAACAATAATAACACATCCTTCCCACATAACACAGTGTAACACATCTGAAAAGGCAACATTTCTGTGTTTTTATTAAAAGTTCATGCTAATATTATAAGATTTAAGCCTGTACGAATTTTTAAACATGTGCACACACACACACACACACACAGATATATATATGCAAAAACATATTGGTACACATCCTGACCTGTACAGCCCAAAGAAAGTCCAAGCGCAGTTTGAGGTCAAGTTGCCTGGAGTGGAGGGCCAGGGCACTGACAAAGAGCAGCAGAGAAAGGATGGGCTCATAGCCCCGGATGTGGAAGGACCCCCCACTGTAGTTGAGACCAACACATAAGTCAGCAATAGACCAGACCACACAGAAAACTACACAGGAGGGTTGTCTGGACCCCCCACAGTGTTAAAAGAGATCATGAGTCAAATTTTTACTTGTGAAAAATATGAAAACAAGGTCAGTTTCTCCCCTTTTTCTTCTGAAGCGTGACATCAAAACAAGCCAACTTTCAAAGTCTTACTTTGAAAGATGTTTAAAAGTATTTTTGGACCATAGAATTTATTTTATTGCTTATTGGTGCATAACTATATCTTAAATAAAATGAGTTATCTTAATGTCTTTGGCAAATTCAGTAAAATACATTTTCACTTGGACATTTATGATCTGAGCTCCAATAAAATTGGCCAGGCCCCTCAGTCCTGAGCCATCCTATCATCCAGCCCACATTGTCCTTTCAGGCTTCTGATTTGGAACTAATAAGCATGTGTGTCGCTTCAAAGAGTGGAAAATGAAAGGGAGTGTGGGTTGAAGACAAGCATTGACTCCTCCATACACTTACATCTCAGCACATGTACAGTAAATACTACTCCAACTCTTCTGGATCAAACAATCACAAAACTATGACTACACATTCAAAGCCAATAATTTCCATCAAAAGCTCAAATTTCAAAGCCCAACAATGCATGATGCATCATAACAAAATCTGTTTCTTTAAGTTCCTAATAGACTATGTATTTTGTTGACATGTGTCTTGAGTAAACCGAAAGTGCCTTTATATGTGTTTTAGGTGTTTATGATTATGTCATGCTGTAAACCTTACCCTGTCGTCTTTCGAAAGCCACTGAGCTCAAACACGGTGACATAGAGCACCCCCAGAACAAGTGTTAGCGCCATCTTTGGCAGCCACGAGATGCGCAGGAAAAGTGCCAGGGTGAGAGTGCCCACCACACAAGACAAAAAGGCGTATCGGGCACCATCACAGGGCAGCTCTGCCATGGTGTGGTTAGCTCCACTGTCCAAGTCAATAATGAAAATGGAACTGTTTGTGTTGGCACTACTCCACAACCAGGGCATACAGCCCACCTGTCAAAGACAAACAGGAAGATGCAAGTACATAAATATTGCAAGGAATATTGCAAATAATAGTATGGTGACCTACATTCATACTCTTCACTGTCAACATGCAGCTCAGAGCATCGTTTAAATGCAGCCTCATTTTCAGAAAGTTGTTTTGATGAATAATTTTATTAATCTAATCCACTTTCTTTGCATAATAATAATATATCCACATAGTGATTTTCACCATATCATGTCTATTTAAAAGCAGTACCATGTGAGGACCAAAGATCAAAGCCATTTCACTTTCTGCTTGGTCCCTTGTGTCCATAGATTTTTCTCAAATTTCGGAATCTTTTAACAGTATTATGTTCTACATATAGAAAAATCCACTTAGAAAACACCCTTACAGTCTTCCAGTAAGTGGTAGATCTAATCAAATCTTTTCAAAGATCTTCTGGCAATCTTTTGTTGCCAGATCACATTATAAGATGTGAGACGTACAGGTAAGTATAACCCATTTAAAACATTTGGAAAATGATCTAAAGGTTACAATCTACACAGGATTTTATGCATTTATATAAATTTATATGTATTTAAATTCAGAATTGAACAAATGTATGGAAATATTTCCATTTTAAAGGTACATTTACAAGTAACCCAGAGTATTTTTTTAAAGAAAAAGACAGAAAAACACACAACAGGTCAATATGTTGTTTTAGAGAATACATCTAATATGGATGTTCAGTTACTGTTTTAACTTTTCTTTTTATTATCCTACTTACCACACAAGCCTGGGCCACAGCATAGATTAAGAGTACAATGAAAATACAGAGAGCAGTGCGAATCTGAATGGTCAGGCACCCTGGAAAACACTGGTGGACAAAAAACAAAAACAAAACAAAAACCAAAAGTCAATGTATGTGTGAGGAATACTGTACTGTAAGCAATTTTATAAATGTCCATTCAGAACAAGAGGAAGTGGGAAAAGTGTGGATACGAGAAAGAAAATAATGCAGGATGATTGTTAAAATCAAGAGTCGATGTGCAGACAAAGACTGGGGCATCAATGGGAATATAAAGTGAAAATACAAAACTTTATGTGATGAATCCCAAATTTCTCTGCAGTTTGCAATAAATTTAAAACAAATAATGTAATAAAATAGAGTTTTACTTACAGTATTTGTAAAACATCATTTATAAAATCTGTACAAAACAAGCTCTTTACCCAGGTAAGGTGGGTAGGAGAACATCTGTGTTTACCTGTACTCTAGTGATATGCAGGTACATGATACAAGCTACTAGGAAACAGATGCAGAAGACGAGAAGGACAAGTACCACTGTGCCCCTGGGTGAAAAAACAACAAGAGAGGGAATTGGAGGTGTTAGTAAGAAAGATCTAAGTAAATGTAAAGGAGAGAAAGCGTATCTAAATGAAAGGTGCCAAAATGTTATAATTTGCACATACTGTGGTATTATGAGAAGATAGACAAGTCCGAACAAGGCAGCTAGGATTAGAGAGAGGACCACTGCACTGGTGAAGTACTCATCAGGAACCTGGTGGTACTAAAACCAAAAACCAGAACAGGACTGAGTGACAATACATTAGATCAGGGGTAGCCAATCCTGCATTAGATGGTAATAATACACTGAATTCATCAACATTTTAATATTCATATACAGAGGTCTGAATGTCTGCAATATCTTTAACACCTCACCCTCTGCTCGCGTTCAGAGCACTTATACATGAGTGTGAGGAAGTTGAGGTCTGCTGTGTCTGACTCGGTTTGGCGGGCCTCGATCAGACGACCGATGTAGCGGTTGACGCGAGTTCTAGGGCTGCTCTGGTTCAAGTTAGCCTGGTTAGCGTTGGTGCGGTTCCTTAGCTTCTGTGGAGCCGTCCGCATGGCTCTCCTCTGGTGAGTTTAAGAATAATAGTTATCCAAGTTAAGAGTTATACGAATAGAAACCTATAAACAAACAAAAATAGACTTTGCTCCAGCACTTATTATTCTCTGCAATACTTCACAGTGTTCATATTAGGAACTAAGGGTGACTAAGAGTCAACAATAAACTCAGGCAGCTGATTATACTTTCAGATTAGAACATTGCTTTCACACTTAACTTCATCATTAAATGCATCCCACTGTGTCTGTCTGCCGCAGCCAAAGTTTGCAACTTTGTAAAACATTAAGCATTGGAACAAAGCCAGATATTCAACATCGCAAGAGTGAATGTTTATGCAAGTGTTTATATGTGTGTATGTGCAAGGGACATGTTTTCTGAAGTGTTCACTGCAGTGCAGTAAAGGAAGCCAAAAGTGTTCATGAATTCATAACATGATGTGGGCAGCGCTTTTACCTCTGTCATGTTCCTGTCCCCCTGCATCTATTTATTTGAACTTTGATTTTTTTTTCCAACGTATTTACATGTTCTTATCTTGTTAATCCACTGTTTCTAGTATTTCTTCGATCTAATATGCAGGTTTTAATTTAAATTATTTCAACCATTCACTTCTATGTGGTTATTTTAAGGCTGTAAGACAATGCCTTGCAGATATGAACTTGTTATGCCTAAATATAATTACAGATCATTTAATTTATAATTTAAGCAGTGGGTTGATGTATTTTTTTTATTTCAAACAAATAAAGAAAATATTAATTTATGTTAAATAATAATAAAAAAGTAACAATTAAAGTCTGAAATAAACTGAAACCAAAATAAACAAAAAAAATAGACAATGATGAGCGAATTCTTCGAGCATCATTAAACATGAGCAGGAGTGCAATGTAAAATGCTCCTTCAAATGAACCCTGTATATTGATGTAGCAACTATGAATGGAAGTAGTTTTTGAATATTACTTTTATTCATATGTGCACTTTACTAATTTAAAGAAGAAGAAATATTCATACAAGACTCAAAGAAAAACATATAGTCCTCAACTGCAAAAACATCATAAAAAATGCAAATGTGTGCCTAGTGTATAAAATTATTAATGGTTTACCATCTTTTCCACTTAGCCAATTGAGAAACATTGGCAATAACTCATTTTATTGTTCCACTCTGAAAAAGTACTTTTAGTCAGTGTTCATTTTCAGAAATAGCTACTGGAATTCTGTGCTGGCAAACATTAGAGACCTGGTTTACAGTATTTTCAAAAACTTTAAAAAAAAGTTTTTTTCAAACATTAGACATGCCATCTTTAACATTTCTGAGTATGCCTGAACCTTGCTGATCTGATCGTCATCTTCTAATGTTATGGTAATATTAGATCTTTAAAATAAATTTAATTGACATCTATTATTTCCTTCTTTCTTTTTGTGGTTTATTATATACCAAACTGTTCATTGTTCTTAATGTTTTTCATATATTCTTCTTATTGTGTGAAATTTTACCCTGTTTATTTGCTTTATTGTTTTTCTCTTTGCTGAAGGGCTTGCAAATACAAATAAACAATTGGTTACCTCTGGTACAGTTATAATGTTTATTAATGTACAGTTTTCCTGTCAATGAAAAAAATAATCAAATTAATGCATTTTTTCTGCTTCTACAATGATTTTCAAAGAAATTGTCAACAATAAATTGAGCCACGGTTTTAAAATGTCTAAACTGTAAGAAGACCTAAATTGAGTTTTTTTTATGACTTGAACCATAAAAAGGGAAATAATGCTTAAATAAAGATATTAAGGATCAAGTTCATTTAAACTAATCCTTACTATGTGGGAAATTCATAACAGAATGTCATTTTTTAAATCACAGTACAAATACAGAAACATCAACACAGACACTGAAAGTTTATACCTTATCACCGTCCTCGCAGTTCATGACATTGGAGAAGGGAATCTCAGCCTTGAACATCTTCCTGCAGTGCATAAGCTGCACTAGTAAGTAGCACACAGTTTTGAACTTCATCTTTTTGGCGGGCTTTATATCCGAAAGAATCAATCCTGGGAATATCTGTCACCACATGAGAAATGGGAACAAGGATTAAATTACAAAACCCAACACTGTATTATAAATATCATGCATGGGTTTATAACCCTATAACTCATGTACAGGCATCATACAGTATGCACATGCACACACGCATGCAGTCATTATTATCAGGCTCAGGAATTTAACTAAAAAAAAAAGATTAAAATGAGGTAGGTCAATCCCTGAGGTGATTTATATAATTTTAGGACTGTGCTGCTCCTAAAGCTGTTTTAGTGAAAGTGATAAAGAATGTATTATGGGGTCTGAAGAAATCTTTGTGTGCCATTTGTAACAAGATCTAAACGTTCTGTTTGAGGTTGACCTGAAGCAGGAGTAGCAGCCTATATAACACTACAGTCAGGACATATCTTTCCGTGAGAAATGTGTGTGATGAAATGGAATCATCAACAATATTAAGAGGATTAGGAAAGCTTCTGACATGGAAAGCAAAAACTAACTGGGCTCTTAGAGGTTCACATCAGGAACTTATTTAGGAGAGGAGAGGAGAGGAGAGGAGAGGAGAGGAGAGGAGAGGAGAGGAGAGGAGAGGAGAGGAGAGGAGAGGAGA
>JBAMIG010000008.1:13140257-13160177 GCA_037177335.1 Kiunga ballochi
ATATATATATATATATATATATATATATATATATATATATATATATAAACCTAGATATATAAAGAAAGTTTAATTATAGATTTAATATTTTATTCAGAGAGAATACTTTGGGAAATTGTGGGTTTCTTATTTGATATATACCCAGTGTAAAGGCTTTTTTATGTAAATTGTGTTTATAATGGATTTAAATGGATAGTTTAGTGGCAAAGTTTTATTTAATTTGAATTTACAATTGAAATAATTTGACACTTTTTCCATAATTAGTGTCCATAAAATATGTGGTGACAGTGTCGCATACCACTAATAATTTAAACATTAAACATAAACCCTGCCTGTCCAGTCAAATATAAATGTATTAAATTATATGATAAGCAGCTATTGTCAATATCTATCATCCATCCATGTTAGTAATTTTTTATGGTTAGTTTATGGTTAGTTTACTATAAATGTCAATGTATCAGATTACCTAGAAGTCTACAACCTTACTTGGCAGACCCACAGCATATACTGTGATGTAATAGATTTTTTTAAAAAAAAGTAATAGAGAATAGAGAAAATTAAACAGACTGAAGAAATTAACACAAAGAATATCAAGATATATGTGCAGCATCGGGAGGGGATAAATATACATTTTCTGCATTCTTAAACACTTAAAGGTGCACAAAAATACGTTTTTAAGTGCTAGAAAAAGTGGATTTTGAATGATATGCCCACTTTAATGAAACGTATGTACTATTAATAGTTCATGGGTACATAAAGACTTTTAAACAACACAAATTCAAGAGACATTTTGTCAACTCTAATTGATTTAAAGTTAAAGATTTGCAGTGACTTTTATCCAAAGAGATTCAGAAATGAGTCCCCCTTCAAGTTTCAGAACACTAACAAAATGCTGTCCTGCCCTTAAAGGGTTAAATCTGTTTGAATCCATCTCAATGACAGATTTCAAGCGGAGCAGAAGCAGAAGTACAAAGTTAGTGCAGGTTAAGCGTGTC
The DNA here is from genome assembly GCA_037177335.1 of Kiunga ballochi. Taxonomy (NCBI): domain Eukaryota; kingdom Metazoa; phylum Chordata; class Actinopteri; order Atheriniformes; family Pseudomugilidae; genus Kiunga; species Kiunga ballochi. Next base: position 13,141,253 of record JBAMIG010000008.1, read on the forward strand.
AAAGTTGTTATAGGCCTTAGAGAAGGATTTACTAGAAGAGATGAGTCTTCAAGCTCATTCCATCATTGTGGAATCACAAAAGAAAGAGAAAAACAGTATGGATTGAGAGTGCTTTGTGTGTGAGAATGAGAGCGCCTAACAATGTTCTTGAGAGGTCACAAAGGATAGGACTGTATGGCAGAGTAAACATAGCTGGGTTACTCTGTGGGACTTATTTCTGATTTGAGAAGATATTGGAAGCCAATCATCTTACCACAGATTATTTCAGAGTCAAAAGTCTTATTCCCTCTACTGTCAAGTACCTAAACTTGTTAGTTTTGCTTGGTTTTTTTTTCAGTCCCCATTTTTAAGTACACGTGCACCAAAGGGAAACACCAGGACTTAAGTGATCCTTGCATCCTTATTTAATTATGTATAAGTCCAGGTTTTAGTTTTACATGCAGCTGTCACTGTGTGGGCAGTGAACACTTCCTGTTCCTAATCTTTGAGTGATACAATTACATATGTGGATATATGTCATTTACCCCAAACCAAGTATAAAAATATAACTTTTTGGGGGGATATAAGTCTTGATGGTTTAGCTCCTCCCCTCTTTTAATTTATTAAATTTTTTAAAACTTTTTTCTTGTTCCAAAAACTAGGTTCGTGTTGCTCATGCTTGGAAAAACTGTTAACAATTTCACATGTTAAAATGCATAAAATTACCTCCTTAGTAATTGTAATGACAATTATTTGACACACAAGTCCATTAGATGAACTACTATCCTCTTTAAAATGTTTTTTTTACTTAATCTTCACTTGATCTAGTCATAAGTATGACCTCTTAATCTGCATATTCTGAAAGACTTCCATTGCTTTCACAGTCATATGTGTGAACAAAAAGGAGACAGTATATAGATAAATCATTGAGCCAACCTAAAAATGGAAACACGAAAAAGGAAGAGAGCACAGAGAACCAAAGGGCTTAAAAGACACAGTTGAGGGAAGTAGGCTGCTACATGTCAATCAAAAAGCTGAGGAACAAGAAGCGGAGGAGTTTGAAAGCTGTGATGCAGGGAGGTGTTGCAAGGGAAGAGAAAGAGAGACAAGAATGAAAAGCTTTGTGAAATTGCCACTGAAACAGTAACAGTATAAGTAAGCAAGCAGATGCAATGGCTCATCCAGTATGGAGCTATAAATGTTATATAGCACAACAATCATAAATTAATTACAGCTCCTTTCACAGCTGAAGTTATTGTTTTGGGTGGTGTTGGAAATTCAGCCAAGAAGAGGAAGGTTTTTGTAAGACGCAAGCTTTAAAAGACAGCTTGTGGTGTTGATTTACACTTTGGAAATCAATGTTTAACAAATTTTAAATGAAATTTTAAATTAAATTGGCCTTTAATATTCTTTGTCTATTAAAACTAACATTGACATAGTTGAGAATAAGCTTCACCTGCATATATTTCATATATGAAATCTAGTCTCTGTAACTCGGTAAACTCATATCCGTTACTCACTTACTTAAACATAAATATTCAAAGTTTTCCTGAGATTTCTCCCCTAGTATTAGTCTCAGGAGCTGTCAACTGTATCCCAGGATGGGATGAAAAGGTTGGCAGCCAATTTCAATCTCTTCTACGGCCATGCAGACCATCATTTTCCAAAGTTTCTATTGTTCTGATTATATTCAGTCCCCTCTTTGAAGGTTTTAGATAGTTCCTTCCCCTTACATGCCAAACAAAGATTTTAAAGATCTCCTCGACCCTGCTCCTCCCTGAGTTTTCATGTTTTACCAGTGTTATAAGCTAGGAAATGAATGCCGGGAAATATATCAAATCTGCTAGGCAAAGGCCTTTGAAGATTTCATTTGGAGTACCCTAGGTTATCATAATGATGAGTTGATTCAACTTATCATGACCCAGTCTAGCATGTAAACCATTCATTCTATTTTCTTTTTACTTGTAGCCCCCCTGAGCAGTACACACACTAATTAGTAAGACACAGAGATTCCAAAGTTCTGGTCAGCAGTTCTACCACACCGATCTGTCTTGTGTATTGTGGTGAACATAAGTGGAGAAAAAAAAGATGAATTCGCACATGATTATATTGTGCAATTGAAAAGTACTTTTTGCTTAGGAGGAAAATTCCTGAATGTAATGTATGTTTGGTATGTCAGATTGGTATGATTTTTTAGCAGAATGGAATCTGAAATCAAAACAATTTGACAGTTTAAGATCTATCAATCAATCAGCCACTTAATTTATATTGCCCATTTCACAACAAAATGTTTCAAACCTCTGCAAACAAAAATCAGTCTCTCAATACGTTATATTGTCCTAAACTAATAAAATGAAACAAATAAATGAATAAAATCTAATCAAAGCCACAGAACAAACAACTCAAAGCGTGTTTCAAGACGAGACTAAAAACACTCCACAGTGGGTGCTGTGCTCTAGTCCCCCCTGGTTTAAAGTCTTGTCCTTGGTACCACTAATAAAGACTGACCCTCAGCTCCTGCCCCGGAGTATACATTTTAATGAGGATTGAGCTGTAAGGTTGGACCAAACCATGTAAAACCTTAAAAAAAACAAATAAAATCTTAAGTTTAGTCTTTAACAGAGAGCCAGTGCAGGGATGCAAGGATGGAAAAGACTGTCTAGTTTTACGGTCCCCGTCAAAATTTGAGCAGCCACCTTTTGGACTAACTGCAGCCGGACAAAAAAGTTTGACTATTACCAGCACAAAGGGCTTTGTAGTAGTCAAGACAACATGAAACAAAACCATGTATAGCTCACTCAAAACATTTATGAAATTAAAACAGTTTTACTTTAATAAAAGACAAAGATGATTCAAGAAGGATTTTAAAATGTCCTTTATCTTTGTCCATTTTAAGATTGTTGTCAATAGTGACACCAAGGCTGGGAATTTGGAACAAATTAAAACATCAATAGTTTTGTAAGTGCATAACCTCTGTCTTTTTGACATTTAGTTTAAGGAAATGTTTGGCTAGCCAGTCCTTGACTTCAAGCGGACTGTCTAGTAAGAGTGTAAAGGGGCAAAGGCTGTTCCCAGATATTGGCATGCATATTATGCAACTGTTAGCATAAAGGTTATGCCATGTCAGGTTTCTTAAAAATTTCCCTGAGTGGTATAATATACAATGCAAAAAGATGGGACCCAGGACAGATCATTAGGGCACTCCACAATGAACTGGGGTGGACAAAGAGGTGGGCCCCCAGCTTAAAAGAAAATGACCTACCCAGTAGGTATTACTCAAGCTATTCCATAGCAGAGCCCCTGACACCCACATAGTCTTCCATGTGGTTTTACCTATCCCCCCAACTTTTACTATTCAGTATTGTTTTAAAAAACTGTACATTTTAAAATGTAAAAAAAAAAAAAGGCTTCATGTTACATCAAGTTTTAAAGGTTAAAACACAAAATGTACATGGCAAGGGGGTGTACAGATACAAATAATGACCAAAAAACAAAAATTTATACTCACTTTTAACATAATGGGTTTCAGCATTTTTGCTGTAACTGGGCTTAAAAACTCAATCTTTTACCAGGACATGTGTGGAACACTTTATCCGTGAACATAAGCTGATTAATATGAAGAAATGGCTGAAAGACTGCAAGCTGGGCTATAAATATGTAATGTAAAGGCGATCTAATGGTGATATTTACATTTTAAGAGCATGCATAAATTTCAGAAACTGAAAAGAGTTTGTTGTCTAATTTTAGTTAAAAAGAAGATGGAATTTCTGTCAGGTTCATGAGAAAGGAATAGTTCATGGTTTTGATTCATTCATATTAAAATTGTGAAAGGAGTGAGGAAAGGAGACTTGATCTGCTAAATCGACAGCATTGTAGGAGAACACTGTGTTCCTGGCCCACTTCCCATGCAGCTTGACAAGTCCAAAGAGTGGACAGGTGGTGTGGGGATGTTGCTGGAATGGTATTATGAAGATGATGCCCAGTGGCCATGTGGCATCGCCCGCTCGTCGTATGGGACGAAAGGGAGCCTGTGTGTGCCCAGAGTGACCACAGCTATGAGTCACTGGATTTGCCACTTCCTGCCAAAGTGGATCAGAATGAGTGGGGCTTTGGGTCAGGGCAAGGCTAGAACACTTGACAACATGTTTCATGGCTGAGGAGAGCCTTTCAGAATAGTATGAGTCTCAAAGCTTGCAGCCAAGTGCAGCCCAAGCTACCCTATTTAACTGTACTTGTAGAGAATGACGGAGTTTTAATTAAAAGCAGCAAAAGAAATGGTCACATAATTTTTTTTTCTTTTGTTTCAAACCAGATGGCCTTTAGTAATGAAATATCTGATTTTGAATCATATTTAGTATGCATACAGTTATAATCAGCTTGTTTCCACTGAAAAAAGAAAATCTACAGATGACAAAACATTAACAGGCAGAACAACTGATCCAAAATTTTGTGGAAGGGTAATAAAAATTGTGTGACAACAACAGGTCAATAAGAGTTGTTCTATTTTTAGTTTGATCTCCTTTAGTCTCTGTATACAATCCAAGTTAAAAATAGAAACTCACATTAGGGCCAAGTAAAACCCCCTCTATAAAAACAAAGAAAGGTTGTTGTAAGCCCGTGGATTAATGGATTTGACATGGGCCATATTACATGCAGACAGGGCAGTATGATCGAGATATAACTTTAGTGAGTCAAGTGGGACATAACATCACCTCAAAGTCCAATAATATCATAATTCCCACATTTGTAACACTATTCCTGATAGTGCCACATTAGAAAGCACATAGATTACCCAGAGCAGCAAAATCCACAACAAAAGTTGAGCGGATTTTCATCCCTGAACTCATGCAGAGTGAAATATTGACAGATGGGAGAGCTGAAATCTTTTTCCACAGGCATACCAAGAACGATTGGGGATGAGTAAGACTCGGCAATCTCTTCATTCAGTTCATTCACACAACAGAGGAGGCGAGGTTTAGCCGTGGGTAAATCTGGCTGAGATTAAAGAGGTCTATCAACTCTTCCTCAAATGAAAAACTAGATAATCATATTAAACATCATATGGGCTTGCAATATTCACTGCAATGTCATGCAAAGCTTCAGGCATGTGCCAGTAGTTTGTGGCCAACACAATGCACACAGATACAGGAATTGTGGTTGTGGCAGGGTTTGGACAAAGTGCAGTGTTTACAGAGAGAAAACAAGCTGCTTTGAATGCCAACAGTGGCTATAATTGAGGGATATGGCTTCAATGAAGAGAAATAGACTTACCGTGGCAAGCTCATCAAACTTTCCAAACAGCTCATTTAACAGCTTAACCAATTCCTGGGCAGTACACTGAGAGGCCAGGCTAGTAAAACCAACTATATCTGCAAACAGGATGCTGAAAAAGAGAAAGAAAAGAAGCGCTTGAGTCAATAGTATATAATAATGTATCAATGATATTAATAAGTGGATCCTTGATCAGTTTGAGTCCCAGTTTTTCTGTTTAAAAATCAATACTGTTATTGTCTTAGGAGGATTTGAAAACCAATATAACTTTCAAATAAATTACCTATCAATATAAAGACAATGAAAAGAAAAAATGAAAGAAAAGGTCTGTTCTCTAAATGACTGACAGTGCAGTCAAGCAGAGCAACTCAAAATAGCAACAAGGACATTCTCGTGGGGATCGAAGACTTGTCCTGTAAGGAACTGCAAAGGAGCCAGTCTACGATATAATACAACTATAAAGGTGCTGTCACTGTCTCCAGGTGAACACATATTCCCTTTTGACAAGATAAAAATGGAACTAAGAGCATCTGGGATTTTATCAAAACTGCAGATGTCAGAAAACAAACAATGCAGAGCTCATAAACGGTAGCGTGACGTCCACAGGCTGCCGTTCATTGAGTGGTCTAATGTGATCCTGGGTGTTTTGTCTTGCCCTCTTGATTTGTTCCATGTATCTATTTTGAATAACCATAATCAGAGCCCTAGGCAAAAAGTTACCACAAGGTCTTCCATCTTTGTGTCTTCTCCTATGTTATTTGTCTGTGGTGTTCTGCAGACTCTTGCAAAGTGTCTAGAAAGTCGCATTGCGTGAGGGACCCCTCCCACATTAGTGGGTCGCGACTTTTAATGGAAAAACACTCAAGGTATAGTAATCCCGGGTCAGTACAGTAGTGTTGCATAGAATGGAAAAGGTCTATTTCTCTGTTCTCTATTAGGATTTTTTAAATAAATATTTTTAAGATACATTATACAATTCAGGAATTATGATCATGCACTGTCATATTGTCGAACAAGTTGCTATGTGGCCGACCGAACAGCAGGTTCTGTGGCCTTAGCCGGTTACCTTGACTGTGGACTTTGTTTCTTTGAAACAAAATTTCACATCTCCCTCTTGACACACGCAAGCAGCAAAAGGTGCAGTCACCCTCTGAAATAATCATTTATATCGCTGAACATAACGTTAAGCAGTCATCTCACTTCTTCTGATTCTTCTGATTAGGCCTAATATAACAGCTGCAGCCAAACGAGCTGCAGGTTCTGTGGGCAGAGCGACAACTGGCAACGCATCACAGCGTCACAACAACAAACATTTAAAAAGCCCATTTAGTTGCTTTTTGTAAAAAACCTACAATTTTAACAGTGTAAAAACAACATAAAGGTATTAGTAATTGATTTAACTTTATTTTGTCAATAATTGTATTTTATTTTGTTATATTTTATTATTTGGAAAGAAAATATTTTTAGTTCCTTTTTACTTAATTAAGTTATAAAATAGACTTATTTTCACACTTTACTCTATAACACAAAACATTTAAGAAAGGGGGGACTGGGCTGAATAATTTATCTGTAAATATAAGCTAGCTAGCTTGGCTGGAAGGTTTTTTGGGGGGATTTCTGATGAAACATAACCAGATCTCTCAGTTTTTTTTAACAGTGGACGATGCTAAAATCCTAAAGTGTGATTATTTTTTTAAATAAAAAAAATGTAGGTACATAAATGATTCATGCTTCACCTAATCTAGTCATTCATAATTCATTTAACATGTGAATAACATTGGACATACAACTGAATTTCCCTCCTGCATGAATAAAGTTTATATCTATCTATCTAGGATATGTGACTGTTGATTTCATTTTTTTTTTTTTGTAATGTATATTGACAGAACAGAAAGTTTTCTTGTGAGCGATTTGCCCTGAGTGCTGCAGTGTGATAGGGATGAGTCATCAAACTGTCCCGTACAACTTGTATGTCTTCAGCTCCTGTGCTGATGGCAGGCTGTTGCCTTTATGTGGGCTTGAGATTTCACAGTGTGACAGTGCTGGATTTCTAAGACAGAGCTGTTAAATGTCACTTTGTTGTTTCACAGATGTCACCTTATCGATGGGCAGTGGATTTAATTTGTGTTAAATATTTTAACTATCAACCATCTGTGGCTGACAAATATTTGGAAATGTTAAACTCAATGTTTCTGTAAACAGTTGTGCCAAAGTCACTCGAACATCAAGGTTAGACTAAAGATTGACTTAAAAAAATACTTAAATATTTTGAAGGTTCATAGTTTAATTTGAGATGGTTTTGTTAAATAAACATAAATTTTTGAATCTATACATTCTATACAGTCTGTTAAATATTTAGCTATTCTTAATGTTATGTTTTCTTAAAAGATTTAATATAATTTGAGTCTCCGTGGATGGTCAGAGGAAGGCTTTCTGTGGAATGCTAAAATTCCTCTGATAATTATTTTTACTTGTAAAATATATATTAAAGAAAACAACACAACAACAAAAACGATGTGTGTGTGTGTGTGTGTGTGTCTGAAAATCTACCTGATTTGAAGCGATTAGTTCACATAACACATTTCCAGTTATTTTAGCCCTCAAAATATATCAAGTCATGCTGCACACTAGGGTTAATTCAAACACGACTCCACATCACACTTTCAGTGGTCTGGTGCAGTCCTTGACAGTATAGGACTGTTTTGGCGATAAAAAATTAAAGGGTGATGTCCATTTAGCATTCTGACCTATTAGAAAGATGATCATAGTATAATATTTGATTCTTATTCACATGTTTTAAATTTCCATTAAAGCCACAAACATTTTAGATGCTCAAGTATCTGGGTCTCCTATACCAGTGAAATTTTCTGCTCTACAATAGAGATACATTTCACTTTATTAAGTGCCATAATAGATTTTTTTTCTTGTGTAACTACAAGTGTATAATAGCTAAGCTTGTCTTACAAAACTCTCACACACCAGACACAGTCAGATACACTAACACTCATCATTTCCTCTGCAGTGGCACATTCTTGAAGATACTTATTTCTCCAATTATGCTAATCTCTTCTTTCCCCCTCTGGAAGGCATTGCTGAAGCTTGTCTGGCAGATGTGATGTCAATTTAATCACACAGCCGAAGATACAAGCCATATGCCGGCCCAAGGGTTAACTTTGGATGGGCCCCTGTGGAGAGGGAGTGTGGGCAGCGGATCTGCTGATGGCAATTCAATAAGAGTGCAACATGCTTACAACTAACTTTAGGTTGATTATTTGCCATTACTTTAGTGTGAATGAGCATCTACAAAGATTACAAAACCTCTTGTCAGCAGAGAAAGTAGGTTATCTTTAGAAACTTTGATTGCTTTGTTTTTCTATCAACGAACTCGTTTAACCTTAAGTTGCTCTTCACATTCCCCTCTTTTTTTCTTTGTGAATTTGTTTTTCTATAAATCCTCTTACATCTTGACTGGATAAATAAAGAATAGCAATGCTAAAGGACATTTCAGTCTCCAAAAACCTGCAGTATGGAGCTACAGTACAGTGTTATATATATCTTGTGAAATCAAATTTATAGTAATTTTTAAAGCTTTCCACCGACACGTAATATCTCTTCTGCTGGATTTAATTCACTGCCCACAAATTTGAAACATAATAAAGATGGATTTGTAAACTGCACCACACAGTAGTAATTACATCCCATAAAAAAACTCATAAATCATATTTGCCAAATTATCTCTGGTCTAGATCACTCTCAAAGGGTGATGCTGTCGAAAGGAGTTTAAGGCACAAAAAGCAATCAGCAGAGTTCCACTGAGATTTGCCTGTATTTAACCAGCGTGTGCCACTGCACGCACACACATAAAACATTACGTAACAAGAATTTGGTCTCCATTGCATTTAATCCCCTGTAGCAACCTAATCCTGGGGCTAAGCAAACTCTCCTCCTCAAGTCTCCCTGCTGCTCTGAGGACACAGGCATGGAAGAAGAGCACACGATAAGACAAGAAAACACGGAAATGCTGGAGCTGAAAGGGCAGATTTGACAATGCAGGCAGAGAAGCAGAGTGTGAAGGCAAAGGAGAATAAAGAAACTCTGTCTCTTGCTAAGGATTGAGGAATGATTGTCTTTTTTTCTGCCAAACATACTAGTAACTCTTTTAAGATTAGAGGTCAAAGGTCAAACACATCTACTTTAACTACAGAGAAAGGAAGACAAATGCACAAAAGAAGCACAGTTAAAGCGAGAGATACAACATAGCACTGAAAGCATGGAGCAGTCGAGTAAATATTTGTATGCCTGATTTAAGGATTTAAATCCGAAGCAAATTAGGAGGAGAATATCCTCCTCATTTGTGGAAACTAAGTAGCTTGTATTCTTATGGTAAAAAATAAACAATTAATCAGCTCACTCAGAATATAGCTCATATACATTATATATATATATATATATATATATATATATATATATATATATAAAGATATAGATATAGATATAGATATAGATATATATATGAAGACCCATGCATCTTCCTGATGCAAAACAACATGCAGCTTACTTGTCCTTTAATTTGATAGTATTTCTGTATCACTCCTATTCACTTTATACAAATAGAAATTCAAATAATGTCTTTCTCAAAGCTTTGTGTTAGCTAACCTACAACTGATAATTTATATAAAGAATTGAATATTTCTCTTTCGCTAGCCTGTGGCGCTGCTAATGTTTTAGGACAATATTGGGTCAGATAACACCACATTCTATAGCTTTCAGTGCTTCTTTAAAATGTTGTACATTTAATGTTTGTTCATTTAATCTTTTTTAGCGCGCATCATAATGAATTTAGACAGTGTTTGTTCCACTATTTCAGATGGGAATTTTCCCTAAAGGAAAATAAAATGTCTTCAAACTTCGGCTGTTAAAAGTAATAACACTTGGGTTAATTCACAGCAAAGCAGCGTTTTAAAGCCAAAAGCAGAAGTGCACAGCTGTGATGCATGGAGATAGAGATGTTGTATTACAGGATCCTACCTGACATTATCATGGCGCTGAATGTAGATTTTGTGAAAGATCCTTTCAGGGGGCTTCAGGAAATCCTCTTTCATCTCCATAGCTACGTTCCTGGGCAACAGACTCATTAGCAGGCGCTCCTAAGTGCACAAGTAAATGTGTGTGTGAGTGTGAAAAAAAGAGGGTTTGGGGGTGTAAGGCATTATTCAGGGAAACAGCAAAGTTATCATAGGACATATTGTTAGTGGCAATACGTAATGTTCTAGATAAGTTGTCATTATTTTACTCACAGCTCAAGAGTGGGTGGATGTCCATACCTGTTTCTCATTCTCATCCTCCATACGGAGTCTCTCTTCAATGCAGTTGCGAGCTTGTAGAAAGGCCTTCCTCTGCACTCTCTCTGTCAGGATGCGCACAAACAGTCCTGATAGGTTGACACTGGTGAACAGCACTGTGTTTGCCACCAACTGCAGATCAGAAAAGAAGCTGACAGTAAGACGGTGCTAATTTATTTTTTGTTGGTCTCTACAGTCTTCAGTAAATCATTAAAAAAGTCATTATTTGTAGTAACTACCAATAAATTAGTTTATTAAACTGGCATTGTTGGAGTTGTGTGGGGTTTGTTTTGTACATTTTGAAATATATGTTGCTGTATATTAAATGGCAATAATATGTCACATTACTCGTAGAGAGGGAAAAATCCTGACTTACTGGGTACAATAATTACTGGGTTTGTATTGTACTGTTGTGTATGTGTGTGTGTGTGTGTGTGTGTGTGTGTGTGTGTGTGTGTGTTTATATGCAACAATATAATACAGTCCATTGTGTGCATATAGATAAATATAACCATCCAGTCAGCATTGATTAAGTCTCTCATTGCAAATATTCACAATCATGTTTATCCTTAATCCACATAAAAATGTAACCTGATTGTTTTTGTTTTTATTTACCTTTTCGTTTTTTTTAAGATAGTTCAATCAGACTAGAGGGCTTTTTCCTCCTAAAATTTTGTATCCGTGACAATTAATCATTTGAGAATCTGTACTCTGATCATCCATCACAACAGATGCAGAAGCAGCATGTCTGACTTTAACCTTGTGTAGGACACAACTTTATTATACTTGACAGAAGCTGGCTGTCACTGACTTTGTACACAGAACAAATATGCTCCTCTGAAGTGTTTGTGAATACTGATCATATGTTTGTAGAACACAAAAAACTAAGACATTTTCCTTGCGAGTATTTTCTGGTCAATTTCTACAAAAGTTTATGGGCTCAAAAAAGGGGGAAAGAGAAGTAAAATCTCAATGCATCATAAATACAAAACTTCAAACAATTGAAAAATCTTTACTAGAGTCTGACAAACCTTTAGCAGCACAGGAAGGTTTATCTACTGCTGAAATAATAAAAGATTGTGTTAAAAAGATCTGAATTTTCCTGGGTGGACATAAACATGCTCAAATAATGCTTGAGGTACTTTCCTATCTCAAGTTCATACAAATGGACATTTATTAAATAGTGTAAAGTACTCACTTTTGTTCTCATCTGTCTGAACAAAACTGTCTTTAACTAACCTTAAAACAGACTTACACACCCTTGCCGCTATATTTTACATGTATGGAGGATCTTATGAATTCAGCCAGTGATAAAATTGTAGTTAGTAACTTAAATCTTGTAAAACAGATAATATATATTATATGGTAATGCATTGCAGTAAAGCATTGCAGTAAGGCATTGCAGTAAAGCCTTGCACGGTGACATGCATGACTGTGCTGTACAAAAACCGAATGATAATAAGAAAGTTTCACACAGAAACTCTAAGAGATTTATAACTTTGTCAACAAGCTTGTAAATTATTGCTTTGTATTATTTAATACATTCCTATAAGCAACATGTTGCATCAACAAAATTGGGCACTTCTCTTCTCAGAAAACATTCAAAGGTGTTCTGTGAAGTAGAATGAATCATTTCAGCTGATAAGCAGAAATCCAGTTAACCCTGTTTCTGAAGTCCAAATTTGGTTCTATGAGAAGATATTTCATTTAGACTAAACAGTGGGAGCACACAGTACTGTAGGCGGCGTGCCTGGAACCTAGGTGGGTGGTTGGTCTATGCCTGGGATGTGCGGGGTCATGCCATACAGCTCATCTCTAAGCTTAATGGATTAGCTATCCCTGGTAGTACGGCTAACAGTGTCCTTCACATGGCTATACAGGTAACTCATAGCCTACATACAGGAAAACAATCCGCTGTGTGACTACTCAGTCATTATCCAGGGTGTGATGAAGTGGTCACATTTCATATTTCACCTGCAAGAACTGCACAATCTTCATGTCACATGCTGCACATTGGCATTATTGTTCCATTACAACCGGAAGGTTCGATTAATGTTACTATTAAATCAAAAAATAAGTATGCAAGTCAATTCATATATAAATAAAAAGATGCATAATCATTTTATTTCCACACACCTGATAAGAGTCATAAATGATTTGAGTTTGTGTATGTCAGTGAGAAAAAGTCTAAAGAAGTTAAGGTACAGAGGGGTGTACCAATCTATTTTGCTGTTCACAAATTACATTTATGCCTTTGTCTTTTTTTCCATATCTAAATCGTATTGCTTATTTCAAGTGTTTTTTGTGTAGCTATATGTGCCTCTAATATGGCCAGCTTTTGGGGTCAGTAGGATTTCACTGCAGTTCTGCATTTCAAGCTAACCCCTTTGGGGTATATCTGCCTGTACAGTCTTGCTTGTTTTTTTGTTTGTTTTTTCCTTTAATTTTTATTTTTTTTATTTTTTTTTTTAGTTTGGTCTACAAGAATCCATATAGCCTCAGTTATAGCCTAGATCACAGCCAGCATGCAAATCCAGTCTCTTTGGGGAAGCTATTGACAATAGATAATTAACTCATTGTTACCAAAACCTTTGGCTTTATTTATGGCTCTCTGTTTAGTTCTAGAGATCAAAATGACTGAGTTGATACTTTTTTCGGCAGAACTAAAGTTAATGGTAACTTGAATAGATGTTTTCAATGTCCTTTTGTCAGATTTTATCAGTGAAGATCAAGTCTCAAACGAGAGCTCTCCTAGGTGCTGAACTAGTTTTCATCAGCACTTATGAATGTAGTTTTACTGGCGTGTCTGGGTGAAAATTTCACTGCATTTTGGGTTATAACAGACACATCAGTAGTACAAAGTGCAATATTGTAGTGCAATGGAAACACCTTAACAACTTACCGTTCTCCATAGTTTCTGTGTTTTTACTGTGACAGAAGTTGCAGTCACAATTAAATGTGAGATGGAGACCATTATTCCAAACACAACAGCCAAGAGTGTCCTCACAGGTAGGAGCGCGTACGCGACAAATGTGACCAGGATGAGCTGCCACACACCCTGCTCCGGGGACGTCGGGGGCTCCAGCCCCATCGCACCCAGTGAAAAGGGGCAGCAGAGAAAGGAGAAAGTAAAGCCAAAGAGCAACGTCAGGTTGACGATCTGTTGGAGCTGAGTCACTTGCAGGTACTTGACATTAGTTACGATGAAAAGCGAGACGAAGATGATACAGTGGACCGGGTGGGACCCCTTGGAGATGGTGAGGCTGGGGCCGGCCAGCAACTCCACAACGGCCAATGACGAGGACAAGAAGATGAGAATCGCTAGGGCTTTGAGAGTAGACGTCTGCTCCAGTTTCAGGTTGTAGTTCTGAAAGAGGGACTCGAGTTCTTTGCAGTCGAACTCGTCCTCACACACGATGGTGGTCAAAGGGACACCCGGTGGACAGTGACTTCTCTTCCGCCTGGTTTTGACTTTCTGAAACGGTATTTCCTCCATGTTAGTGCCATTCATAAACTGAATACCTGCACACAGCTTAGCTCAAACGGAACACCGGATCCCACACCGACACAGACCGGAGCCAACGGCGAAAGACGCGCTCAGCAGGATGGAGACAGAGCGTCCCAGATAGCGGGGGCTGGCCGGTGGCCACAGACGCGCGCCACACTATCCACAGGTTGGACCGTCTTGTCCGACAACATCAGATAGCAGGCAAATCTTCATTCCCCGCTTGTCTTTGAAAGACAATGAATTCAATGAATTTGCCTTTCAAAATGTTAGCATGCGTTTGCGCGCAACATGAGGAGCAACGCATACGACGTCTAGTTCTGATAGAAACAGCTTTTTTTGCGGGGCTCAGATGGGATCACGCCTGCGCATTATGAGGTGAAGATAAGACACGTCTGAGCTACTCAACGCATGCAGTCAAGACCAATTGACTAGTGCCGTTACAGAGCATCCCTGACCAGTCAGGGAGCAGTACATCATCATCCATTATGGAAGTGTTCTTTTTTTTCCACCTGCACACATATTTCCATCATTATGACCCATGCAATCTAATCTTTGCAGCATCCACTAATGCTCTCCCTCCTTCTGTCTCATTAATCTCGTGTGCATAGATGCACAAAAGAAAGCCACTGCATTTATTTGGTATACACATGATTGCAAAAAATTCATGTAAGGCTTGTGTTGCCATCAGCTTCATTCTGGTATTTAAGGGATGTCTAGTTCATTAGCAGGGGAAGATTAGTCATCCATCACTGACTGCCATTGTCATGACCCATAAGGGCCCGAAAAGGTGTAAAAAAGTGACAGATGGACAGTCAATTCCAAGCCAGCACTTCACCATGCTACCAGAGCTTTCACATGCATTTTGTCCCCCCCAACTCCTCTCCCAGCAGCTCTCACTCACTTCCAGTTTTCACTGCTCCAACACAACTATGGCATGAATTTATAGAAAGTGGCAGGTAAACAAAGAGAAAGAAATGGATGGAGGTGAAAATAGAAGCAGAGAGGTGCTGGGCAGTCAACCAGAGTGTGAGACAAGTCTGAAGACTTGTTCCGCTGAGAAACATCAAGGTATGTTATGTGTGGCATAAAGAGAAGAAAATTGTTGCTTATAATAATGGGGGAGGAAATAAAAGTGACATCATTAGCAGGGAAGTGGGATAAAAGCATTCCTGTTTAGAAATGTGTCAATGTAATTTGAACAAGCTTCTTAAATATTACGTAGCAATATGGAAATAAATTAAAAGGAAGCAATGTTTTTGTTGTTTTTGACGGACAAATATGCTTTATTTGAACACTTTAAGTTTATAGACTATTATGGTCCCAAAAGGCTATAGGCACAAAATGCCATATTAGACAAAACATAATAAGTTCATAAAAAAGGGAAGTTTTTCAACAACAATAATATAATAAAAAAAGAGAAGCATACTCCCTGCCAAAAAATATAATTGATAAAAAGCAGAATAACAATTAAATTCCATACACCACTAAAAATGCAATATAATTGATTATCGTGTTTTCTGTAACATTTTGTTTTGTATAATGAAATAATATTTCTATTTTGTTGCCATGCGTTTTTACATGTTTTTGGGTTTTGGTAGATTTTTCAGTGTTATTTTTTTATTATATTTTGTCTCTTTTGCTGATTTTTTTTAGTTTTGTAATTAATGTATCTTCCTGGTGTATGTTATTGTGCTGCTTTAGTTGTTCATCATTTTGTCCATGTGCATCATTTACCAAGATGTTAAACATGCTCACACATAAAGTAACATGTAAAATGCATTCTAAATACAAAAAAAGACTCGTAATACAGCTCATAAAATGTCATTCTTTTTTGCAGCTCTTGCAGATGTAAACTTTAAAATCTTAAACTTTCCTTCTGTTAAAAAATGACTCATCATAATATTCATCTGTGCTGTTCTACAGTTTCACCTCTCCCTCCTGTGCGACTGCCATGTCTGTGTTATGCATTCCTGTTTCACTGAGAGAGAGATGTGGGACACAGGATGTAGGACACATTGCTTTCAGAATGATAATCTGTGCAATCTACAAGGCTTTTACTCATGTCACTTTCACTAGACTTTATTAGCTGACACATAAACATGGGATTAATTTATTACATGTTGCCTCTCAGTGCCTGCCTCTTACTGAGGTAATATGCAAATGGAATGACATGCTAGTCATTTACTGTCTGCTATCCATGGCACTGATTTTCTGTCATTTCTTTAATCAATATTTTTCATGTAGCACTTTCTAAATTAATCCTGATAATGAGCGCTGCTCTTTTTCAATTTCATTTGACATCTTTCATGCAAATAAATGTTGCATTAAAACAGGATATAAATCAACATTATTTTCATTATTTTCTGAGTGAATGCATGCAGTGTTTCAGGAAGACCCTTGGGCCAGATACAGTGAAGAATGAGAGGAGAACCATGCAGCATAAACATGTTATTCTCTCTTATTTTGATGGCTTCAGGTGTAAGTGGATGGTCACACTCTGTCAGTCCTCATCTTCTGAAAGCAAAGAACAAAGGGAGGTCTTGTGGGAGTTTACACCACAAAGCTGTGCTGCAAGGGCATCGGACAAGGAGACAGAAGGAGCCAGCTTCCTGCTGCATGCTGTTCTTCCAAAACTCATCCTCCCTTCTTCTGTTTGTCTTTCTATTTCTGTCTCCAGCTCTTTCATCACACAAGAAACAAACAAAACAGTTAAGTGTTTGAAATAATGTGAAACAGCTGATTATTTCACAGAGATTTTGCGAGTGAAAAATTACCAATTGATTAACAGCTTGATGACTCAACAGCTTGAACTCTAAGGGGGGGGATTATAATGTTTTTTTGCCACATGTCAAGTATACAGCTTTTTTTAAATAATGTTATTAATAGAATAAAGATAATACTAAACTAAATGTGTAGTTTAAACAGAGATGAGTCAGCTTCTCTGGCAAAGAAGCGTGAGAAAAAAACCCAAGGTGATACATGTGGTGAGTTAGTTAATGTCAGCCTGAATTTAAATGTGCTAAGATAAAAAGAAAAAAGGAAGCAGGTTTTCTCACAACTTTCAGCCAGGTGTGTTGACCAACAACGAGGGACAGGAAATTGATTCAAAAGGATGGATGGACTGGTATGACTTGTTTCATTCTACTTGGTGACAGACGTCAAATAAATCTATTAATTCTGTTATGAAACAAAAAAAACAAAGCAAAATGAATAAATAAAAAATAAATATAACCTAAAAGTTTCACATAAATGTGAAAGAAATTACTCCAAATCCAGTCTTGTACTGAAACTTTACAACTCTATTTTTCAAAGCTGATGATATATCAAACTCATTATCAATAAATCAAAACTGGATTGGATGGAGGGGGCTGATTTTACAAGCTTATTCCTCATCCTACAAAACATTATTAGTCATTTCTGCAGGTGGTAGGTTTTAATTGTTTATAAAAGCAAAAGCCAGTTTATGATTTAGGCTATCTGGCGTGCACTTTTTCCAATACAGAATGAGATCATCTGTGCAGGATGATGTTAAATATTACCAATATTCGGTTTTAAGGTTTATAATTTTGCCTCATGCATTCACATCAAAAGGCATAGTAAAAACAAACAGTACCTTCTTGATTTGATCATGTTTTCTCTTTTGGCAGCTTGCTGATTGCAACCTTTCAGTTATCAAGCAACACATCTGACAGACTCAGTCTGCACCACCTTTTAAATCGGATACCGGCATTGCTAATAAGCAGGTGAGTGTATAAGGATAGCTTCATTTAAACTACAGCTTGAAAATGTGTAAAACTTAAGATTTTATTTTATTTGTCTGTCTGCCCATCTTTAGTTAAGTGTAAGTTTCTTTTTTGCTCAACTGACACATCTTGTGACTGGTGGTGATTGAGGCTTTGCTATTTTAAGGTACTGTCTGCCTGTATCTATCAGAGAAGATTAAAGTATAAGAACCTGTTAAAAAACACATGGAAATTAGACACAAAAGCATGAAGCTAGTTTATGATGACAAGATACAACTATGCCTGTTTAACCTGTGTTTCCATGAGTGAGCTTAAGATGGATCAATAGCCATCAGGTGCATGTGATTCAAGTACAACACCCCCTATTGTGAAATCCTCTTAAACCTTCTGATAATTCAAGTAATCTGGGGAGGCAATACGTATGTGTGTGAGCAAAGGTGTTTGCATGCAGTCCATGTGACTTTCTCTCCTCCCACAAGAGTTGTCTTCCAAAGTATCACGTGCCCTGTTGAAACAGAGAGCTTAAACTCTACTGCACGAGACAGATGACAAGGAAATACACAAAGTGAAGCTGACAGAAACAAAGACATACATAAATACAAAACATAGTGGCATAAGTCTCAAGAAGAGGAGTAAGAATAGAGGTTGTTCTCTGTAAAAAAAAAAAAAAAATTAATTTACTTTACTTTCAAAATCTCATTTAGAAAACCAGACTAACAACCAGCGGCCAAAACAAACAAAAAACCTCAGCTTGAATTAGGATGCTGGGGAAAAGACATGCTGGGACAAAGTTGTAAGATTTTATAAAGGCTTCTGACCTTTAAGATACAAAATGTAGTTCCTTCATCATTCTTTCCTATTAGATACTCATTTAAACATCAGTCAGAATTGCCATAAAATCCTGACTTTACATAGAAACCAATCCAATCTTCACTGGAAACAACTTTGGAAACTGCAAAAATGAACATCTGGTGGGTTACTGGATGATGTTTTATCAGGTCATGCCAGTAAATAGTCCATTCATATTATATACATATACATATATACATGTAGCTACACACATATATACACACATATATATA
>JBAMIG010000008.1:13187545-13202760 GCA_037177335.1 Kiunga ballochi
ATTGATTGATTGATTGATTGATTGATTGATTGATTGATTGATTGATTGATTATTTTTTTTAAGTGTCCTATTTGTGCCCAGCCTGCATGAGCTCACAAGATACTTCACAAATACCAAGATGACAGTTATACAGATTATCTGTTCCACACAAAAAAAGATAAATAAAAATGAATAAATCATTTACATTGCATTAAAAGTCACAGAGGATACAGCACTCGCTGTCTTCTCTCCCATGCTTTGCTGTCAAAATTGACAGTTACAGTAAGTGTAAGAGCACTGAATGCAGAACAGCAGCTGTAGGTTGGCCTCACCAAAACTGGACTCAAACAAAGAGGATAACTATAACTAGCCAAACAAGAAGATAATTGTTAGTACACAGGGTGTGGGTGATTATTTCTTTTGCTCTGTAACTTTCCTCTCAAAACTAGTCTTCTTGTTCACATTTGATCCACCCTTTGAAAACCCCACAAGGCTTTGCCCAAACAGAACCTCACTCACACTTAGTAAGAGACAATGTGACTGCCCTCATATATATAAGTTATTATAAAACTCTGTCTGAACTCTGATATTCTGAATATTATCTAAAAATTAATTTCCCACACAGAAATCCTTCTGTTTTTTTTCCACAGAAATACAAAACAATGTTGATGCAATGGTCTCGCTTAAAATGTTGGAAAAAAATTCATCATCTTAAAACGTCATAATTTTTGGGAATCGCTTTGGGTTCTACTTCTTCACCTTTTTCAAACTAATTTGCAAAATAATGATGATAACCTCATAAAAACAGTTCTCTTGTCTTGATCATCCACGAATTTCACAAGATGCATGATGTTTGTTACCAATGTAATCCAGACATCTTCAAACAGGAATGGAATTCAAATCACCCACGAGGAGGGCTAATAGAGCCATTCTCTATACTGTTTAATCCAATTCAGCGTCACAAATCATGCTTACTTTTAATTTTGTAAGGTAGGAAAAATCACTATGGCACAATTCTAGTGCCACCTGCAGGCACACCAACAGAATACACAACTTAACTGTGAACAAGCTCTTCAACTCAAGTTTCAAACAAGAGGTTCAAGACGCAAAGCTCCTCACAAAATGGTTTCAGATTGCACACAGGAGCTTTTACTGAATATGAGTGTTCATGGGGAAATGAAGACTGTACTGTTCTGACTTAGAGTAACTCAGGCTTTGGTAGGTCTGCCCTCCTTTATTCCTTTAATTATCACAGATAAAACAATATAAAATAAAGATATAAACACACATTGACAGCAGTTACATTTATTCTGATTGTAAGAAAACACTCAATAATGTTTTGTTGCTGTTTGTAAATCTAATAACAACAAGGTAACGGCAAACATGGCCTGAATGACGATGAAAAACATTTTTAAAGGCAATTTGTTTTTTCATTTTTTTTATTGTTTGCTTGTTTTACAACTGTGTTACCTCAAATTTGCAGTAAAATAATAGAATATTATGGACTCGTACTTCATAGTTGCAGCATGCAGTACACCGTGATGATGGATTCTCCTTTAATAAATGGAGAAAAAACATCTGTTATTTTATGCAGTGCAACTGCATGTTTGTTTCATGACTTACACCAGAAGATGGCAGCATTGTTGCAGGATTTCTGAGTAATTCAGGCAGCTTTACAGCAAAGAGGCCTCTATAAGATGATACTGCACCATTTAGCTGTTTTTAACTGTCTTTTCAATTTCTTTTTGTTGGGATTTGTATTGAAATTATTTTTTTAAAAAATTCATAATTACATGTGGTACCAACATCACTCTCATTTTTATCTTTATCTAACAACAAATAATCACAGTTCAAATATATTTGTGTTTTATTCTACATTTATGTCACTTAAATTCAAAACAAATGAAAATGTACCATAGAAACATGAGGTTCTTAACTGATTTTATTGGTTAAGCTTATATTTAGGGATCAACAATGCTGAGATGGGTGTGATTGATTAGCCAATTTACAAAACGTAAGAAGTACAATAACATAATAATTATAACAAATAGACATGTTTGTACCTGAGTGCTTTGGCATTTGTTTCTTTCTTTGTCTGTTTAATTTCTTCCCCAGATGGACACATACTTCCACAAGTACTTCTTTTTTGCCTTCACTTAATCGCATCCCATTGCTCTGTTTTCTGGCTGGAAATGATGGAACCCAAACTGAATGATGTACCAAGAAGTGCATAAAAGCAAATCATCCTCAGATTAGAACTGTTTCACAGACCAGGAAGAACAGCACTTTTACGATCTAAATAACTGTCTCTCAGGTTGTTTTAAGGGAGTACAGTACTATCTTGCTAATAGCAAGTCAGATGGCTGATAGTGCAGGAAGACAATGACAGATGGAAAGAGACACGGACATAAGAAGGGAATTGGAACGGCGCATTTGTTGTGGCAGGCTGCACAGTCGGAAGTTGTAAGATTGTTTTGCTCCAAACCTGCATCAAAGCCTTGGAAACCAGTGTGAACCAGAATGCAGAGCATGAGATAACTGGCATAGCAAACTCTCCCTCAAGCAACTTGCCGCATTTACTACAGTGCTGCCATTTCCCCCATTTAGTTGCTTTAAATAACAGACCATTGTCCCAGAATCCATGGCTGCCATAGTCATAGCAACATTTTGTGTGATCTGAGTGTTTATAAATAAAAAAAAAACAGTGAGTCAGTACATCCATCAGATGGGAGTCAAAGAGATTTGGTAAATCCTGTGTGTGACCTTATTGTGAAGGTTTAGTGTGTTGTGAAAGTTTGTGACAAATGTGAGGTGAGTTGCTATCAATCTGTATGTGTTTTATGCAGAGTTGATCGAACATCAGAATGAAGTTTTTCTGTACAAAGAATGAGGTTTTGCTTTGTTTATATTAAGAGCAGTCATTTTGAATAAACAGAAAAACAATTGAAAACATTTAAAAAACCTACATGAAGAGTTAGGTTATAGCAAGAGACAGCCATGAAAGCCAGAGATGGAGTACAGCCTGTCCCGGTGGATGTCTAGTATCATTTTATCTGTAGCCTTATAAATATAGCTTAAATTTGCAAATCAACACTGTTCTGTTTTATTTACAAGTTTTTGTTTTGTTTTTGTTTTTACAATATCACTAAAGATCAAGGATAAAAACAGTTTAAATGTCCTAATCTTGTCATCTGTTTTGCTTCTAACACTTGCCCCAAACATCCTTTTCAGTTTAAACAGATTTGAGGACTCGGGTCCTATATGACCCAGAGCTCCAAAATATTTGAAAATAACTAAATCTAAATACCTTACAGCCTTGTACAGCAAGTTACAGTGTATTTTTGTGATAAACGTCAAGTTATTTTACTGCAACAGTTTTTAACAATGAACTTTTCAATCCATAACAAAGTAAAGACTGCAGCACCATGGACAGCAACACTGATGCTACTGTGGATTGAAACTACGTTACTAGTACACAATGTGCAGCAATTCAATGGATAATAACTATTAATGCCCATTTAGTATGACTATTTCCCCAATATTTTCCCCCTATTTGGTTGAATTAATGACTTATTACTGAAAACCTGACAAACTGAGTAATTCAGTCTCAATCAGGCTTGAGGAGCAGAGAAGCATCTAAAACCTCAAACTACTGGAGTTTGAATGTTTTTTCTCCTTTTTGAAAACCTGGGATTCTGTATAACATAAATGCATGCATAACCAAATATTCTTTGTAACAGATCATTTTGTGACAACAGAAGGTAGAAATATTGTCAGATTTGAAGGTCAGACTTTTCCCCCTTGTTTTAAAAATGTATAAACTCTTCTTAAATGTGATGGCAGCAACATGTTTTTAACAGTTGCAAGTTGACAGGGTTTTTTCTTTTTTAAAACAATTGGTCCAGCCAGCAAAGCTTAAGAGATTATTTTAGGCTATATTTGACAATCTCTTTATAGCTCATAAACTTACAATCACATATGAAAAGTTTAATGAAATTATATAGAGATATAAGCTTAGTAAGCTTTAGTGGTGCGTTTATCAGTGCTAATGTTTGCAGACTTGGGTTTACAGATAAATTTAAGACTATTTACAATCCACAGCTGCCACTTGGTTGCAACATGTGATATCTCCATGAAGACCTATTTAGGTGTGCATATTACCAAGGAGAATATCTTAAACCTGTAATATTTGTCAGATAATATATTATTCTTAAACTAAACTACATGTCTCTGTAGCCTAATTTGGCTAAAAACTATACTGATATGTTTTTTCCAATTTGTTGCATATGATAGTTTCAAAGGCCGCAACCCGATTTGGAATAAGCGGTAGATAATGGATGGATGGATAAATGGATAGTTTACAAGGATAAACAGATTGTTTGTGGATTAGTTGGATATCATTTGTCTTACATTCATAACTTATAAATGATTAAATTGTTTTCATTCAATAACATCCTGACACGCAAAATTCCACATTTATAGGGACTATAGATTAATTATTTCTGGGCACATTTCTCAAAGTTTTTGTTTTAATAGAAGAAGAAACAACTTGGTCTTTCATTCCAATTGTGTTTCTTCTAACATCTGACTCCTTAAAGTCTAAAACGGACCTTTCACTGTTACCAAAATGAATTAGATTAGTAGTATTCCTTCCATCTTCATCCACAAACTGTTTGGTTTTTTTACTCTAATACTTTTTATTAAACAAGTGTAAAAGTTTCCATCAACAAACCCCTCTACTCTTCCTGTCTGATAGGAAATTACATTTGCTGGGAAAATGTTACATACGATTGCCTGAAAACACAACAGATCATTAATCTAAAATTAAAATTATTACTGAGTTAGTTACAGTTGTTCAAATTAGACTTTTTATTTGGTTTTGATATTCCATTTTTCTTCAAGAACAACTGAATGTTTTATTGTATAAAGAAGAATCTCAATTTAGAAAAGGAGTCACTCTTGGCAGCCTTATTATTTTTTACATATGGAAGATCTTATAGGCTTAGAAAATATCTGTGTCAAGGTAAAACTGTTCTCATTGAAGAGGACAAATGTAAAAACGTGAGAAAAACATATTAGCAGAGAATATTGACATATAAGATAAATATTAAACAATGAATTTATGAAGAATTAAAGCACAAAGTCATATCACAGTGGAAATGGAAGTAGCCCTATAATGTCCTGTGCAATCTGTGTGTACATTGAGGAGTTAATGCCAGTTGGCAAAATTTTATTAGAGAAAGACATGAAACTGCACCAAAAAGTAGGCAACTGGGGGCAAGTACTGTACTGCACTGTGGAGGGATACATCAGTGTGCTTCTGTACTTCATTTCAGAGCCTTTTGATGCCAATAGAATAAGCTCCAGCTCATTGAAGAAACATCAAAGTTACCCCTGTCCCAACAGTCCATAATCGTTTGGTCTCTCGTGATTAACATCTCATTAACCGGACATAATATGAACAAATAGCTCAGAAAATGTACATATTTTTGGGGATAAGCTGAATGGCCATTTGGAATTTGTGAAATAAAGAAGGGATATGTAATCCTTCTTTTCACTGAGTTATATAACTAGTAATATATTAGCTTTTATCATCGTTGCCATTCAAACAACCTTTATTTCACTCATTACCCTTTTTATAGAGGTTCTTGTTTTATAATTTGTTCAGTGAGTGGAGTGCAGAGGCAGTTGTCAAGTATAAACTTTTACATTGTTGTTTTGTTGTTGACAAGTTTTTATCATGTATTTTCTTTTTTAAACGTATTTCTTTACTTTATATGTGTGTTATTTTAAAGAACAATTTAGAAAAAAAGTAATAATAAGATGTTGGCAAAGGCGTGGAATGGAAAAAAAAATGAATGAAGATACTTTATTAATCCCTGAGGGAAAATAAAGTTTACAACAGCCTCTTTGGGTCACTGATGATCCAAGGTTTGGGGAAGCACCTCATTCATTTTGTTGGGATGGTGCTGTCCACACAGAAGTTTCTGTCACACTGTGAAGCTGTTGATAACATCTACAGTCATTTGGCAGATACTTTTCTCTCTCCATTAGGTTCACAGAGGATAGTCTGTAGCCTCAAAGCCTCCTCTCAGAGCATCTTCAGCACCATCAGATCAGGTTTTAATATCCTTTCTAATGACAGGTTGTTGCTGAACAATGGACTTGTAGGAGGGGGTGAAAAGAACCAGATTATGACCAGATCTTCCTACTACCAGGGAGAATTTAGCTACTCTTCTTATATTTTCTGTGTATTTATATACAGTAACTGATTTTAAGGCATTTGATGGGTTTCAGAGACCTATGAGAGTATTAAAGATGATAACAGACACTGTCTCATATTCATGTATTTCTCATGTTTTCTCTTATGTTCCCTTCTTTCTATTCTGCCATATATTACACAAAACAGAACAACCAAACATCAAAGAAGCTTGAAGTGTTCAGAAAGCACAATAACACCGCGAACAAAGAATTTCACAATACACAAAGGAAAAAAAGCATTTTTTAAACAAAACATCAGACACATATCAGAAAACGGTTTGTTAAAAACGTTTTGCCTCTTAATTTTCTGTAGTGCTTTTTGTGTTTTTGTGAATAATGTAGGGTTGTTTTTTATGTGTTCCCTTATTATATTCCTCAGTCTCGTTCACATATTAAAATGCAATATCATTAAACGTCCCTTAATATTCATCATTCTCCGGTTTTGAGGATGAAAGGGACTGCAAAGTTGTGTTAGAAATGTTACAAATACATTATTTGACCCTAAAGCTGTGCAAGCAGAACAGGAGCAACTTTTCTGGCCTATTAGAGGAGCGCAGCGTGCAGCCAATCACAGGCTCGCTGCTCAGCTCCACTAATCATGGATTAGCCACAACTGACTGCAGTCCTTAGCTGTAGGACGGAGGAAGGCATTGCCATTCACTTCTCAGCCCCTTATTTGTTATTAGCCGCCTTGGATATCGCAGCGGCTGTTTTTTTTTTTTTTTTCTATTTGTTGTTTCTCAGCGGGTGCGACTTTTGCTTTGCGCATCCAAGCAGGCTGCGCATCTTTAGGCTACATCTCAGGTAAAGGTGTGGGGATCCGAATTCCGCTCGATAGTATCTGCTGTTGTAGGTCAGGTAGGACTCCTCCGATGGCCCTTTTAATTTGAAACCTACAAGCGTAGTAAGTCCGCGCTGCTCCGCACCACCATGTTCAAGACGGTCAATTATCCGGCGGTGGATCCTGCGCCCACCATCATGCACGGTGCTTGGCTTACTACGGGGTGCCGAGAAAACACACCCGTGGCGGTGGAGAAACCCAAGAAAAAGCCGTTTAGCCTGGTCAAAATAATGTCTCTGAGCAACAAGAAGGGCCACGGCCAACATCCACAGCACAACAACAACATGCCTTTTACGATCCACTGTCAGATCGGGAAAGAAATAAAGCACATTTGCAGCAATTGCAGCCGCGGAAACAACACACAGGACGGTGAGTAGGCTCGCGCGGTGTCGCCCATAGTAGCTTTGCAGCATGCCATCCCCGAGATGGGCTGCTCTTCTTTATCAGGCTATTCTTATCCCCTTTAGGCTTTATGTGTGTGTTTGATATCCAGATTAGACGCAGGTCATGTCTGCTTAAATGGGTGAGGATCAGTGTCCGTGATGTCTTCCAGAACTAAAATGATACCGCAAGACACCGATTTACTGTTGTTGCTGTTTTGGGAAGAGTCTGACTGGATCAGAACTTCTCGCAGCAGGGTTGGGCTCGGCCATGCAGAAGAATCCTTAATTCAGTGTTTCTTCCCGTATTACCTGTTTAAGATTACACTATTGTGTTGTAAAGCTATGCAGCCTGTTTGCACAAAGCCATTTCTAAATCAGTATTACATCATCACTCAGCCATCTTGGTGGCAAATAAGTGTTTTTAATTAAAAGCAGCCACATTGTAGCACAGCAGTGGAGAAGTAGGTTATGTGCAACACCACAAAAAGGGAGAAAGACACTTAATCTATCGGGAAAATACGAGTTTAACCACACTAAATGTTTTTTTTAAAACTATTGACTACTATTTTGTTACCACATACTTTAAGTGTGCTATATTTTTTTCTGCTTGGAAATGCGACAGTGAAAAGATGAAATAGCCTAGATTAGGGAAAAACTCATATGATTAGGATCAGTTTGATTTACTTTCAAGATCACATTTGTTTCCAAAGTGTCATACATATTTCAGTGATGCTTCAGAGATGCTTGATGTTCTTTGATGTTTTGTCCCAATATTTACACATTACTGGCATTATTGTCTCATCCATACAGTCTAATGTCATGTTGATGTTCCATTGCTTATTGTTGGTTTTTGTCTTGCCTTGAGATGCTGATAAAGCTAGTTGAATTTGATGGGTTTCATTAATAGTGTAAAGTAAATGTAGACTGGTGTGGTTACAAAATAGCCAAAATGGTCAGCTCAAATTGGTCAATGTGATTGATGTCCTCCCTGTTTATATGTCACATTATTTATCCCACTGTCTCGTTTCCCTGGGGTAAAACGCGGCCCTGTTAAGTGATAATGTCTGGCAAATATTGCGAATGTGGTGTTTGGTGGTTATATTTACTGACAGCATGTTATTGGAGACATTTGTGCTTATGTTGACACTAACAGCAAACACAAATGTTTGAGAGGTCATCTTTTACATCTAGATGTTTAATTTCTGTCTCTCAAACTTTGTTCTGGGGGGTTAGGGGATTTGTTTGAGTTAATTTATTTTATTAAAGTTCTGATTAAACAAACCCGGACCTCAATTTGAACGGAGGTGATCTGCAAAATAATTGTTTTTGACTTTGGAATGAAAGCGAGGATGTTGTCAAACGTTTGAAACACTGTTATGCCTCTGTGTATGAAAATGTTCTCCTGGGTTTCTAATCTTGCAAGATTGCAAAGGTTACTTGGATTAAATGCTTTTGAGATTTAATCAGATTTGGCTGTAATGAGCCAGAAGAGCTTATCATTTTCTGATGTGGCCTTCTGAACGGCTCATTGTGGTCATTTAAAAGAGCAGTGGTTGATAAACATTGCAGGTTGGGTTGCTGGTTTGATTTTATGATTAAAACACTAACATGTGAGACATAAAACAGGGCTGCACGGTGGCACAGCTGGTTAGCACAGTGACCTGTGGTTGCTGGTTTGAGCCTTGGCGGGGCGGGGGTTCAACCAGGAACCTTTCTGTGTGGAGTTTGCATGTTCTCCCTGTGTTAGTGTGGGTTCTCTCCAGGTACTCTGGCTTCCTCCCACAATCCAAATACATGCACCTGTAGGATAGGCTAATTGGTGACTCTTAATTGCCCAGCGAGACCTTGGCTCACGTTTAGAGAATAAGCTATAGATAATGGATGGAGACACAAAATATCTATTTAACATGTACCTCTCTAACTAAATCACATTTAAAAAAATATCCTTGTGAAATGATCAGTGGATGATTTGTAAAAGATAGATGAACAAATATCCGTCTGCTGAATATCCAAAATCTAAACAAATAGACATGTTTGATATTTAGACCCAATTGGATGATTATCTGCCCTCTATTTAGTTTGTTTTATTTCCACATGGACCTTTTCAGGTTTTGCTTTGTGAGGAAAAATGGCTTTTTAATTTGTATAGTTTTCCTCATGTAATTATTTGTCTTGGGACAAAATGTTTGACATTTTTGGATGTTGATGTCAAGCAGTGCCTAAAAGTAAAAAGGCTTGGCTTTGTGAATATTTCACGAGTAAAAACATTCCCCTTTTAATGAGGTGCTTATCAGTCTGTTTAGTGTGTTTTGCAAGTCATGCCAACTGCTCGGTGTGGAGCTGCCTCTAACTGTTTATCCTCAGAGCATATTCTGCATAATGATATCCGACATGCAGGTTTGTTTATGCTCTTGGTTCCGTCTAATTCAGTTAATTCAGAATTTAGGAGGCCAATTGGCACAAATTCCTGCTGCAGGAGGGATCTTTGAAAAAAGAAGCGTCTTCTGTTTTGACTGCTGTTTTCTTTGCATGATGGTTTTCCAGCATATTATCCAGCGTGGGCCAGACCCTAATTTTATTCACTTTCTTTGTCCTTTCTGTTCCTATACAGCTGAGGAGGTTGACAGACTGTCCGCTATGCGCTCCGAGTCATTGCTCTCTGGGACCCACACTCCACCCATCCGTCATAGGAGCAAGTTTGCTACTTTGGGGCGACTCCTCAAACCCTGGAAATGGAGGAAGAAGAAGAGTGAGAAGTTTAAGCAGACATCTGCTGGTACATTTTTTTTCCATTATAGTAATCAATATTTGAAAACATAAAATATGTGTAGCAGCTATGGTGTTTAGTTGGTCTATCTACTAATGAAAAGGGGAGGCTTTATATTTTTTGGACACCAGACTGACAGAAATGCAGTAAATTAGGTGTAACACATGAGTTTTTAAGGTCTTTTTAGAGTCATTTTGTTCTTGCACTTCGTGTTGTCAGGGGCAAGTGAAGGACACAGTCTCTACAGAAGTGGTTGTGTTTGTTAGTCGACACATCTCTGACACATCCTGAATTCTACCGCCAGCCTGCTGGATGAGGGGGAGACAGATTGTGTGTCACAAGATGGAAGCTGAATTTTTGCAGAGAATGACCAATTACTCAGGAACCTGTCTGTGCAGAACAGGATTATCTGATTTAAGCAATATGAAATTAAGTTTCCTGGTTTGATTCAGCCTCTGGTTGATATGATAATGCTCTTTTTGACAGCATTGTTTTTGAAAATGTTCTTTTATTTATCAAAAGAGCTAAACATTCATTTTTTGGCTTAATTCAATTCAATTTAGCTATATTTGTATAGTGCCACTTCACAACAATGCCATCTCAGGGCATTTTACAGACATAACAATTTGAGCCAATTCAGAATCAATAGCCTAGCTAATGAAAACACAACAGATTGCATTAAATCTTGAATTGGATCCAATCTGCCATCATGTGGATGCATGAGGAGACAGTTGAAAGGAAAACTTCCTTTTAACAGGAAGAAAAAGGTTCGACATCTCAGTCAAAGTTTGGTTCTAATTCACCCCTCCATCTTTAGTACGATTTCTCTCACTGTCTTTGGACGGCTTGTGCTTTTGCTTTCAGATGGATACAAAAGGATGGATTTTTTCTACTTGTTTGTTTTAGTGTATTGCAGTTAAGTGTCTACTTGATGAAACAATCATGGTAATGCTGTGTCCTCATTGGTACATTCACTTATGCCCTTTGATAACAACAGCTCCCCTGTTGTGGTGAAGAACAATAATCAAAAGCTGAGCAAAAAACAGCTTTTTTTGTGTGTTAATACACAGTGGAGCTGAGAGAAATGGCTCTTTTCATCACTTTTGTTATCTACTTGTTTTGTTTGCATAATGCTGCTGTCTCCAAGTAATTCTGTTGCCTCCAATGTTCCATTCAGCCTGTTTGTTGGCTGATTATGGTGTGCCAAATCTCACTGGATTGCCTTTCAGGTACATTTCTGCAGCTTTAAGTTACAGGTGGTCTTGCAAGTGGCTCTGATGCTCACACAGCTGTGTTAGCCCAAACACACTGCTGCATTCAACAATATTATCTCACATGAAGCACAAAGCTAAATAAGGCAAATGCAACCTATTTATACAGAAAGCGGTGAATTAAAATGGCAGCAGATATGAAGTAAAAATAATTTTTACTGCAATTTTAAAGCTGCAAGTTAAAAATCTTTTGCAAGCCATCCATTGCCTCTTTGCTAGATTTTCTATTTGCTTTGAAAAGCCCAGCTTTAAGGTCACCTAAAAAGAAAAAAAACAAAATTCAATTGCATTAAAAAGAAAACAGTTTTGATTTGTTTGCACTGACTGTACAATCTCAACCTTGCGGAGCTAGAAACTACAGAGAAACTAAAAACTGCAAGTGTGTGCTGTTAGTTTGTCAGTGCATGAGAAAGTGTTCATCCTTAGGATTTTGTGTGAAACCTTTAGCGTTTATAAGAAGCTAACAGCAGCGTGAAGTGAAGGTTTTGTTTTAAGAGGCACGTGTAGTGAAGCTTGTCCTAAATGTCAGCAAAAAGACTGAAACAATTCCAAGAAGGACTGGACTCTGGCTGTTTTGTTGCCATGACACTTGTGTTTACATGGACAAACGTTGGTTTATCTGATCTAAGAACAACACTTTTAGACCCTATAACCTCACACTCACAAGCCATTGGTGCTTTCAAAATGTAATTAATTTGACAATTAATTGAATGTTTACGATGACCGAATGCTATTAAAATCCTTTATACCTCAGATGGCACTAATTAAAACAATTGTATTATTAAAAACCTTATTAGAAGACCGAGTTAAGAAGTTTTGTTGGGGTTATATCTCACATGATCTGATACTAAAAATACATCATATATGCTGAATGTCCTGCATCAATCACCTAATTTTGGACTTGGTTGCATGAACTTTTTTGCCTGTGCAGTTGTCATTAATACTTAGCTGTTGATTATGCTTCCTGCGTCAGAGCAGACCTGCCACTGGGTATGCAGATGTTGTTGTGGATAATTGGATGCTGAGAACTATAGAGGATTATAAATGTGGTGTGATATTAAGCAGATAAATTCCAGCTCTGTTGCACTGCACTCTTCACCTCAGGAAGGATGAAGGGAAGGCCTGACAGTTGCGTGTCCTATTATCCTTGGTTATTTATTCAAAGCGAAGCTTGTATCAAGTAAAGATCTAACTGTACATAGGTTTATCAAAGGAACAGGCGTTTGGTATTCTGATGGTATCTTGGCATCAATTTCTTAATCCAATTAGCGCATCTTCCTGTGAACAACAGTCATCAAAGTTTCAACGTTGCCTCTGAATATTGGAGTAAATCTTGTTGTCACTTGTTAACTGATTTTATCTACTTTTTTGGAGCGAAGAGCACATGTCTTGCCACGAGCCTGACACAACCATTGGTACCCAAGTGTTGTGTATCAGTGCCAGACCTTCTCGTGCATGAGTTTCTTATTGATTTGAAAAAGTCCATAAAATGTTTAATGCATTATTTGTGAGGCTCGGAGAACTGCCTCTGTTAAAAGGTTCCACTTTGAGCTAACCAAGCCTCAGGGTTTGGGAGGATGTGTTCTGACTATTTGGGTCACTTCACAGTGGAATATGTTATTCTACTAAACTAAAAGCAGTGTTCTCAAATCAATAGAGGATGTGCTTGGATATGCCAGTTTAATTTATTATGCTCTTAGCTGAGTCTCCCCGATGAGTGTCTAATTTTCTCCTCTTAGTTCAGATTTGATTGGCTGGAGTGCTGGACTATGACCCCCTTTTGGGCCATGGTAGCTAGCTAACACAGAGTTTGATTAAAAGGACATTCATGAAATATAAAGGGAGCTTTAATCAAGCATGTTGAGCCCCCTAATCAATGCAACCCAGCTTCACAATCAGACTTAATACGACACCATTGAAATTGGATATGATTTCCTTTTTTAATGATACCTGGCATTTAGGTTGGGCATTTCGAGTGAGTGGGGGTGTGTCATGTCCTTAACAATTCTGATGAAATGCATTTTCTTTGTTTTCATCTAACTCATACCAAAACTGTGTCGTTTGAAGGAATAGACAATGTGTTGTCATGCTGCTCATCTAGCATTTGACACGTGTCCACTTCAATTTAAATGACCACCTCTTCTGTTTCATGAAGGCACATTGCCTGTCAAGTTGGAAGACATAATATTCTCATTAAAGCTTTTGAGTTAATGGTATTGCATAAGTGCATGCAGATAAAGCAGTTATGTCATAAAGCTTTGAGTAATGGCTTGTCATTTTGGATGAAACTGCTGCATTAATCCCTGAACACATCAGCGCATGGCCAGCCAGATACCGACCTCAAGCCTTGGCATTTCCCACTCCGGTAAAGAGTCATCATTGACGTTTAAGAGATTTCTTAAATGAATTGCAATAACACAAATCAGGGATGTTTAATTCTCCTTAAAGCTGACTTTGTGCTTGATGAACCCAGCAGGGTTACTGAAGGATTTGGATATGAAGAAAATCTGTTTCTCTGTTGTAATAAAATAAGGAAGAAAATTTAAGTGGAAACATTAACCTGATTTGTAATTATTTTTGTTTGGCATACACCCCCCTAGGTAAAATAAATCTGTGTTGATGCACAACACCTCTGAGTCTTTCTATTGAAAGTCAGTCGATTTGAAAGTTTGTTTTGATTTGAGTAACAATAGAGAGCACACATCTGCCTCATTGTCTCCCTCTTCTGCAAATCCTGCAATACCTTGGAAGAAGGCACTAAGTAATAGCTGTTTTTACTGTCAGGAAAAAACGAAGAGCACTTTGTTGATTCTGGGTCAATCTTTGATAAGTCTATTTACTATCCCCTTGATATTCTTGACCTAATGTTAAATTTGGTCCCTCTTGAGGGAGAAGATCAGTTTTTGATGGAGCTGCCTGCCTGCATTAGCATCTCAAAATAATATCCATAAATGGCACAATTTACTTGGATTTCATGGCTTCTTCAATTTATCACTTCTTGCAGCTCCGGTGGGGGTGAGGTGGGGTTCTTTGAGTGAAATATTTGTGGCATTTCTGTGATAAAAAAAAAAAAAAAGAAAAATCCTGGCTAAGAGCTAAACTTTTAAAGTTTGGAGTGATATAGAAGGAACTCCTAACTGGGCATGTTGATTAATCTTTGTCTTTTCAGACACCAAATCCAGATTGTGTGTCCCTGTCTGACATTTAGGCTTTTAAAAAAAAAAAAAACTTGGGACTCTCAGTAGTTTGTTTTGTGACCATAAGTGTGGATTAACATAGAGGTCAAGGTGCTGGTAGTTTCACAAAACTCCCCTCAAAAGATATCAACACTGAACACAAAGCCTTCTGATAGAGTTTCAGGATGCCTGGGCCATGTGGAGCACTGATGGCAGAAGCTGTGATCTTCCTCATAAGGAAAAGTAACCATAAAGAAAAGCTGGAAGGAGTCTTGCTCATCCTCATTTTGCATTCTTAACTGGTTCCTATGCAGGGTTAGCCTTTTAAAAAAAACCACGTGATCGCTCTCTGCTTTTGTTCAACCAACCAATAGAAGGAGTGCGTTATCTTTTGCAGCCTAAAAATAGAAGGAGACAAGCTATGAGACGTTTCATCTCGTGCATAATGTATTACTATGGGAAGTGTTGCTGGAGTATTTCCTAATCTTTTTTCTGGGCCCATCAGAAAAGTCAGCGTATTATCTTTACAGCAAAGAA
>JBAMIG010000008.1:13208957-13237885 GCA_037177335.1 Kiunga ballochi
AGGAGAAAACTGCAATCCAACCAGATACCATTCCATCTATTACGCATGTATCTGAAACAAAGAATCTCTCGAGATGTTGCAGAGAGATTTAGGTTTTTATAAGATTCTTTCTGAGGCAACAGAACCAGAACGAAGGCGTCCAAGCAATCAGGCGTAGCAACACAAACAGTTCCAGTAGACCCAAGTTCAATTATACATACGTTCACAACACTGGCACAACACTTTACTTTATATTGTATTTTAGTTCGTTTTACAACGTAAAACTATTACAGCTTTTCATCAAATGACACTATAGTATGAAGAAATATATCATATATATTATATATAATATAATATGTATTGTAAATTCCAGTTGCTTTGTGTGGCAGAGGAGAAGCCATTTTTTGGTTTTGTGTGTTTATTTAGTCAAATATAATGAAGACATTTTGTTTTTACGGAAGGATTCTATCCCCCACTTTTAGAGGGCACTTCACCCCTTTTCAGTAAAGAAACCATTGTCTCAGATTTGCTCTATTTTGGAGCCTCGAGTGGATGCGGGACAAACTGCCATTTTTGGCACTTCTGTTAAGGCTTCACTTTTTTCTAACTTGGGTGAGACAGATGGATTGTTGTTGTTTAAAGCTCGAATGCAGTTACAATAGGCTACATGTATGATGGTTGATGTATTTTCACTGAACCAGGCTGTTTTAGTTGTAAGGACCTGAATAACATCTGACGGGCACCTGCAATGGCTCCTCTCAGCCATAACAGACATTTTGGACAGTTCGTACTATGACCAACAAAACAAATTTACCTCCCTCCCTTCATTGTTTTTCCTTTTTAGAACCCCAATAAAGATGCATCCTTTGTTGTTAAAAAGACTGAAAATGGAGCTGACCTAATTTCAGCAGTGTTACCCCCCCTCCTTCCTCTTTATTCTTTTGCTTCTCTTGTCTTTTCTCCAGTGTGCTCTCACTATCACTATCTCTCCTCTTTCTTCCTCCTGCCTGACTTCCTCCCTCGCTCACTGAATCACCACGGTGATGCATGTGCCAAACTATCTCCACCTGACTCCTCCACACAGCAGTACCACAAGCTTTTTCCTACCAGCAGTCTTGCTTTCTCACATTACATTGGTGCAGTATGGACAGATAATGAGGGTTTAAAAGCACGGCTTCTTGATATAAATGAGATTCTAACAGATCAGACAACATCAGCTTTTGCCACCGTTATTTCCATTTTGTTCTTTAAAATGACTTTTGTAGATACAAGAAGCAAAAATGATGACAGGCTTCAAGGAGAAATGAACACTAAGCGCGAGGAAAAAAGGGAAGTCTTTGTACAATTTGGATACAAGATGTCAGGGACAAATTATTCCCAAAAGACATTGGAGCACATGCCAGTATTCTGCACTGTGACTGGAACATAATGCATGTTCCCAGAAGGCCTGCCTACTGAGTGGCCATCCTCCCAAAAAGCTTTGACAGTATCATTAACACAGTGTTATCACAGTGCGCACGTTTCATTATCACTCCATTTTAACAGAGGCATTGTGCCTCATAATTTGGTTGCCATTGCCAGGGTAGTAAAAATTGATATTGACAATATTTGGGGGCATGCTGACCTCAGCTCAGTGCCGTTGACCTGATTCTCTCGAGAGTATTGGAAGGGATTCAGTTTTAACCTTTAACAAAAAAACCACAGATAACATTAATCTGTCTTTGGCAATTTGTTTGATAGGTCACTGACTTTTATAAATACAGTGCCTGACTATGATAACTAGGTTCCATGTAGGTGCAGCATGCACTATGTCTGTAATGATTTAAGGCTTTTCTTTTTGTCTGTTTTGCAAGTGCTCTGTTCATGGAACCATTTAGAAAATATTTAGCTTTTTTTTACTCGTATGTCAACTTTAAACAATATTCTCAGGTTGTGCAATATTGGGAATACCTGTACAACATTATATCAGTAAACACTACAAGTACAGTTAGTAACCAAGTTTAAAGTTTTTTCAAATATGGTGCTAATCTCATGTCTATTGGGGTTGCATTAAACTTTCTTAACTATGCTTAACTATGTTTGTAAAACAGTAAAAGAGATGCACTGACCTGCTTGAATGTGTGTCATAGGTATGTGATGAAACCTTCTGAAGTGGCCATTAAATGTGTCTCAATCACATTTACTTTATGCAACACTGCTGGAGAGCTAAGTCTTGAAGGCTTTGGGGTCTTTAATTACTTGCATTGCAGCAGTGTACTAACAGAAGGATTGATTTGGATTTGTTTATACCAGAAGGATATAGGTGCATCTGTCTGTCTTTTGGGAGGCAAGTGCTTACATTTGATAATGTGATGCAAGGAAAACAAAAAAAGAGAACAACAATGTAAAAATTTGATTGCTAATGTTGTTTTGTTCTTTAGGACTAAATGAAACTGGTTGTTTTACCATGAATATGCACTCGCAGCATAAAAGTAAACATTTGGCTAAATATGGGAAGGATTTCCAGGTTGTTTTTTTTTTTTTAAAGCATGCAGGGCAGTGGTATTTGAGAACCAGGATTAGGAAACACTGGTGTAATAGATGCTTAAATTGTGGTTGCAAGGGATGCAAATGATCTGCAAGAACAAACTTACAGCTTCAATGATGTATATAATGACTGATATTACATTTGTTCATGAAAAATTCTCTTTTTCTCCCAACAATACTGGCATCAGGTTGGACTGTTGACAGAACAGGTTAATGGTTTCAGGTTATTGACTTCACATTCTGAATAAATCATCTGCAGCCTCAGTGGAAGTTTTATCTTATAGGAACACATCCTTTTTTATCTTCAGCTGCCCGGTCTGTGCCACTGCAGCCTCAGCTGTCTAATATTAGCTGACAGGAGTGGAACCCGACATGCTCTTATGCCCATCCTGCATTAAGGATTCACATGTGCATTTTGAGATCTTTTACTCTGCACTTGTCAAAACTTGTTAACTGAGGTCTAGAAGCCATTCTGTGGGCCTGAACCAGTCTGCCCATTCTCCTCAGTCCACTCTTAGGCAAGCTGGCATATACCTTTTCAAAATATGCATAAGTGCTGGTTTTTCTTTCTCTCTCTCTTTATTCTGAGAAGACTTATTAAAAACAGCTTAAGAAATTATGTGCTGAAAAAATTATTTTTCAATCAATCTCACTGGTCAGAACAATTATTCGCTTCTTTTCTTTGTCCTGGTAAGACGTTTACTGTGAATTTCTGTACTGAACCGTTTGTTGGTTATATAAAGAATAATACAATTATTTATATTGGAAATTTTATCTTTGGTTTTGTGTTATCTTGCTGACATATTCCCTTTGATTTTCTCTGACAATCTGTTTCTTTTCTCAGGCGCTTGAGTCAAAGACCTACAGCAGAGGAACTTGAACAAAGGAACATTCTGAAACGTGAGTCCATTAAAGTAGTGTTTCTAAAATTAAATCAAAAGCTCCAAAAATAACTCCAAAGTGTGATTGACATAAATATTACTTTAATGATCTATTGTAGTAAAATACGAGTCTCCCCTGCACACCTTCTTTATGTGCTTCAATATGGGTGAAACATTTGTCAGTAGCATGCATTCATCCCTGTATTCTTTCATTGTTCTGCCCTTTCATATGAAGCAAAGGGGCTGAAGGGCTCCTTGAGAAGTCGTGTCCAGAGAGACTGGTTTCTTAACCCAAACATACGTATCAGAGAGAAGCAGTTCTGTTGCATAGCTCTCACATCAAAGACTGATTTTACCAGTAGTTCTTGCTTTCCCAGAGGTGTCTGTGTGATTGGCAGTGTGCAAGGAAAAATATACACATGAGGGACAAATCTGTTACTGATGTGCTTATAATACCAAGGTTAAACAAACAGGACTTTTTGTTTATAAAGGACCCTTCTGGAACATAAAACTATAAATAGTAAAAACAAATCCTGTTCAAGGAAATATGCTGTTTATGAAGGAAAGCTTTTGGTAAAAAAAATATCACATCGTGGCCGTTCTTCTTTCCTTTCTTTTTTTGACATGCTTTGAGTTTTATGTTTTTGTCTTTTGAAACGTAGATTTTAATCTTCACTGGAGCCTAAAATTAGCTGCATTTAGGAAGACAAAACCTTATGTGCATGTTACCCATTTATAGGAAATGCAAGCTTTTTCTTTAACGGGTTAATCACTTGATTATAAACGCAGATCAGAGTGCCGAGGGAGAACTTGAAAGGGACAAAGCAATCATTCTCTCCTCATACCCATCGCTAATAGCATTAAATGGCCATAATGGAAACTATTTTAAGCTGTAAGGAACCTATCCAGTTTAGTGTGAATCTAATGATGCATTTTATGCAAATAGTGTGTTTGTACCCCTTCAACATCTCATAAACATTCCAGAGAATCCATTGTGTGCCTGTTCTCAAAATACACCACTCTCATCCTTTGCAGCCCGAAATGAGCAGGAGGAAATGGAGGAGAAAAGGGAAATAAAACGAAGGCTGACACGAAAGGTGAGTCCAAAATGGCTCCAAAGGTGCAAACCCATACTTTTTCTTCCAGCACCTGGAGGGGGGGTACATTTCAGGCCAGGATAAACGAACACCATGGCACTGACTCATCTGTAGTGAGAAGAGAAATCTAGTCTGTTACATGGCTGGCGTTGTTTCTCAGCTTTCCCACGGGAGATTCTGATGTCCTTGTTGCCCTTGTTCCTTCAGCATGTTGGCTGCCAATTCTTTGACCCCCACAAGGAAGTGTTGAGCATGTTCCCGTTACAGAGTAACACTTTCCGGTCACCTACAGAGACACTGGTCATCAGAAAAAAATTTCAGAGCCGTTAGTGGACCAGCATGTGTAGGAAAAATAACTATATAAATGAACATTTTCACATATTAAGAGAGGGCTAATTTGTTTCCTGTATTCATAAGCATATTAGAATAAAAAAACATTCTATATTTGATTCAGTTTTTTTATTTACCATCAAATTGCAAAATGAGGGAACTTTCAGCATTATTTGTATTCTGTCAGCAATTAAGACCGAGGTGAAAAGGGAAAATAAGACATTAGACATGCTTACAAGGCGATGAGCTGCTTTAGCAAAGCAATAACCACATTTCAGAAACGAGTGTCTCTAGGGAGACGCCACATAAAAGTACATACAGAAACTAAAATGGCACAAAACTCAGAAGCCACAAAGTGAGATGTGAGGGTTGCATATATCTACAAAGACTGAAGGAATAAAGAAGAGGTGTTGCATTCATATGTACATGCTTTGGCAAACCATAAAGATGGAAACCATTTTAAGATGGAAGCTGCAGGCAGTACTCCGTTTTACAAAAAGCCAAACTCAATCCCTAGGTCAGATTTTGGACCGTACTGAGGTAGACGATGGCTCAGCATCAGCGGTGCAAGTACCAGCTTTATTTTGGGCTTAAACATCTTTTTAAATTTTTAAAAAACTTTTTTTAAATTGTAAAATATGAAGTAGGGCCTTCATGTGTATTTTTAACATAGCTTCTGCCTACAAATAAAGCTCCACAAAACACTACATTTCCACTTGCATGATGGTCTTGTAACAGTAGCAGTGACCAGCTGCATATGTTACCATATTGCTATACAGTCATCTGGATGATGTATAATTTAAATTATCATGGCAGATCTGAAATGACCAGGGCATTCAGATATTTTAGAT
The DNA here is from genome assembly GCA_037177335.1 of Kiunga ballochi. Classification (NCBI taxonomy): domain Eukaryota; kingdom Metazoa; phylum Chordata; class Actinopteri; order Atheriniformes; family Pseudomugilidae; genus Kiunga; species Kiunga ballochi. The sequence goes on from JBAMIG010000008.1 coordinate 13,214,622, forward strand.
GTAAGATTTTAATTGTTTTACGTATTTTTTAAGCTAGCCTCTATGCTTTGTTTTTGATGCAGAATTATGTGGAACAGATTCAGCATGCCAGTCCTTGTAATTAGTGAATGTTTGCGTTTTTAAATCATCATCTTCTGTCTTTCATTAAAATCAGGGGTGATGTTTAGATTTGTTATCTTCTCTTTGTTTTATTTTGTGTTTCAGCTAAGCCAGAGGCCAACTGTAGAGGAGCTGAGACAGGCCAAAATTCTCATCAGGTTTAGTGATTATGTTGAGGTGTCGGATGCCCAGGACTATGACAGACGAGCTGATAAGCCCTGGACTCGACTTACTGCTGCTGATAAGGCCAGTATTACTTTCTAATCTTTCTAACTACTAATCTGGTTAAACAGAAGTAATCTTGTAATATTCTCAATGTCCATCCTTGTTTGCTTTTAATTTTTTTTCCAAACTGTGTTAAGCTTTTCCTTTCCCTCATCTATGGTTCATATGATGCAACAATCATGGGAACGATGAGGTGGTGCTTTCCACAAAAAAGAGGAGGAATTTTCTTTCATGTGTAAATATATTGCAGCAGTCCTGCTGCTCACTGTCCAGTTAGTTATGCATCTCATTTCTTTCAATAAATGCTACACCATTGAGCACGTCTTGTGATGACGTGGCTCCAAGCACTGTAGGTTACACCTGAGAAACATTCATGTAAAAATCCGAGGGACTCAGCATTTTGGATTACGCAACAACCTCCCTTATATAAGAGAGGAATTGGATAAGCCTTGCCTCAGGACCCCTGACCACAGCACTGCTCTGCTGATGTATTTTCATTCCCCCTTTCTGTCATCCTGCCCAAAATTTAGTTTGTTCTGCTGTCATCAGAGCAGCTTCCTTGAGGCTGAAGATGTTTCCCTTGAGTCATGCTAAATAATGAAAGGAGTAGCATTACCTATCAGTGCTTCCTTTACACACATTTGCATTTGGAAGTCTGTTTCCTGGGCTTACAATTTGGTGTCCTGAAACCTTCCACTTCTCCAGGCAAAACCACAGAGACATACTGATTCATTGGGCATCTTACCAAGTATGTATACAGTATACAGTTTCCATGGGAAATGCTTTGGCTTGAGTGCAAAAATTTCCTGGAAATAGAATTGGAGAAAAGAAATGGCAAAGGATGAGGCTTTCATGTATAGTTACACTGCCCCCTAATGAAACAATCAGAGCATTACAGGCTTTATTTCTAGTAAATCCCATATCTGTTTTTCATGTTGAACATGTGTGCAATTTAATCCAAAGACTGATGCCTAATTATAGGTTTTATCTTTCTAAAAAGCACCTTTCATTAAAAAGGCCATTATCAAAGCCCTGCATCCGGGGTATCACTAGGTGGATGTCGGATTGCAAGCACAGGGTCTATAAAGGGGATCCAAACATTGTGTTTTGCTCACAAAATTAGTTGCAAAAATGAACTCAAATTAGTGCATGCATCCAGTGTATCCTGACTCAGCTGAGACACATCAGTTTCTTTCAAAGGACTGTCTGCCAATGAGGCAATACCTCAGTTTTTTGTGCTGGACTTTAAATGCAACTCGGGGAGCATTTGCATTGATACAGATGAAAAAGAAAATGTGGCCACATACATCCGGGAGAGTGAATTTTTGAGTAAATAGATTTTCAGCGTGCCCCGAGTTCATTCACACTTGTGTTCATTGCTGTCCAGCTGCAGTTGCATCGACATAGACAACCCCCAAAATGATGCCAAAACTACCCAGTATAATATCTGTGCACTCATATCACACTGACAAAGGAAAAAACTAAATATCTTGTATCAATCTGGATTTCATTTTACAGACCAGTACCTGTTTTAATTACAAAAGAAAATGTCTTGCCCATTTTAAGGAAATGCATTTTGTTCTTTGGCTTCCAGGTGATCAAACCACTGTAAATCTATAGTGTCGGTTCTTCATTATGGTTAGAAACAGAATCTATTGACCTAATTAGACCAACACCAGACTATTTATAATATTAGGGCTGTTAGTTGTCTCATGAAAGGGAAGTTTAGGAACTCGTGTTGTGAGTAGAGACCTGAGTAGAATTGTTCATGGCCTTGAGATGATCATAAATAATCCATGCAGCACATGGAAAGGAGGTTTGACTTGGAGCTTAGAGTCTGCAGTATGTGTGTTAAGCCACTGCAGCTTCTCTCAATCTTCTTATTTTTCTTCTGCAGGCAGCTATAAGGAAAGAACTCAATGATTTTAAGAGCCATGAGATGGAAGTACACGAATCAAGTCGCCATTTAACCAGGTAATGTGCAGATGCATGATGCAAGTGACCGTGTGTGCTTTTGGCAGAAATGTTTAAAATACAACTCTTTTATGGTGGTGTTTTCAGGTTTCACAGACCATAGTAGACCTCCACTGTCTCAAGCGGTGCCGGACTTGCTCTGCCCCACTGAGAACCTTAAGTGCTGGACAGTAAAATGGTGCCCATTTCTACAATAAGGCCATGTCTTCTGAAATGCCTTTTTAGGAACCACAAAACTGAGTCAGTACTACACCGTAAGATGCAGACACCCACTGCTCCATCCACTGTTGTAGCACATGATGACTCTAGTCAATTAACATTGCCCCTGTGAGGAATTGGCTCCACTTATTTAAACCTGTGCTGAGTGCCCATGCAGATGTTCAGTTCTCCCGTGACTGGACAGTGGAAGAATCTTTGTTTGCAGATCGACACTTGTGGCAGATCCATTTTGGTTCATCAGTACCACGAGTTGATGTGTCCCAATTCCCTTCATTATCCTGTCACCCTGGACTCCTCTGTGGACATCCATGTGCATAGATGGAGAAATGAATGTTCTGATCTCATTATATTAGCAGAAGATCCATCTTTTTTAATGCACATGCTGAGATTTGGGTAATGGCTTAGAGCAACAGGAAGGAGGGAGGGAAGCTACCAACTTTAGAATCATGTCTAATGTTTTTTTTTTGTATTCTTCTGCTTTTTACATGCCTCTAGCACCCTCTAGAGTTTATTTTGTGTAATTACTTTGTAGTCTTATCTTTGGTCTTCATCTGTGCAATTATGACTGTACCAGCGATGCTGACATCTCAATGCTAACTGTGAATTTGAGTGTTTGGGAAGTTCCTGCACTCTGAAAATGTACATTTTGTTTATACAGAAAAAGGAAAGTTTCATTTAGGGGAACAAAAAGAAGTGAGGGGGGGTTGTTCACAACTAAGCGAGTTTGAATAATTTCATTGGATGTATCACATGTAAAAACTGCATCTTTCAGATATCCTCTGGTTCCAGAGAGCGGAAAATATTATGTTTCAGATTAATCCTTTCTTTTCAATAGTTTTTCATTGAAATATTTTAGTCGTAAATAATCATTTACATGCCTTTACACAGTCCAGCACTTTTAACGTTGTTACTTTTAACAAAGAATATCAAGCGATGACTTACTACTTCATCTCTTACCTTAATTTTCTTTTGTCAGTATTTTTTTTTTCATCTTATGTTTAATGATTTTGGCATCAAATTACTTCCTTTACACGTGTCACTTGAGCTTTTAACAAAGCAATACCCTTTGTTTGTCAAGAAGAGGCAGAACTGCAGGTAAATTCCTTCCACAGTCTTTTTTTTCCCCTGTAACTGTGCATATTCCAATGCCTGCACTTCAGGTTTGTGTGTGTAATTTTTACTTTAGAAAGGCTTTACTCCAGGCAACTTGTTCAGCATTTTTTCTCTTGAATGAGCCACCAAAAAATCTGCCTCTTCAACAGCTTTACCAACACATTCTTTTGTGAGCTGTCTATCCTATCATTAAATATGACATATTCACAATTGAGAATGATGGGCACATTTTTTGCGTGTTCTCTGAGTTAGCATTTGTGAATATCTCTACTGCTTGAATACTTTTGCACTGTTAAGCTTTTTTTTTTTTTCTTCAAATGTGTACATTACTGTTGGATGTCTGAGATCTAATCCTCTGACTGATCCCACATCATTATTTTAATGCTCGTACTTTAAGCTTTGTGTGCACAGAATTTTTTTTAATTATTTTTTACTGTATTACTTTTAAAGTTGCAAATGAAATTCAGATAAAGAAATGTAGTTAAGGTAAAAGTAGAGGCTGTTGGCCGTCTACTGTAATCCATCTGTGCAAAGGAGTGGATGCTCTCCCTTATTTTAAAGGTATTTATCAAGGTATTTAGATGACCCATTAAAATCAGGGAATAAACAGCATAAAATAGGTTTGCAATGCATGCTTAAAAACATGGGTGTTGGAGATTCAATTGGTATTTCATCAGAATCATTACGCTCGCCATCTATTACTCCTTTTCAGGAGAATGGATAAATGATCAATTTCATTGGGACATCTATTCACAGATATTTGGAGATATGTCATGTTTTTGTGCAGCTGTGTGTTTTAAACCAGCTGCTGCCAGATTCAGGTTAGTTATTTTATTTCTTATCACAGGTTCTGGAAAAATGAAGCCAAATAGGAATGAATTCATAAAAAATGCTTTGAATAAGAACCTAAGCCAGTAGACTGAGCATGGCATTTTTCATTTTGCTAAAATAAAGGAACACAAACTCAATCTTTTTTTTTTCCTTTACACATACTGGCAAAGCACCTCAAAGTGGTTAATTTGTTCCCCCCAGGTTCTGAAATGCAGAATAACATGTAAGGGACACATGATTTCAAATAAAATCCATTTCTGAATGCATTTTAAAATTGTATGCATATTTCCTTTGGTATTCAGTCTTTTGCACACTTCACTGCTGCATCAGTATGTCCATGCTCCGGAATTTGAACTCATTTCCTAAAAGTCACTTTGTGTGGGAAGTCATTATTGATGTAATGCTAGGTTGCTGCTGAGCTATTCTGTTCTACTTGCAGATGATGACTGCATACTGAGACATCCTCTACCTCCTACTATGTGGGGGTGGAGAACAGGACGAACTGAATTTCCAACTAGAAGATTTGCTGCCTCTGTCCTTAATCACTTTTTTAATCATATTTACACAGACTCCATAAATTAACCTGTATACCCCAGATTGGAGAAGGTTTTGAATTGTAAAAACCAGGTGAGTGTTGAGACTATACGCTTTCCTGTAGACACTTTATTACCCACATTACTGTAGGGGCTGGAATGATTGACAGTCAGTTTCTTTTGTTTCTTCTGTTGCGGCAAGCCAGAAGCAAACCAATGGCACTGTTCTTCTGTAGTTTAGTCAACCATGATATTGTGCAGACATGCGAGACAGATTTTATTTTGTGGATGCTTTATAGCCCTGGAACATGATGATGAGTTGTCAAAGAGTTGAAAGTAAAACTTTATTATGACTGTTTGTTTTGTTTTTTGTGTTTTTCTTGCGAATGCTGCACAAGCTGCTGAAGATAAATGATGATTCCTCACATCCTTGACTTGCAACACAGTAAAAACAGAATATGTTCAGGGAGGCTTTCTCAACCATTACACTCCAGAACAAAGAAAGATTATCTTGTAAATAGAAGTTGCCATTGTATTATTAAAAAAAGAAGAAGAAAACAAAGTCTAATACAAGAATTTACCTCTGAGATTAATAAAGTATTTTTAATTTAATTTCTGTTACAAACTAGTTAAACAAAAAACCTACTGGCTTGTGTGGACCATGCATTCTTTTGGAAAAAAAATGTGGAAGATATGGTTTTCAGTTCAGAGAATTGGATGATAAGTATTGGATCATTGGTAAATTGATTGATTAGGAAAAACGATATGAGGCTGGGACATAACAATGCACTTATTAAATTTCTAAAACAAGAAAGACATTGTTTTTTGTTTTTTCTCAGCAAGTTTAACAAAATCTAAGGAAAAATTCCCATTTTTGTTATTATTTTAAAGATTAGCCATTATGCAACCTACACATTTGGTATAGGTCAACCCAAACAGTAGCCTACACTACATTGGGTGTCTGTGGCCTAAAGCAGGATATGGATCTCCAGATGCTAGATGGGCAACTCCTGTCTATAAGAGTTTCCTTGCTGCAACAGACCTGAATCAAATATTTGGTAACGAACAGATGTGCGCAGTTTTATGCAAAGTTCTGCACAAGTTTGCTCATTAAGTCTGATGTGTGTCAGGTGTGTTGAGGGGAAGAAACCTAATACTTGCAGAACAAAGACTCCAGATATCAGGATAAATAAATTATTTTTCCTAAATTGAAATTGACACAGTCCTCTACTTGCATAAAGAAGAAAGGGACACCCTGGACTGGCTGCTAATACTTATGGAACTAGACTGGCACAAAGATGGCCAATTTAAATGACTAATTAGCCTAATGCATGGTTTCAAACTTTGGGGGAAAAATACTAGCACATGGGTGGGAAACTACAGTCATTGAGAGTCATAATCCTGCCAGTATTGGTAATTTCTCTGCTGCAACTCACCAGACATGTCAGACTTAATCAGCAAACATTTGCAGAGCTTGTTAAACTCTGCACAAGTCAGCTAGTTACCCATTAATTTGAGTTGGGCTTTTTGCAGCAGGGAAACTCTTAACATTACCGAGACTATGGCCCTCAAATATCAGAGATGTCCACCCCTGCATAATGTATTTAATATAGTTAATATTGGATGCAATACATCCTATACGTGTGTTTGATAGTTCATGTGCTTGTTTATTATTATTTTCTTAACATGTGGTTATGCAGATTTTTTGGCCAGATCAGTCTTGAAAGACTAAATTTTAGGAAGTTTAAAATAAATCACTTTGATAGTCAAGATTTTTAGATTTTTTTTTTTACTGGTTATAATGCTTAAATTGGATCTAACTTGGTTGATAATTGCAACGAATAGTAAAAGTAAAGTTATTTTAAAATGTTCAGTTAATCTCTCATGATATATTTTTGAATAAAGAAAAACAAAACCAAAAAAAAATCAAGAATAGAATAAACATTAAATTAAATCAAACGCCTTCTTCTTCCCTTTTTATGTAGACATAAGGGCACAACAGTCCACTAGATGGCGGAAGATGCAACAGAAACAGACAGGAACTAAACCGGCCTATGTGGCCTTGTGAAATGGCGTCCTGATGAGATGGTGTCGTAGATATTTCCCTAGCCGCCACTAGACTAAAGTAATGACACCGACAAGTTTAACTATCTTTATTTACTTTACTAATAAAACTTACCTCCCTATTCAGATTAAAATTCAGTGCGGAATGCTAAGTACCGGCAAGTTTTCCAACATATTCAACAGTTGATATTGCTAGCTTACTTTTAGCCCGTGGGAATCACTTTATTTTAGCTTTATGACAAGTTTTTTTTATTTAGATGGTCGCACACGTTGTAAACTGAGGTAACCTTGGAGCGCAGAAAGAAGGGCATGCAGTGGTTAAACGCCAAAACATTTATAGGAGCTATGTTTACGCCTCTCCTATGTTCACCGCCTCGTTTTACCGAACTAGACGAGAAGCGTCCTGGAAAATGTATTTCTCAAAAAGTGCCTTTCAATAGCCGCAGTAGCAGGACACTTGCTAATACAAATACAATTCCCACAATGCACTGCGTTGTTGTGAGCTACCCCATCTTGTCTCCGCCTCATGAATATATATTAGTCAGTATTTGCGTAGGAGGTCGGCCGACGTTCATTTCATATTCTAGCATTGTATTTTGGTCCAAATGGGACGCACGATGCAGCCACGTCTCCGCCCTGATCTGTCCTTTAGCGCCCTGCCTCCTTCCAGCGAATTTAATCAGTAAAATGTTTTTTGGAGCGGCGGTAGGGACTAAAACGGGGAAAGGAAGGCTAGAAGTGAATGACTACGAGAAGAATAACTCAACAACTCCGCCCAGTTGGCGGACATTTATCACGGTGGTCACGTTTCAAGGCTTTTAAATGTAGAGGTTTCAGGTATAACCCGGTGCGCTCCGTTATTTATTTTGAGTGGGAGACTTTTCATTGGTAGAGATGGAAAGTGTGCAGACTGTCGCCGAGGATGGAGCGTTAGATGGAGGCCCGACCAAGTTAATGAAGAAGCCCAGCGGACTGTCTGTTGCCCGGGGGACTCCAGTGGATGATGGCGGTGGACCGTTGGCACCCTCCCGCGTACAATCAAAGAACGGGAATAGTCTTTCTCATTCCGCCTCCACGGCAGGGTCGAGTGCGTCAAAGCGAGCTGTGGCTTCTAATGGCCGGAGCTCATCCAGCAACTCCAGCTCTCTACTGTTGAGACGGCGGCGTTTGAAGAGGAACCTCTCCGCCGCAGCTGCAGCTCCCGCCACCTCAGCTGGCGCTGCCGCCTGCAGCTCAAAGATGAGCTCGGCCCTGTCCTCTGCCTCTCTACATACTCGGAGTCTGGATAGAAAGACTCTGCTGAAGCACCGACACAACATGCAACTGCAGCCAGGAGATCGCGAGTGGGTAAGAACGGATCTTCACCGGGGCTGCATACATGTTCACGACAGACGGACGCCTTCATATCCCAGGCCGGTCCTTTGCACTATGGACACCACAGCCGGCGAGGTGGCGCTCCGACTGAGTAAACTCTGCAGCAAGTCCAGCTCTGTTATGCGCATATTTTGTAAAGATAGCTCTAAGACTGACCAAAATGACAACTGCAATATTAAGTATGAATACAACAATAACTCATGTAAAGTGAAAGAAGACTCGAGTGTACAAGGAAACCACCTGTCTCTGCTGGAATCCACTGAATTAAGGGGCCATCCAAGTGACAGGTTGAGGCTGCTGCTCATGGAGAATACAGCCGATAGGCAAATGCAACAGGATATTGATAGGAAACTTTTCACCCCAGAATCAGAATCGCAAGACAATATAACCTGTTCGCTATCAGATCTAAACTCTAACATGGATACCCCTAATGATGAAGATTTAGAGCATAGGAATGGCATGGACAGCTATGGACTGAACTCTGGTTCGGATGTAGAGAGCAGTGCATTTGATGACCTGAGCTCTGGGGCCAGACTTAGTGAACACAGGGACTCCCTCAGTGATGATATGATTCTGGGAACTGAGGCATCAATTCTTAGCCCCTCCTTTGATAGTGCCACAGAGGGCAATGACATGTATGGAAGCTCCTCAGATGAACTGGAGCTTGACTGCCCTGTGTCAAGTACAGGAATGGACCCCATTACTCAAAATCACAGCAATGGCATCACTACTGTCACTGCCAACTGCCAGCAATGCAATATGGGACATTTGAATGACTTGACAAACAATATGGGACAAGAAATTGGACTCAACCCACATGGCATTGGCAGCTTGCCACCCAGCAATAGTGCCGGCTCATTGTCAAGAACCTGTTCTGCAGGTAATACACCTGATTGCCAAGATCCAGACCTTGGCCAAGGTGCTGTAAAATCAGAGCAGACAGCACACCGCAATGGAGATTCTTGTGATTCTAGTCCCACACTCTACGTTCAGCTGCATGGTGAAGCTGTGAGGAGGCTAAATCCAGACGAGAGGCCTTTGCAGATCCAGAATGACTTTCTCTTTAAGCTTGGATTTAAGGACCCTTGGAGAGTTCAAGAGGAAGGGCTTAACACGGAGATTGGGTCCTTGTTACGTTTTTATGCAGGTAAAAGAAAAGAAACATGGAGATAATTTGTGATTTATCTCTCTCCACACTCTGCAACATATTGATGCCTTTATATTTTGCACACACAAAGTCCACCTGTGTGATGTTCTAGTACCATAACAGGTTGTCAACATGTGTTAGAATGAAATGAGTGCATGTGAACAAATGTATTATGAAATTATATTGTAATAGAGCTTAGCAACACATTTTTTTAGTTTCCTCTGAGGCTAAACAACATTTTTACATGGAGTTTGAGCTCTGCTCTGCAGCACAAGACTTAAATTGTGATAGTAATTTAAAGGTTTATTAGTTATATAATGCTGGTTTAAACATTATCACTGTTAAGGGGTACCATGTTCAAGGTTAATTGAGAAGTTTTACATGATTGGGATGATGGTTACGTTTGTTGGTTGTCCAAATGGACCTTGTATCACGGTCGTCCTTTAATTTTTGTCCTTCTGGCTTCAACTGTCGAAGTTGGCCTGCAACAGCACACTTTGCTCCAAAAAACATGCATGACATTGTCACAAAGCCATCACCACTACTTATGGTGCTCGGACATGGAGGCCCTTTCCGGCTTTTGCCCCATTATCATCCAAATGAAAAGCCTGAATGCCTTTGTGGTTGGATGGAGAATAGGGGTGGGAGCAGTATGGCTGGGAGGACCATAAACCCTCTCTGTGGACTCAGTGAATTCTGGTCATTGAGATGCTGCACAGAGATGCCGCTTGTCCTGTTGGCATCCAGCACGGCTAGTGTCACACTAAATGATTGCCAAACTGGACTAACGTGCTCTCCCGAATGCTCAGGAAGTCCCTTTCTTTCCTATGCCGCTGCTTCAAGCAGTGTTTTGATGTTGTGTGTAGTAAAATAAGGAGGATGAAATGTTTGAGAAGCAAATGTTGGATGTAAAGTGTGAAAAAGACACACTAGTTTCCTGCTGCAAATGTATTAAACTAGAGGTTCTTTGACAGGAAGTTAAATTAACCTCATGTTTACATTCACAATCACATGCTTCATGACCGGTCTTACTCTTGTAAGAGTCACTTGCTTAGATTGTTGATAGAAGGATTTAATACAGTTGGGATCATGTGGCAGGCTTTCATACTTGCTCATGTGGACGGATGTGTATTTAGAGAGGAAAAAAAACTAAAAAACTAACTGACCTTGCAGTAGCAGTCAGCTGAGATGTAGCAGCAGCTGCTAAGAGCAGGCAAAAGAAGCCCTAACAGCCTTCATCCCATGTGAGACAGCTTAACTGTGGTCACCTGAGCTCTCCTCCAGCTCCCCCACAGCCAAGAGTACCACTCAACACCCAGGCTGCAATCTCCACAAGAGGCCTGATTCTTGTTCAGCAACATGTAGAAAGACAGTGAACAGCACTTTAGTCCAAACAGGCACTGTACAGAGAAAGCACTGCTAATACCCCTGTGATATGTCTGGCCTGCTCCTCTGTTGTTTCCCGATGTGATGGAGGCATGTGAGGAATGTACGCTGGCTTCTCTAGAATGTCAGGCACGTTTGCTGAGAAGGAAGTGGAGGGAGGGGATGTGGGGAGGCAGGGTATGAGGGGATAGTCTGCTGACACATGTTGAGCTGACTTTGAATAGTTGTTCTTCTCGGATAGGGGAGATGGGAGTGGCCTCAGCTGACTTACTGGCTTGCTCTGAGGCACAGCTGTCAGAACTGTAGACCTCAGTCATTCTGGCCTTTCTGCTTGCATGCCTGTGCACGCAAAGTGGCCTTTGATACAGGAGCAGCAGTATCCAAACAGTACTTTATTGCCCAGTTGCTCAATAATCTCACTGTGCAATTTTAGTGGTCACTTAGATATTAAGTTTGTCACCAAGGACACATGTTGTATTGTATTTCTGATACGTGTGACAAATGAGGTACTTAGCATGATTTAGCTTGCAGGAGAACGATGTGAAGAGGCTGTTAAGGGGAAGAGCTACCTTGGTGCATCACAACAGATCCTCTAGTAGACAATGCAGAGACCAGTTTGACTTTGAAGGGGTCAGGTCATGCTTTCAGTGCACCAACTCTGCAGTGGCCAGATGAGAAAACACACTTTGCCCAACTAGACACACAAACGCATACACATGTACAGAAGGCCATCTAGATCAAAGGGCCGCTGTCCTCTTTGGCAGACTGATGAGTGATCCTTTCAGAGCTGCTCACACAGAAGTCTCTTGTAATTCCCAGCCAGCTTTATTAAGAGTTTGAGTAGAAGAGAAAAAAGCATACAGACTTCTTTAATCAATACATGTGCATTTTGGTGAAGACAAGTCCAAAATGCCACAGCTCTAAAGAAAAGTCTACTTCCTCTGGATACTTGGGGTTTTAAGGGGGTTTTCCATTCACACGCTAAATCACAGTCATGGTTTAATTGCTCTTCTAAGTAAAAGTACAGACTGCAGATCATGTTGCTTTGTAATGGGGCTGTTGTTTTGGTGTAAGGGAATCTTTAGTTTACCTAGTAATGAAAGCATATGTGCTTCAATGCTTGTTACTCATAATAAGAAAGAGTGGGCCTTAGTGTGTGTGTGTGTGTGTGTTGGTGAATAAGTAAGAAGGGAAATGGAATAACAAAAAATAGTATACACAGGCAAACTGTTTGCAAATAGGCAGAAAATCCAGAGTTCTTAAAAGATCCTATTGGAGCACACTAAATAATTTAGATTCATTAGCCAACTCAGCTTTTCAAATGCACCCATCTATGCTCTCCTGCATATGAGATACTTTTAGTGAGCTTTCTTATCCGTTAAAGTTGACCTGTGGATCACCGAGAGCTCAAACTGTTTTGCATCATATCAGGATTTAGTTGGAAGAAATTTTCATTAAAAAATCCTTTAGTTTCATGGATCTTTTTTTTTTTTATCTTAAAGTTCTGGTCTGTCAACTGTGCAGTTTTTTTCCTTCTTAAGAACAATTCCTCAGGAATTGGTACATTTTACCACTAGATTCAGTCAAAGTTTGTCCTGTAAAGCAATGAAACAAGAGGATAATGTGTCTGATAGTGTCTTATAAGCATAATTATAAAAATGATATATATATATATATATATATATATATATATATATATATATATATTTATTGCCCTTGGTACAGACATATCAAACGGAAATTTGTGTGAGTCAGAGTGATGTTAAAGATTACTCACATATTCCAGTGCAAAACCTTTTCAAGGTATTAATTTCCACTGAGCTCCCTGCAAGGTATGGCTTATACTATTTTACTAGAGCCATGGTCGTTGTTAGTTTATTTAAGTCTCCTGCTCTCTGTTTTAATGTAATCACTACATTGTCTACCACTGAGGTTAACTTGAAGTATTTGTTTTGTCTGAACTAATGTTACGGAACGATGCTGATAAGGACTAACGTTTTTATCTTATCTGCAAAAGAACATTTATAGCTTTGCAGACTTATGGGGAAAATTATGCCATATAATGATAAGAATGAACAGTTTTATAAATATCTTATCATGTACCTTTTTTATACAACATCTTTTTGTTGTTGCAGTTCTCAAAAGAGATCACTTATTGCTTCACTGTTAATGAACCAAATATTTAGAAAATCCAATATTTTTTGTTTATCGCTTTGGGATGTTACCACAAGTCCTCATATAACTTTGTCCATGATATGCTTTCATATTTTTAGGAACCTTAACACCATTGTCCTATTAACCTTTGAGTAAATAGGTGCTGTTTAAGACTCAAACTAAATGTTTCTCCTTTATGATCTTTTGACTATGATTGACATTCATAATGACGGGACATCTATCCCCCTTTAATAGAGGAATAACAACATAGTTATCATTTATATTTACCAACTTGTAACTTGAACAGTCTTTATGTAACGTTTTCATCATGACAGGAAATCACAGTTCATAAGCAGATAAATTCATAAATTCACTTTGACTCTTTGTAGCAATATTTTGTGCCAATTCAAGATGTTACCATTTCCAATAGACTGACAGATGATGACAACAAGCTATGTTAAATTGCACAAACAGAACTATATGGCACTCTTACCTTGGGGATTCTCAGTGGAGACAGCATCAGTGACGTGATGACTTAAAGGACGGCAGGGTTTAAAGGCTTAATGAAGCTCCCAGCTTTCTCCAGCAAGCTCTGTGGCAGCTATTAAGCAGAAAAACCACTCACTCTGTCTTGTCTGTGCGATGTTGCTCCCTTCATATAGTCATCATGCCAGATTGCTCTCCCACGCACCCTCGTATTTCTATATTTCTATGAAAACAGTTTTCAAAAGCAGAACAAGCTGGGTAAATTTTTAGCTTTGTGTTGTTGCCTTCATGAGAAGTCACTGGCCATCTTTAAATCAGTATCTCTTCCTGTGGATTCCTTTGAGGGAATTTAGTCATGCAAATGATATTTCACTGCAAATGCAATATTCAAGTGTCACTTTCACTTATATCTACTGAAATTCAAGCAAAGCATCATCATGTTTGAAAGGCTTTTGGAAGATATTTTGCTGAAGTGAGCCACTTGCTGCCTTATCCATATTTCCATTCTTGTCAGTGAATGGTTTTTCTAAATAGCCCACTGTACTGTCATTATGTAATGGTGTAACCAGATTTCACACGTTCCAGAGCTCAAATCAAATACACATGTGCCAGTGTGCACTGCTGATGCTTTTTTTCATAGTGTTCCCAGGAGAAAAGCAACCAATTAAAGAACATATTTCTGTTTAATGCATCCTCTTCACATGGAAATTATACATGCGATGTTGGTCGTTAATAAAATGTGACTGCATCAATCTCAGTATGGAGTCATATTTGTCTTTTTATTGATTGCAAGAAAATAGCCAGTCTGAGAGGAGGGAAAGGTTTTGTATGAAAAATTATGTTTGATAGCAGTTCTGTGCATATTGATATAATAAAATAATATTTGTGAAGAAACAAAAGTTTTGGGATAAAGTATTTTGACATAGAATATATAAAAATGATTTGTGTAAGAAACTATTTCCTTTGAAAAATATTTAAAAAACATTTTAAACCCTCACATATTTATTTTCTTTGCTGTCAGAGTAAATACATGAACTTTAAATACAATTGATCCTCTCTCCTAACTTGTTTGTTCTATCTCAAAACCTTTTGTTTACTTACAAATATATGTTTTTTGCTATTAGTGTGAAAAGAACTGCTATCAAATATATTTTTTCCTTACAAAACTTTGTTACCTTCTCAGATTACCTATTTTCTTGCGTTAAATAAGAAACAAATATAAGTCCATACCTCAGCAGTCGGCTAGACGTGTGCATATGACAATTTGCACGTGTATCTACTGAGGCAGTTAAAAGGCCGATGCTTTCAGCTTGTAGCAGCTAATACCAAGGAAAGCATTTTCTGCTTAGTATGTGTAGATTGGCTTTTTTGATTGACATTTCTTCTGTCCTCTCACACCCAATTTTTTTCCCTCTCTCAATTTCTCTCATCATCGATCCTCCTCTCCTTTTGCTATCTTTTCACACATCTCCTCCTCCCTCACACCATCTGACTGTTTCCATTTATCTTATCATATACCTACCTATCCTTAACGTATTGCTTTCCATTCCAAGAATTACTAGTCACTTTGATATGTACAAAAGACAATAAGAAGTGGTGGAAAAAATAGATAGAGGTATTGGGAAATTTCAATCACCCACTTTCCCAGCTTTTGATGTGAGTGGATGTGTGCACTTGTATTGGGATTTAGGTTGTATCCCATGAGGAGGTTATATATAAAAAAAAAAAATAAGGAAAATTAAAGTAAAGATTTTCATTGATTTATGGTAAGCGGCTGAATCTGTGCTGAGCAGTGTCAGTTTGATATGCCACTGCTGTCTGCAAGAAGACATATCCTAAGTAGGAAAATGGGAAAGGCAGTAAGGAGTAGCAGTGGCTTCTACTGCCTTATGGGAGAAGTCTAATCTCTCAACTGTCTATCAAGCTGCCCTTGTCAAATGTTCCCCAGAAACCTCACTGGGTTAGAGTTGATGATGCCCACAAGCAAAGGCAGTGAAAAGGTTCTCCTTCCACAGGGTCAGGGAGTAGGCTGACTGTCCCCAAGCTGAGCACCAGCACTGACCACATGCATGAGGGAGGATTAGAGACAAGCCAGCAGGGACTCACTATCCGCTGCTTTGATCAGCAGCAGCACAGCCTAATACCAGACAACATCTGCAACTCTCAGCATTAAAGAGGCCCAAAAATTCCGATTAGGGAACACAAGCCCTACTTGCTTGCTAGTGCAGAGGACAGAACTGTGTCAGTTCCTGGATGAAGGTTTCAAAAAAACCACCCTTCCAAAAGTGCTTACACTGATTTGTTTCACAAAGCCCGAGTCTCCTGAGAGGGAGTTTGGCTTTTTTGTATCGTAGCATTTCATTTTGATTAACAGTCGCTGAGTAAATGCAAAAAGATAAGATCAGTTTAGTTTTGGGGCAGCTTTGTATTAAATATTATCTACGCCAACAGTGCATCTTTTGGTTTTTCAGAAACAAAAGGCCAGAAATTATGCTGCTAGCTGTCCTCAAATGATTGTTTTTCTCATCTGGATACAGCTAGGATTAATGCATGTTTGACCATCAATAACAAGGGACAGAGTTAGTGATATGAAATGACCTAGTGTAAAGTTCATTTCTCTTGGAAAATGCTTATGTGTAACTGTGATACACTCTCTTGCAATGAGGAAGTAAGATAAAAGCTTAGAAATGAACTAATATAGCACATCCCAGTCCTGCAGGTTTGCATAGTTTTTGCAAGCTTTTTTCTTAACACAGATTACATTCTTTGATCCTAGAGATATATCCACAGCACATCATTTTGACGCTTTCTGATCTACAACTTTAATGTTTCAGTCAAGTTTCATTAATGCATGGAATTAAAACCATCTAGAGATACAGGGACAATATATACATGTTGGGATAAAAAGGATGAAAAGACTGATTTTAATTCATCCTCTTAGCTTTATTCCTTCATCTTCGTTCACGCAATAAATTAGGTGTCCCTTTTTGTTTTAGAGATCAGGCTCTAATGGTCATTTATCCATGCAAATTGCCTCCATGCTTCCAAAACAAGGGAAAGTCTATTGTTAAAGTTTGATTAGAGACCTTACCTCTGCGAAATAAAGGGGTAGAGCTCAGTGGGATCTTTGGATTGGACCTAAGTCTAAACCACTGACCGGGACAGGCAAAGATGTTCAAATCCAAGGTATTACCTAAATTTATCTCCAATATGTGGGCTGTGTTAAAAGTAACACAGAGTTGCTCACAGTTGGATGGATATTATAACTGAAGCTATTCACCTTTTCTCTATTGACACTTTGTGATTTAGCCAAGCCTGCTCCTTTTCTTATTATTTTACAATAGAAAATTAATCAATGCAGGAGTTAATTATGAATTGTAAATCCAATTACACGACATCTAGTTGATGTTAAGACAAATATTGGATGCTCACAGGAAAATGGCCTGGCACAAATCAGATAATGTTAGAGCAATTTGATGGGAGTATTAGATTTTTTAGATTAGCGCATTAGCATAGTAAGCCGGTTTTTTCTTCCATGTTTTCATTTACAACTAAGGAAATTATCTTTGACGTGGAACTTTTTGCATTTTGTAATGAGAAAATGTTTTAAAAATATTACAAATGTGAGGGTGGTGCAAAGATATTTGTATTACCTCCCAAGTTTAGGCAGATATTTTACAAGCTAGTTATGCACCAAACAACAACCCTATAAGCTTTATACAAATGAGAATTATAGCAGGGCTGTTAGACTGTATTGCATTAAAGTTAACAGGTGTGCCCAATAAGCTGTCGAGTCACTGCACATACAGTAACATGAGACCTGTGGAGATAAAAGCTCTGTTTCAACCCACAGAGACTGAAACAAGACTGATGGTCTCAATCATTGACGTGGCAATGTGCTTGTTTCTTGCTGTTACTTGTGCTGTTTGATAATTACCCAGATCCTGGGAAAAAAAAAAAGTGAAGCCGACACCATCTGTACCAGGAAGTTCGCTGTCACTTTCCCTCACCAAGAGTGCTTCTCTGTCAGATTTCAGTTGCGTGCACATGCAGTTCATTTGGGACTAGCCTAATTGTATTTCTGTCTGTGTGTCTCTTTTTTTTACTCTCTCACCACCACCACTCACTTTTCTGTCTTTCAGTGTTTCCTAGTCTCTGGTTAAATGCTTTCCATCTTTAGTTTTCTCACCATCGCTCCCTTTTAATGCCCTCCCACTCTTGCACCACCTTCAACCTCCCCCTCCCTCTCCCTCAGTGCCACTGTGTTCACATGGCCCCTGCATGTGACACAAAGCTGAGCCAAAACACCCCGGATGCCCGTTTCAGCCCTCCGCTGTTCCAGACCTTGTTAAATTTTAAACAAAACAAAAGAAAAGGGAAGGAGGGAAACTGGGTAGAAAGAAAAGAGTGAGCACGTGGGGCCAGGGGAATTTGCAGCAACATCACAATCTCATTCATCCCCCGTTTCTGTCCCTCGTGCATCATCAAGAGAGCACAGCCTTTAATTCTTGCGCTCTTTTTTTCTCTCCCTCTTTGCTCTTCTGGTGTGAAAGTCCGACTCTTGTCTTTTTTTTTCTTTCTTTTTTTCTGTTTTGAACTGAACTGATTGGAGCCTTAACCACAGATCTAGGGTCTGACTACTTAATGGCTTGTGCTGTGGTGGGTTTAAAGAACAACTATATCTGTAGATTCTGCCTTCATGAACTTTTCCCTTACCCCAGATGCTTTATCAATGCAGAAAGAAAAAAAATCATAACTAAATTTTGCTTATGTTCTGCCTTAAAGGAATGGCCTGTTTGGCTACTTGTGAAGTTTCTATATGACTCTATAACTATGTAACTATATGAATGTCAAACATCCTCGTGGTTCTATCTATATGTATCTGAACTATAGGAAATCTTCATATTTTCTGATAGTGATTGGTGTTAAAAGTTGAGTACAAACAACAACAATAAACCTCTCTGTGCCTCTGTGGTTTGCCCGGTCGGGAGATGTGAAACTGAGAGCAGTTTGACTCTCGCAGCATGAATTAGAGGTTAATCAATCGGGGATAATATTTCTGAAAATGTTATCCCACACAGCACATGTTTAGAGAGCTTTCTGGTATGATGCATTATACATTGTGATGGATGACTCTGAAGCAGCAGAGTCGTTGTTCTGTATAAAATGATTAAGTTTCCATCGCTTGGTTATGGCTGTATTAATGTTTCTTCATGTTTCTCTTGCAGTTAACTGTTAAAACTAGACCACATTCAGTAACTTCGTGAACTTTTGATTTTACAGAGTATTATACTTAATAAATGTTAATAATTTCTATTTATCTGTAATCAGAACTGTCACGTTCGATTTCCACTTTTCCAGCTTTTGCTCTTCTTTTAATCACACATCGTTCTGCTGCCAATGACACATAACAAACATTTGTTTCTTATCATTAACATTAATAACATTTAATCCAAAGCGTCGGCACAGGACCATGAGAAATTATTCCAAATTTGTGTGACATTTATTTGCCATTCGAATTCTTGGATCTTCCTAAAACTCAACATCTTGGCATGTTTCTGGTTTCTTTTTTTTCATTTAATCATCTGGAGGCAGCGTGACTTGTAAGCAGATGACTTGTAAGACAAGTGCCTTGAACTTGCTGCAGTTTATAGTCTGTCCAGCATTATATTTATCTCACTAGTCATAGACGTTTAATGATTTTACAGTACATTGCTCTGGTATTCACCCAGACTCTCACTCACTCCAGTGCTATTTTCATACTACATCTGTGAAAATATTGCTACCGCCTACTTAAATCTACTTTTCCTCCACTCAGGAATCTGTCATTGCTGATTGGTAGCACCGTAGCACTCCTTCACTGTATGCACGGTACATATAGTTGCATCTGTTCATTGTGATTATTTCTCAGAATTCCATCTTTACCAGAAAAGTGCTGCTTGTTTTTGAAGCTTGCAGTGTAGCTAAGATTACTATACATGGTTCAGAAATTAAGTAACAAAAGCTGAGTGGTGTTTTGATTTGCAAAGACTTGAATTTGATTCAAACATCAGAAATAAACAGGAACCAAAGTCAATGAAATCAGTCTCTTTCTACACACATTTCCATATTTGATCGATAGATATGTCACTACTTGTTCTGCTAACTTATTATAGTATACTCTTTTGAACATTGATCTATTGGATGTCACGTATGCAGACATACACAATTATTATTACAAATAACCAGGACACATGGTTTTGGTGGAAAACTTGCAATTACATGTGTGGGAGTGATTTGTTGAAGATGGTTATTTTGTGTGTATGGTTGTCAGTTCTGACGCTCTTATTATTAAGCGTTTTTTAAAATAAAAACTGCCAATAATTTTAGCCTAAATTCCCCTTGAATGAAGTGTTCCTAAATAGGAGCACAGACTTTTGCGCTGCATTAGGCATACAGCAGACAACTGAAAAATAATTAAGTAGGTTCATAAATCTGTGGTCTGAAAATGAACTAATCTCATCAAAGCTCATTTGTCAGAGTGGTGAAACAATCTGATTATCTACAGAGTTTTTTGCTCATTTGTGATCTTTAAATTTTTCCCTTTTAATTTCCTTTCATTTTAGACTTCAGGCAACTCTATCATTAGACTGTTTAATTAGTATTTTGCACTACTGCACTAATAGAAGGCCTGCCTGAAATACATAGGATGAAGCAGAAAATTCAGACAGAAGTTTTCAGATAGAAATCTTTGTAAGTAAAAAGAACCGATGAGCCCTGAATGTGACTTACCCTATTTATGTTTTTGGTAGTGACAGACATTATGAATGCAGCAGTAGAGATGAACAGGAAAGCCCAGAGTGACAAACATGTGGGAGTTCCTGCAGGCTAATTAATCATTGACATAAACATACACGCAAATGCGTGAGCACATGATGAGCTCTCCTCAACAATCAACAGTAAGCTTTCGCGCTACATCAAACTATCACAGGCTGACTAACTAGCAAACTCATTTTGCCTCTTTAGCCTCACTATCACAGGGAGGTGTTGTCAGCCTGCTTCTTATCACTTCTCTTCCGTCATCCCTGCTTCTCACATTTCACCCTCCCCTGATGCTCTTCCCAGGGGCATTAAATGCTAGGCGAGTAAAACTAAACCTCTGTGTCTAGAAGGCTGTTATTGTACTTGTCTTAAGATGATAATACCCCACTCTCCTTTCCTTTTCAACTGGTTTAAGCTCACAGTGCACCTGTATACCAGAGAGTGCTGCAGAGACTGCTTGCTGCTGTACTGTATATGGGCTGTTAGCAACTGCTAAGTGATACAATGCGGAGGCTGAAGTGACATAGTGATGCTTTTTTTTTTTTTGAGCAGCTAATGTCCCGAGTGAAAACATGATAGATGATGAATATGCGTACTGAGGATGATAAGATTACAGTAAATTTTCCCAAAAATATTTCTGGAGCATAATCATTTATCTGATCACAGTTAATGTTATTGAGCTAATAATTTTAATTTTCAAGTCCTGAAATATTATCAATAGGCTCATCACATTATTTTGTAAACACATTTATCCAAAGGATGTTGTAATAGAAGACAACAGGTCTGAACACTGACCTTTCAATTGGACAGATACTCTTCCTGCTGGGGTTTTTTACATTTGGTATTTTTCTTTCTTACTTGTGGTCTAAATTGTTTTCTGTTGTAAGTTTAGAAAAGCAACTTGTCTAGAAAAAATTCATCTTTCTTGATAAAAACTGACGAAATAAACTCAACTTCAGTTTAATAGCATATTCATTCTACACTGTAAAGACAATGAACTAAGCGAATGAGGTGGGAAACCAACATCTATTCCCCTTTTTTCATCTGTGCTTCTTATGGTCTGTCCCACAGGACATGCTGTAATGATGAAACAAGGTGTAATAGCCAATACGTATGTCACTGCTCATACCCTTCAATTCCCCTCCATACAGAGTTCATTAGATTTCTGCTGTATATCATTTTGGATTGACTTTCTTTTACATCTTAACCAAACGTTCCAACCTTATTGCACTGGGAGTACCCTACCCATCTCCAAGTCTGACAAAATGTTAGAGAGGGAGTTGTTAGACTAAAGGCAAGTAATGAATCACCCATGAGTGTGTGCCATTCTGTGCATGGGTTTTAGTGACCCATAGCTGTCAGCAGTGTATCCTTGAGCATGAATGGCACAGGTTGTGGTGAGGACACACTGCAGGGCTCAATGGCATGTGGAAGTCTGTGGGTGGAGCCAGGGGTTGGCTTTGGCTTAGAAAGGAGCCTGTAAATGCAGAAGAGTGGGGTATTACCCTTCAGTTTCTTTGCAGATTCTCTCATTGCATTTAAAAATGAGATCAGAAAGCCGTATTGTACCCAAAGACACTTAAGTATGAGAAGCCATGTTCTGACATATTTCAGTAAAGAGCCACAGCTTCGAAAAGCTGTGTGAGGAAAGAAAGAAATTGGAAGTAATCTGGACTAGTAATGATGACTGCATACAAAGGTCAAGGCATTTAAGCCAGAAAAATGAATATGAGCAGGAGAAAGTAAGAAGGGAGGGGAGAACAGTGTGAGGATGACAGCTCAATTCTCATCTACTCTGATGATATGTACACCAAGGATCGGTAATGGGAGATGGTAAGTATGAAAAATGAAAGAATTCCCTGTTATTGGAATAATTCTGGCCCCTTGAAAGATTGAAATACACACACACATACATGCACACACACACACAGTTAAAATGTGTTCAGTCAAATTGTGTGAGTGTGTGAGCAAGGAAGTAAAACAGACACATTACATAATTGCACACATGACTTCCCAGCTAGTTTACTAGAACACAGCGGTAACTCAGTTCACGTGTAGAGGCTTGTTTCATCTGGTGTGCACTCATTTGTGTCTTACGTTCATAGCTGGCTGGTATTTAATTCTCCACGTACAGTAGCCGTTTTCTACAGCGGATGTTGCATTTTAACCATATTACACAAAGACTGGGTTTTAAGGAAAATACCTTCAACTTTTCACTGACAAGAAATTAAAAGAGCTATACCTGAACTTTGAGCCCTACCTTTACTTATTTTTCTAGTAAGAAAAACAACTTGCATGTGATATCTTGTACATCTCAGACCAGACTTGAGCAAGATTTTCCAGAGGAATCTTGTGACTTCCAGTGTCTTATTGTTTTATTTAACATTTTTTCTCACATAAACCCTAGCTTTTTTTTCTTGTTGACCTTGCTCTTTTTTTTTTACAAGATCTATTGTGTCCACATTGTGTCATTCCTATTTAATGCTCATTGTTTATAAATATGTGTTGTGCAAACATCATAGTTATTCTGATCAGCACTTTGAGTCGGATTGAGGAGGTTTTATAAACATTTTCACAATCTGATTAGTTGGCAGTATGACTATATTTTTTTGTCATTCTGTTTGTTTTGTGGTGGATGTTGTTTCTGCACATGCTTAAACAACTTGAAGGTTACAAGACTAAATGAGTTTGAGAGGACTGGAGGCATCAAAACAGAATGGGACGGTTGTGGATACTAGGTTTCTGTTTGAAGTTGAAGTGAAAGAGTGACGGTCAAACAATTCAAGAGGATCTCTGTATATACATATATACCTGAAGATCTTCTTGACAGAGCAAATTTGCTCAGCACAGTATAGCAG
>JBAMIG010000008.1:13237985-13264076 GCA_037177335.1 Kiunga ballochi
TCTTGACAGAGCAAATTTGCTCAGCACAGTATAGCAGCCAGACCACCATTCTGGCTGCTTAGATGCTGGACAAGACAAGTTAAAAAAAAAACAAAAAAAACAAAAAAAAAAAAACAATTCAAATAAAAAAAAGAAAAGAATACTCCACTTTTTCCAGACAAGTAGAGACTCAAAAACACAAAAATTAATTAATGTGTCCGTCATATACATAACACTAACTGGATCTCTTTATTTAGTTTCCATGAAAATATGTCAGCTGGAATATCCGATCATGTTGATCAGATAGATAAAATATATTCATTTACTCTTCCCAGGTGATGGTGTTTGAAGGAAAACATTAATGGCCAGTGTGAATAACTTAGTATGTTTTTACTTGCAGAAAGCTGGTTGTATTTGTTTTTTTTTAATTGGAGGAAGAGATGGAGGCTTTTGGAATTTGCCAAAACAGTGCAGACTGCTTCCCTCCCCCCTCTTTTTTTATTCAAAGGATAATCCCAGTGTTTTACAACATCCCATCAATCATATCATTTTGCTTCTTTTAGTATTGGCCACCATTCACACCAACATCAGTGATGTCATTATGTACGTTTAAAAGATTATCCCACAGTATTAAAATGGCATGTTTATCTGTCACAGTTGCCAGCAAACCAGAAATCCTCTATAACATCAAAAGCAGCTCTAATAGGATAAAATGGACTGTTTCTGGTCTTCTAATTGTACAGTGAAAATATCCTGAATATTGTGTATTGAATTGTGAATTGTGTAATTGCATTAGTAATGTAACTGCTAAAAACAACACTGAGAAAGTTAGACCATTGGAAACATGTGGTATATCTTGAACACCATATATTGTTTTTAAAGTCAAAAACATTTCTGATATTTTTTTCTTTGAATTGGTTGTACTTCAACTTTCAAATACTCGAGAAAGGCTAAATCACTTACCACAAAACCAGTTAATGACCCTAGAGTGAGCTTTTTTTTCCTAAAGTGTATGAGGAATAGTTCACGCTGTTGGAAACATCCCATACTGTAAAAGACCATAGCAGTTTTTATATTTGTCATATTTCAGACAACAACGAGGAATCTGAAAAGAAATAGTTACAGTACTTTAAATATTATATTATAGCAAATAAGTATGTATCTAAAAAAACTAAACTGCAATGAGAACTTATGGTTGTTTTCTTGTTTAAAACCTTCCAAACAGTACATAAGATCTGTCTTAATTTCTGTAAAACGAAACTGCACACCTCCAAATATTTATGTTGTTTTTGCGGTGTGCTGCTGTGGACTCTCATTATTTTATATTTTACTTATTTTAT
Organism: Kiunga ballochi; assembly: GCA_037177335.1. NCBI lineage: Eukaryota > Metazoa > Chordata > Actinopteri > Atheriniformes > Pseudomugilidae > Kiunga > Kiunga ballochi. The sequence continues at coordinate 13,239,305 of JBAMIG010000008.1, forward strand.
CTTCACTCATACACTTAAATATACTAACCAATCCATCTGATGACTCTCAATATTTTAGCCCTGCAGCCATATTCAAGTTTATTCCCATATGCTCAATTAAATTGTAGCTTATTCTCACACATGATATATACAGCATTTGAAAACAAAGGGCTATAAAACAATCCCCAGAACTCTTGTGTGTCTGAGCTCTTAGGTAGCTGATCAGTGGGCTCGTGTTTTCCAGTGCAAAGTTTCATAACACACCCGCATTACGTAATACCACACAGGAACAGAAAGCTTGGGAGAAAAGGGAGGAGAAGGGGGGAATGTATCACATACGTCAGTATCTAGTTACAGGGGATCACTTAGGGTTCTTTTAACTAGTTCTATTAACATTTTAGCAACAAAAACAATGCAATAAAACATTGGTAGTACAATTCTTCACTCTGTCCACTGCATTTGAACGTATTTTAGGTGATTTTGTTTTAGTAACACAATGAACCATTATGTAAATTGTGTCACAGAAGATCATTGAGGGAAAATGCAATTATTTCTATTAAAGGTAAAAATGTGGATTTTCCTTAAATTCAGTTGCTGCACAACACAATTCACATACCATTTACATAGGTTTTCTAGTTCTTCATTTCAACTGTTAAGTTTTATAACTCACAATTACACATTTAGGCCTTGTTTGCATCTGCTTTGGTTTCAGCTGATAAACTCACATTTGCATCAGATTAGCATGTGTGATAGAGGGATGTGGATACAATTTCAGTAGCCACCCTGAAAGTTTTGTTTTAAATTACAAAAGTAAAAGAGTCAAGAAGTGTTCAGTCAGACATTAAAAACCAGAAGAAAAATAATAGTTATAATCACTTATTAGAAACACAAACAACACTACTCCATTGGGGAAGTGCTTTGTCATTACATTGCCCCTAGTGGTTGCAAGTTGTAATGTGATGACCTGATAACTGGAACTGTATAATCCCTGTAATAGCAGTTGGCTGTTTAGTTTATTTCTCCCTTGGGCCAAAGGGTAGTAATGGTGTGATAGGGAAGATACTGCAGGCTGTGACCTAATTTGGATTCAAGTTGTATTTCACTGGACTGAAAGAGGAGGTTTTGTATAGTGTCTGGTTGAATGTGCTGTGATTGTGTCCTTCATGGGGACATACTGAAAAGAGATGAGCAATTATAATTTGATCATCCATCTAACTATTAATTGTACACAGAATTTTCTCTCTTGGTAAAAGTGGATATCTGAAAGTCTCAAGAAAAACATACTTTCACTGAGCCTCTTGTCCTTTTGGCTCTAGTGCTTATTTCTGGAAGGTGCAGTGGGATGTCATTCTGACTGTGCTGTTTAAGCTGAAGGTTGTTTTTATATTGTGTAACAGTGCTGTCCACTAGGACTTGTCTTCATGAGAACACATCGGTGCATTTTAATCTGAATTTCTGCATAGTTAAAAAAAAGTGTATTTCAGTGTAAAATGACACATAAAATATTATGTAAATGTTATGTACAATTTAAAAAGATTATTAGTAATTCAGTTACATTTTTGTCATGATAAATTTACAAACTGACCTGATAACATAAGACGTGATAGACGTGCGATGAATGTAAAATTATGGCAGAGTCACAGATATTTTTCATGAAGTAAAAGATAAATCCATCAAACAAATGCGTGCATCTGGACTCATCTGAGAATTACTTCCATACAGTGGTGCACTAACTAAATACAAATAACTGAATAATGCTCGCTCTTTAAGCATGTCATTAACTGAAATGTAGTGTTCATCCACCAGTGGACAGTGCTGAGTTCAGTGTTCACTTACACACTGGATATGGTTACATGGTATTTTTTAATTCGGAATTAACTTATTCCACAATAAAGTATTCCTCTTCGAGTTTACATGAGTATGGTAATTCCAAATGAAGACTTACTGAAAGACGTTTCTTAATTTTGCTGAGAGCGAACGTGACACATACGGATACCAGAAGTAAACAAACCACTTCCTGCCTCCCTCTGTTTATTTACAAGAGCGTAAAACTACATATTAAGTCAAATTTTCGCTTAAATTTTGAATGGAAAAATAAAAAGTTGTAGACGAGAGGGAGAAGACTGTGGATGTGTGTCATTGCGGTGGGAAAAGGTGACTAACATGCGCAGAATGACTGAAGTGAGCGGCATGAAGGAGGAATAAACAAATTCCACTTTAAAATGGGAATAAACCAGCCACTTTAGTCCGAATGATCATTTTAGGTGTTTAAATGGTCTTTTTTATCTGTTTAAAGCAGAATTGTCTATTATTTGAATATAGAGAGGAATTAAAAGTCTCATATAAATGTAGCCACTATATGACACCAGTTGGTGGCTGTAGTTACGAACGCACTCAGAACCTTTCTACTGTCTTGTCTACAATATTTTCCTCAATTTCTGGTGGCTTTTCTGTCATTTTCTACCTGTGCCTTTTTTTCTTCTTCTTGGATTTAATTTTTCTACTGGTTGTGTGTCATTTGTAAAACTGAAAAATGCCTGCTCAATTTCTGATGCTATCGTGTTATTTTCTACATCGAGTGAATGATGGCTAACCCAGGGTTTTGGGCTAACTTATCAGTATAGTGGTACTTAAATTAAATCTTTTTTTTTGTGCAATCAGAAATTTAGGGATACACAACAAAATCAACTTGCAAAACAAATATTCACCTCTCATTTTCAAGATATTACTAATAAACACTTGAACAGTAAATGCAGAGATGTGTTTAAGTTGTGTGGTGCGAGTTTTATCAGTAAAAGTTGTGTTGCCCAAATTGCAAACTGTTTTTTTTACACCCAAATGAACTACTGGACTAAGGAGGGAAGCAGACATTTGTTAGGTTAGTAGTTATTATTTAAATAAATTTCTTTCCCTTCGTGAGCCCAGAGGGGAAACAATCGCTCTTCCTGGTAGTGAGTACTGGCATTGATTTGCCCCTCAGATAGTTGAGCCTGCCTTCTAAAGTCACTGTTTTGTGTAGACCTTACGAAAGACAGTTTTATGGAATGGCTGAACTTGAGGTTAGCTTATTACTAACTTTTTTTATACGGAGAGACTTTTAATTTAAAAGTTTGTATTAAGCCAGAATCCACTCAGAACTTTGTGCAACATTGTGATTAAATTGGATTAAAGATTAAAGCAAACCACATGTGACAAAGTAATCTATAAAAAAAAAACAAAATATGATTGTATTTGTGTTTTTGTTTTGATGAAATCAAATTTATGATAATAAATTTAGGTTTTGCACCTAAATTATTTTGATGAAGATACTTATTTTGCCATATGTACCACTCCATCTTTGCTCTACTATGCATTTTGATACATGGAAACATTTGTCTGACAGCAGAGTAGCCTATAGCTGCTGCTTTCTGGAGATAAAAAGGCCAGTTCAGTTTAAATTTGATCCCGAGAAATAATTTAATCTTCTGCATTTTGAAAGCGTAGTGCAAACAGCATAGCCGTAGTGAACTTCCACTTCTGACTGAATTGGGGAAACCTTGTTAAATTCTGGCAGATTAAGAGACAAAGGTGTGCTGTGTTATTGTCTCTTATCAGAACAACGTTGGGACCGGAAAATAAAAATCAGTGAGTACACAAACAGATCATATATACAGTCTTCTGCACCCCCAAGTAGTTCATTGCAAAGTTATGCCAATTATGTGACCAAACATAACATACATGTGTCAACAACTATATTCCTTTCTAATGTTGTCAGTCCGGATATTCAGGTTGTTGTGCATTTCAACTGATACAAGATAATTAAGCTTTGGACATGTCTCATGAGAAGTGAGGGTTTTGCTTTTGTTTTTGAGAAAAATGTTTGGTTTGATCAATTTATTCTCCATGAGAAGCTTTGTCAGCAATAGGTTGGGGTAGAAAGGCAAAACCTTAACTATGGAGCCAAAAGAGGATAACAACAGTAGAAGTTCATAGAGAAAAGGAAAGAAAAATAATAACTTGATGAAGCATAAATTTGAATTACTGAATAAAATGTATTCATCTCTTGATCAGAGGTGAGGATTCATGGTCATCAGGGGCCATAATCCTGCAGGTTTTAGCATGTAGCCCTGGTCCAATAAACCTGATTCAGTATCTAATGAATCCAACTGCTTATCAAGATCTGCATAGTGATTCATTCATTTCAATTTGGTGTGTTGGAACAGAGAGACACCCCCTGTTCTAGACCTATATAAGTCTTATCTAGTATAGTGTCAGAATAGAATGAGTAACTCATAAATTGGGACAACAAGGAAGCAAACATTAGCTTTTCACCAGATAACTAACACTGAGGCAGAATGTCCACAGATTTCTTTCACTCTGGAATGAAATAGATAAACATCAGACCAAGCCATTGGATAAAAATCTTGTAAGACACACAGCAAACGTTAAATCAAACTTGCTGCTACAAAATTAAAGTCTTCCAGTCACTCTCCCGTTTGTCCTTGTATAGTATTTTGGCTGCTGAACATTTTGTTTAACTCAGCCTTTTGTGGCAGTCAAAATATTAAAATGTGAGCTCTGATATTTTCAGAAGCTTAGGCATCATTGCATCCCAGCATATTTGAGCTGAGAACGGTCTAAAGCAACAACACACAGACACATTAAGGCGCTTGTGCAAATGTGTCACACTGCGATAATGTAGGAAGATCTTACTTATTCCCATGCAAATGCATCTCATCTTCTTATCACTTTTACACAAAGTACAGCTTGATGCATTTCACACATCAGCACATCCTCAGTCCCTGAGGGGAAGACAACCCTTTCGAACACCCCTGTGAGAGCTGCTTGTGTGAGAACATCTGGGAATGTTGTTAAGAGGGTTTGTAACATTAGGAAGTAACTAATTAAGGATCACTAATTTCAGAAGCTGTGTAGTTTAAATAGGTTTGCACCATCCTAAGATGATATATTTTGTATTTCTCTGAGCTGTACATCCTCATTTGGGAATGTGCATCTCTCTGGAAGGTGCAGTAAAGTAAAATGTAATGCATGGAGAAATGTGAAGCACTTAGGTGAGTGCAACGAACAGTATGTGACCTGTGGTGGCCTTTGCAGGGTATCTGGGTATTCTGGGCAGTGAACTTAAAGCAGCCTGTCACTTTAGATATGAGTAATCACTTTAAGTTATCCACAGAGACATCCATTGAGAAGTAGGAGTGATGAAGACATAAAGGAATGGCATGGTTTATCAGATGAAGACAGCATGTCTTGTTCTAGCCTTAAAACACACAGTAAAGTAAATGCATTCTGACATTGTGAGCATGTGTGTGTGTGTGTGTGTGTGTGTGTTTTATCAACCAGAAACGGAAGAGTGCAGATTTTTGTGATCCAGAGTACAGCTGGCCTTCCTATGTTAAGCACACTCATAAATATTCATATTTTTTGTCTATTGGTAAACAGCTTCTCTTAGCTCTAGTTGAATCTTTTAAGTTGCAATTTCACTACATTTCTTTAAATAATAATACCACACATAATTAGTAAGATACATCTTCAAAATGTCTTGTATCAAGATTTTAAAGATGCTATCTTTTTACTGTTTTTCAATTGTATAAGGAAAAAACTAATAAAGAGGATGCTTTGATTAAAAAAAATAAATAAATAAAATAAATGTAATAGCTAAAAAGCATTTATAAGTCATTGAGTCTTGCCATCCAGTAAATCACATCTGCTATCGCCTATAGAAAAACCATTGTTCGTCTATGCATGCTCATACTCTGATGTGACTTATGTGGGTCATGGATGCCCTACGGTATAACATGCCCAGTCCTGAAGTAGAGGTGTGCTAATGTCAGGTAGCATTTAGCAAGACACTGTTATTAACAAGGGGCATGTTAGACATTATTAGTGAGATGGTCCAAAGGAAAGAAGTGTTGATCTGTTAAATAAAAAATGGATGAAGCCTTCTTAGGTGCTTATTCCCAATAGTTAGGACTTAAAGGAGGCAACAGCAGGGCTCTAGCTGCCTGCTTGTTAATGTGACACGTATTCTCACCACAGCTAAAGGAGTAAGGAGCTATTTCTTTCATTTCAACATAGTCATCTTTACAAAAACAATGTATATATATACTGTATGTATATATATATATATATATATATATATATACATATATTCATATATATATATATATATATATACATATACATGGCATACAGAGCTGATCTCTCTCAAGTCATGATTATTATTTGGTCTTCACTACTTGTTAATACTTTATAATACTACTTTACTATACAACACCTAAAATGTTGACTTATGTTATGTTGTCTTATGTTGATGTTATTTTTGTGAGCTGCTGTTTGAGTGTGGTTGTGGTGCACAAATATACTTGCTTGACAAACACAATCTACTCACTGGTAGTAAGTGAAAGATACGGTACTAATACATTTGTATTGCAAAGAAAACAAAACCAAGCCTATTAGTTTTGAGGCCGAAGCTCTTAGTACATAGGCCTGATGATTATTTACTAAGAAATTGCAGGAATACAGTTAAATTACAGAATAAACCTTACTTTTCTGGAGCTATATATGTTTATTAACTAGAAAAGCACTCAAGAGTGCAGACTTTTGCCAAGCAGCTCATTTCTACCTATATTATGATTTCCACTCTGGGTAACAGTTCCACATTATGTTTATCGCACTGATGAACTTCCGCACTTCTTGTTCTGGATAATAGAGTCCAGATTTTTGCCAGGATCCTTAAAAAATGATTGGATTGGTGATCTGAGTCACTCCTAACAATGAATGAAATCCAAGTTAAACCAAGATCTTTCCTCAGGAAAAGAATAATAAAAATCTGTGCAGTAGCTTTTAAAGCTGCTATCAAACAGACAAACAAGCAGAAAAGCAGACAGATAAACAAACACCTGCTAAATCAAAACCTTTTATCATGGGAAACAATATACGTAGGTGTCCAACTCCTATTGTTAGGACAAAAGTACAGCAGCAAAATTCTGGGTTTGACAGGGCTCTTTGAATCATTGAGTTCAATCTCGGACATCTGTGACATCATGACCATCGTACTGTTAGTACTAGTGTCAAAAGAATGAGACTTAAAGTCCTTAATGAGGTGAAAACCATCTGTCAGGCACAGAGGGGCTGCTGCTGGGGGACATGTGGACGGCGCATCCGTGGCCCTTTAAGAAATTGGTGGCTGATTGAAAGCATGTGGGTTTGTACAGATAAAGGTGTGATTAGGAGGGTTTCCACCAGCCAAACAAATCTGATTAAGAGACAGCTGCTAAAATGTAATTTTAAAGCAGCACACATCTATCTGAATCTGCTGGTGCTTCTAAAATCCTGTGAACATCAATGTGTAGGACTCTCCAGAGGTTTGCAGTGAGTCAGCCTCTGTTTGGCCACCCCAAACAATCCTCACAAGCAGAAAGGTCTGCAGTGGGCCCAGAAATAGTCTTATTCACTGTGTCATCCAACCCTGGCGTGCCGGGATGATGACCACTATGTGCTTCAGCATCAGCAGGGAGATAGCAGAGTCATGTCTTGGGTTGTATTCACGAGGAAAGAGCTGGTTAGTCCCTGAAGGTGTGAAAAGGATGCCTAAAAGATATTTGAAGTTTCTGAATGACCACATTCTTTCATGGTTTAAAAAAACTGTGACAAAGTCATGCATGACATTGCAACATGTCATGCTGCAGGCCATACTTCAGCATCATAACATCTAGGCATGGCAAGTTTATTCGTATATCACAGCAACAGGCTGATTCAGAGTGCTTTGCAGAAATAATTAAACATAAAATAAGGAGCACAAGAAAAAAAGGTAAAGAAAACATTAATCAAAGGCTATTAAAAATATGATCAATTTGAGCTTAAAGAAAGATTCACAGATTAAAACTTCAAATAAATTTAAAATAAAATTTACTGAAATGCAGCTTAGAATATGCCTATAACCTGGATTTAGAGTAACTGAGCCCAATTTGTCTGGGAGTTTGTTCCAGGCGTGTGGAGCGTAGAAGCTGAGTGCAGCTTCTCCATGTCTGCAAGGCATAGAAAGAAACTCACATTGGGACCACACCCTCCCATGACCTCAACCCTATTGAGAACCTTTAGGAGCATCCTATCCTGTATGAGGGTGGGAGGTAGCGCACATCCAAACAACAGCTCTAGGAGGCCAGGCTGACATCCTGTAAAGACATTCAGACAGAAACACTCCAAAAACTTCTCTTTAAAAAGTTCACCAGATACAAGAAACTGTGAAGCTGCTGTCAAATAAGGGTCCCATGTTAAAAAGTTACTTTTTATGGTTTTAACTGTAATAGATTTATATTTCAATACATATGAGTTAAAATTATGCTAATTTAACAAATTAGCATTTTCATCAAACCCCATAATATTTGTTAAAACTCAGTTGTGCATACAAGTTTGGAACAGCACATTTTAAGTTTTTTTTTTTAAACTACTTTTTGTTATTCGGAGGTTCGTTAAGCCACATTTGAAATATACTAATAATTAATTAGTATAATTAAAAATTATGCTCACTGTCATTATAGGATGCTTGTGTGCATCAACTCAAAGGAAGAATAATTATATATATATATATATATATATATATTGAAAGTAACATTACTATTTACTGCTGAACGATGGCTGTTCATTGGTCCTGTGAGTTTCTGTGCCAATTTATTATTCTTTAAGCAGTAGGGGTGCACACTTGGAATATTAGAGTCCAATGTGAAAGGGGAAACTGTTATTTCCTGAACCTCAGGGAGAGGAAGGAAGGAAACTATCTGTGGTTGAAACACATACACACTGACTGTAGTACTCCTGCTTTTTCATACAGTAGGTCTAGGAATAGATTGGATTCTGTGTATGAACACACCTTGCAGGCAATGACTGTTTTTAAATTGGCATCTTTTGTATTCCCCATAGACCGTGGTACAACTGACCACTATGAGTAACATAGCTGCTGTTATACATTTTCATTAAACAGGGTGGTGTATGGTTCATGCACTGGGGATATAACAAATCTCTGTTCAAATTTCCTTCCCCTTCTGCAGAGTCACAAGGAGATCCTGATTTTCTTAGGCTGTCCTGTAAACAGGATGCTCACATGGGATTCCCACCCATTTTGTTTCTTCCATCTTGTGGTTCCACAGCTCATATGAACAATTTTACATATACTTCCATCTAATCAATCCACATCTATGACAGATGGTCAATTGTTCCAACCTGCATGCAGGAGCAGCTTACTCTTATCACAAAATCAGACTGAAAACAAAAGGAAAAACCCATGATAAACCTTATGTATCCGTCACTCCATGTGGACATTAGTTATAGGGTGGTAAGAGAAGTTGAGGTGTGTGTTTGCACATGTTTTTGGATTGAGGAGAGCGTGCTACAACAAAAGGCCTAAAAATAGTAAGAATATGCCCATGTGACATAATGAGGCTAAAAGCTTGTGAATAATTTGTCTAATGCAACACATACTCTTTTCATAAGCTCAGTTGTGGAAATACACTGCTGCTGGGAACCTCTGCCAGCCTGCTTTTTGGTTGGGACCAGGAGATCCAGTCTGCTCCATTACCCCAATTGGGTTGTCTGTCTTTTTGCAAGACATCACATGGATTTGGACAGCGTTTGGTGGACAGATAGCTGTAATATAAAACTAACTAGCAATCGTTTACCTTCTTAAAGAAATCATGTGATTCACTGTCGCAAATCTTTTAGAAGTGTCTTTTTAGACTTCTTCATCTCATCTTCTTCATCCCTCATTCATGTTTTTTTTACTTTTTTAGAGCAAAAACAAAAGTAAAAGAAAGCGTCTGGCTATATTTGCTCACTTTCATATAAAGCAGTTTGTGTCGAAGTTGGTTGAAGCCATTTTGAGAAGATTAGAATAAATCAGATTTTCCAATAAAAAGAATGAATTAATGATAGTTTGACATGTAAAAGAGTGATAATTCTGTTACCTTGTTATAATAATGGAGTTATATGTAAAGTATTGATATAAGTATTCAGCTGAAATAGTTTGATCTGGATAAAATAGGTTAGCCAGTACTACCAGTGTTGTAGTAACAACACACAGTCGTTGAGTCGTTTTCCTCTAGAGAGTATGGTGGTAATAAAGTCCCTTTAATGAGTGATAAAATCCAGCAGTTTCATTTGCTCTTTGCACGCTTCACTTGTTTCAGAAGTGCAATTAAATGAGTTTGAAGATCCTCCTATAAGGCAGGGGAACTGATTGCTGTACGTGTATTTGTATATTTTATGCAGATGTTTGTGTAAATATAATATTAGAATAAATTATAAATCAGATTTCAATTTTATTTTATATTTTTTATTTCATGTGTAAACTTGTAAATGAACTATTGGCCATTCCAGATTTTTTTCACAACCTGACAGCTCATTCATATTCGCTCATATTTACCTCCAGATTATGATTACTGGTTTCCCACAGCTGCAGTAAACTGAGCTGAGCTCACTGCCAGAACACAGATAAAATATGACAGAAAGGTGAGCTTTTATGCTCCTTAGGTAATACATTATAGTATGATCTGCCAAGAATAATCTCTGACACTTTTCTTTTCATATTCAGGTGAACAGCAATGTTAAACAGCTGCGTTATGTAATGCACGCTGTTGGGGGGGGATATGACATGTGGCTAGCATACATGTCTTTATGATTAACAGCCAATCAGTGAATCAGCCACATTTTCACTCATTGTTCTGTGCTTCATGCTTTCTCTGTATTTCCTTATTGTATGTTCAAAGCTACGAACGCAGCCAGACATTTAAGTTGACATCTACATTTACCTGTTTGGTTTTATGCTACATACCCACTGCTTTAACAGTGGCTATGTAACACTCTACGTACCACATCTTAAATACCACAACATTGGTTTTACAATTACCCTTTTCAAGCTGGTCTATTGATTATGTTGTAAACACACATTAGTTTGAACCACAGAAGAAATTTTAGTGCTCAGTTTCTGTGTTGAGGATTTTTTTCAAACCAAAACCAATTGCAGGAACAGCAACATTGAAAGGGCCCCTGCTGTGTCTCTTCAGGGGGCTCGAATCAGAAAAAAAAGTGCCAGTGAACACACTACAGGGACCAAGTTCCTCTCTCTTAGCTATGTCACACAATTTATGCCTGCATAAAAAAACATAACTTTGTAGTAGCCTACAGAAGAGAGAAGTAGTCTATTCAACAGGGGGAACTTGAAGGCTTATTTAGATAGGTACCAGATCTGCTCAGGGCACTGCACCTGCTGACGACATGACACACACATCCAGCCAATCAAATAGTATGTATATATTTTATGCAGATGTTTGTGTAAAAACGATTGTTGTTGGTTTATACAGTCTATGGCTAGTTTGGTACTTTCTTTTTAGCGTAGTGGGATTGTAGTTCACGTAGGAAACACAGACGGCTTTTACAAAGAACTGCATCCTATCGAAAGGGATTGAGCACACCCTGATATCACCTCTAAATGTCCTGAGAGCGCAAAGAGCACAGTTCAGAAGGCATCAGAAAATTATACAAATAAAAATAAGTAACACTGTGACTAAACAATAATGATTCAAATGTATTTTTGCAACATTTATTCACAGTTCAACCAGTTACTTTATTAGTTAGTCGTGATTTAGGCACAAATTAACTGACAATTTGTCATAAAATCAATGCATCTTCAGAATTAAAAGGGCTTTATTGGTATGGGGAAAATAAGTTTAGTTTGAATAAGGAAATGTTAAATAAAAGTTTGTATAAAACATTAATACATAAGAGACCACGAGCGTCCCATTCCATTTATATGAGCCCAATGTAACTTTACATTATTGTCTGGCACACCCCAAGCAGATCTGGTACCTATAGTACACATGCAAGTGCATGGATGGAATTGCACCAGGTCCTAACTCTACATGGATAAACCCACCCCAGATAAAATACAAGAAAGATAAGGTAAATAAAGGGAAATTGTTGGCTGTTGATAAATCACAACAGATTTATAAAACACACTGACATATCTTATAAAACTTAGGAAGGGGAAAATATTGCACAACCCCAGATTTCAGCACACATCAGCTACTATAGAACCACTTTTGGACAGGAAAAAACACTGCATGTTAGATTGTTAGATTAAGGCTATGCTTGGTACACTACCATACTACTTTAGCCTCACAGTCAGCATGTGAAAGACCTGAATTATTTAAAGCTATGAGAGTTTGAGCAAGTTCACACTTGCTTACCCTACTGACTCTTCCTTTACCAACCCCCCACTTCCCATCCCTATGCTTCGCTCTGCTTAGAGAGAAGTGAAATATGTGTGATGGAGACGGTGCAACAGACCAAACTGCGGGACACAAGATGCTCTTATGGCTATCTGTCATTTGGAAAGACAAACTTGATAAAAAAAATGGCATAATTCTCTTGGTTGAATGACATAATGAGGTCTAACATATTCCGAGTACAAAATACAACCATAGTTAGCAATAAGGAATCTAAAGCCAGGCTGTTGGACAGACAGAGAAAAATTATATATATATATAGCAGAGGAGAACAATGCGTGCCAGCTCAGAGTGGTTTTTTGCAGAGGTGGATGTAGACAGAAAGCAGGTGGTTTAGACAGAATGATAATGTAGCCTGCCTGACACAACGCCTGATAAGTAAACTGAGTGTTGAATTTGATAGGGTGGCGGTGAAGTGAGAGGACCAGTCAAAGAGGAAAGACAGACAGATGAACAAACCTAAATGAAACAAACTCAGAGATTCTAAGTGCATACTCAGAAGAGGCACACCTGCAATTTTATTGAATCTATTAATTCAGGTTGCACTGCTGTGAATGTAAATCTGGACTATTCAATTCATTCTGCAAAAGTAGGACAATTAAGGCCGGCAGGTGTACTGAATAGTGATTGTGTGGTGGTGAGAGCCCTGCTGACAAGCACCTTGTTTGACTTTATTTATTTATTTATGTGTTACTGCATACCTGGCTTAACTGCTCTAAACCTCTATTGTTTTTTAGCTGACTTTATTCAGCTATGGCAACTTAAAATAAACAATCCATGATCCCTTCTCAATTTCTACTGGTGCAATATAAACAGTAGTCTGGGAACCTATTATCTATAATCAAATTATTTAGCCTCTGGGCATCAGGCTGTATATTGGTATAAACAGAAGATATGCAAACAACAAAGACTTTGTGTTTGGGTGCTAGTTATTGTTTAAATGGTGACGAATTTAATCTAGTTGGGTTAAATGTGATTGGTGAATAATACTCATGAAAACGTCTTGTGCCACAAATATAGCAATTTCCTATGTTACTGTATTTATATGGAGATATATGTGAATGGATATTAGTACTAACCAGAAAAAAATGTCATTATTTACAGGTAAACCCCAAAGTGTTGAGAGCTCGGAGCGGGTACAGCTGTCAGGGACCTACAACGTTCGGAAAGGGAAGCTCCAGCTACCGGTCAACCGATGGACCAGACGACAGGTTATCCTGTGCGGTACATGCCTCATCGTCTCCTCAGTGAAGGAGAGCCAGACGGGAAAGATGCACATCCTTCCACTCATAGGAGGAAAAGTATGTTAAAGTCACACAGTAACACAAGTATTCCAGTAACTTTCTTTAACTTTTCATCCTTGCTTTTATCAAACATGTTACACAATTTATGCTTTAGATCATAAAACTAAATGTCTAATCAGAGAATAACCTGATAAAGTCGATCTTTTTACCCTTTGGAAACGTCTCCCAGTGTAGTGATGACATGTCAACTTAAACAGATGTTTTTTATTATGGCATTGCCTGTGTTTAGGTCAAAATAAAATTATATTAGGCTAGGTCTTACAGTTTTTCAGCAATGACAAAAGATATTTTGTTTATTCCTAATGTTGAGTTGTGACACATTTTAATTAAGTCCCTTTAAACTCAGGATACCCTGGAATAATACTTGTTTTTTTACTTTAATCTGTTTAAGCTCTCTTGGGAAGTAGATTATCTACTAGTATTTGTGATATAAAGGACACTTCATACCCCACCACACCCAGTATCTAAACATTTCCCACACAACACATGACTCTACATGTGTTTGAATGAGGTGAGTTTGTGTGTTTGCGTGCTAGTGTTCTATTCAAACCAGACAGCTATTCATTCACAGAGAATATATGCTTAAAAGTGACTGAGTGTCTAAAATGACCTTTTTTCATGACAGGACACATTTGTGTATTGTGTATCTATGTGTGTGGGGCATGTTGTTTAAACATACTGTTTGTCTGAATCTTGCAGGCATTTAAAGTCTTGTTTTGAAATGAGAACTAATCTTTTGAGACTTTTCCTTTCTGTTTTGCTATAAGCTGTTTTCTGATTTCTATAGACACAAAATTCACATTTATATTCCTTGTGGGGTCAGGAATGTCAGCATTTTAAGCTCATATTTCACTCTTGTATCTTTGTGGCTGCAGGTGGAGGAGGTGAAGAAGCACAATCACTGTTTGGCCTTCAGCTCAGCAGGGCCTCAGAGTCAAACCTACTACGTCAGCTTTGACAGCTTCACGGAGCACCTGCGATGGCACAGACATGCTGCCAAGGTAGTGTGAGCATTAGAAATTTACTTTAGGGAGAAAAAAGTAGAACAAAAGTATGTGCTTCCCAGGTACTACATAGAGAGTGACTTTTGCCAATCTGGGTCTATTTAAATATTTTCTTTAGCATTACACTCATTACTGTCCCTCTACATAAAACCAAGAAACTGTAGCGTGCATTTTTTAGGTGAAGGTTTAAAGACAACAACTCATCTACTTATTTGGGTAGTCACCAGTCCACAGTTAGACAAGCTTTCCCTAAACATTGTGTCCTGTAAAGATTGCTGCAAGAGTACAGAAGAACATCCCTCAAAACAGTAGATTTAACCGTATAAAGCAAAACATATCACATGCAGTTTCTGCAACCTTCTGCATCACTTTATGGTAAAAATCCTGTTCTACACAATATGATTGTTGTCTACTGCCCACTAAATGATACTGAGAAGTAGTGGACTACCAGGAAAATAATTATGGCTTATCACACAATGATCAAGTGTAAAAATACACACACAAAAATACAAACAAACAAATGAGTGTTTTAATTTCTAATTAGTTTGAGGCCAAATAAAGAGGTCTCATGGTGTGGGCTGTTTGCTGTCTTAGTAAAGGCTTATATTCAGTGAAGTAAAAAAAAAAAAGACATTTAATTTCACAGGACACTGTTAGTGGGGGTTGACAGACGCAACATCACAAAGTAAAGTCGCTAACTGAACTGGTTGTAGAAATGTGAATGATAAAAGAAGTCACTCTTATGGAAATGTTTTTACCCAGCTAAGATGCTGTATAAGGGAGAAATCAAATGAATTTTTATGATATTGGGTGTGATCTTAGCTATTAAAGATCAGACAACTTCTTAAGTAGTCCTTGTAATGCCACATGACTGACAAATTAATTCTTGAAATTGTGTATTAATTCGTCTCCTGGTGCATTCACACATCAACACTGCTCGCGTCTCCTTCTTCTGTCTCCCATTTGAACTCAAGTAGGCCACAGCCAGAAAACCTCTTTTCTAAATATTAACAGGGACATGCATGTCACTGGCACCCAGAGGGCCACTCAGAATAGAAGCTTGGATAGAGGCAGCATGTGCTCCAGTGGTGACTGCGGAGCCTCAAGCTAACTCCTCTTTAAAAAGGCTTGAATTTACAGACAGGATTTCTCCTTTAAGATGACACAGACATCTAATACGCTGTTGTTTCAATTCAAATGGCTGCTCATGTTTCTGCGATCACCAAATGACCAACGCAGCCTCCTTACACTTAGCATCTGCCTTTAAGGATGGGGATATAAGTGCGACTGGTAACTTTTCCACGTACGTATCATGGCGCCCATACATTTTCAGCATACCTTTGACATGTAGGTAGGTCAGGTGCTTTGATGCGAGTTAACGTGTTGCGTACACGATGTGCAATATTGACCTAAATGCTAAAGGTGCTCATCCAAAATAAAAAAGCATGAACACGAGGTCAGATGTACACATAGTTGTGAAGAGCAGTTCTCGCTCTTTGTTTGCAATTACTGGCATTTGATCATTATTTCTCCCTGTTGTGTTGTGAAAAACACTTGTGCCTAGTTAGTAACAGAATGATAAACTGTTTTAAACAGTGTACCTGTGTTTTTTCTTTTCTTTTTCCATTCTCACACCTCTCCATTCTTCTTCCATGTAGATGGTGTCCCAGAGAATCAACTCTGTTGATTTGTCCTGCTGCAGTCTGGAAAATCTTCCTTCCAATCTCTTCTATAGCCTTGACCTCACCCACCTCAACCTTAAACACAACTTTCTGCCTGCAGACCAGCGCCTTCAGCAACTACAGAGGTACAGTGCAATCACAAAACAACAGTTTAAAGGAAGTTAAACATGAAGGATTTTGATGAGAAGGTTTTGGTTTCTTAGTTCATCAGAATAAATGATGAGTTATATTTGAACTTCTATACTCATTTAAAAAGCACATTATGCAATGTAGCATTCACTATCAGTCTCTGTTTCCAGGGAGTGCAGCATACGAACTGTTGGTCACTGAAGATAAAATTTACCATTAGCAAAATAGTGTTTATTACTTGATATTTGTTTTGTGTACTTGTGTTTTTCTCAGACTCTCTGCTGATTAACAATAGTTTGGGATTATAGATTGTATACCAGAAAAGTAGTCTTCTTTTGCCTTGCACACAGTGACTCACTATCCCAGCAGCTACTTGCTAACTTCAGTAGACATTTTTGTTAAAGTTCTCATGAAGTTCTCTGAATGAACATTTGTTCCCTTTACTGAAATACCCAGTTTGAACTACAACATTAAATCCAGTGAAGTTGGGATTTTACATAAAATGTATATAAAAACAGAATACAATGATTTGTAATTGTTTTTAAACCTACATTTAAATGAATACACTACAAAGGTGTGATGCAACTAAAGCTGTACAACAGTCAGAATATCCTCTCCACAGCATCACAATTGGGGTCTGTTCCCAGTCATGTATTGTAGGTGTAGCTAAAATAAAAGGGAGAGGGGGTCTTGCAACCTTCAAACTAAAACTGTGTAAACATTTCCAACAGCAACAACAAAGAAAAATGTTTAAAATGATTTATTGCATTTTGGTTTTATTTTATTTACGCTTAATGCAATGTCCCAGTTTAACTGGAACTGGTTTGTAGTTGACGATCAGAAATCAGACTGATCAGCCACCAGCAGCTGCTCTTACCAGCTAAAAACTGTTGAAATTATTAACTGACTACCAGCTAAATTAGTCAAAGCCGGTTGACCCACCCACTAAGTTACTGTTGCTTCTTTTTTTTACACTCCTAAATTCTATATCCTGAGTAATGTAATGATGGAGGAAAAAATGAGTAAAAAAAGGAACATTTTATGTCCATTATAGCTTCAGAGTAGTTAAGATGGACTGGTTTGGGTCAAGATTAAACTTGTGGCAACAATACATTTAGAAGAACTTACCCACGACATGACGTAAAATGGGCTGCTGTACGATGAGCTGACAAGACAATATTCTGTCACTGGGAACCATCACTAGAAGCAGCAGGTCATGGTTGGTTTGGACAGATTTAGCTTTCAATGGAAATTTGCAAGCAGTCGACCTGAGCGGTCTAGGACTAGAGCCGTTGGCACACACCAACCAAAGAAACTAGCCAGGGCCGTAGCAGGCTAGCCCAGAGGGATAGATGCGTCTGCGGGGAAGCTTTTAATGTGCCTGGCCTCCCTTACTCTTTTTCTCTGTGGGTACCATCTGCTGCATGCTTATCATGGTCCCAGATTAAAAGACCACAGGCAAGATACTGTATGTGTATTCATGTGTGTGTGTTTGTATGTGTAATCATCTGTGTGTCAGAGTGTGTGTGTGAGTGTGTGTGTGTACTCATGTATATACTGATAAATTTGCACGGCAGTGAGATAATCTGTTTTAAGAAGATTATTGATTGAGGAATTGTACCACTTACACTGAATTATGTGAACCTGACACCTGAATGTATTAACTATGTGTGCAGATTGTGTGTCAGAGAAAGTTACTTACATGTATGCAGCTGAAACTGTGGCTGCAGGCGGCTGAACCTGTGTTTGTGTGGCTGTGCGTGTATTATCATGTCTTAGTGATGCCCTGATGAATGAAGTCAGCATATTCTGATTTTCTCCAACTCTCCTTGTATTTTGACTCATCTTTATTTTTTTATTACCCAGAAATATAGCTGGCGTTACAAAAAAATACGATGTGAACGTAAAAACTACTTTTTAAATCTGAGTGAGTGTTGCACAGCTCCCCTGCTGGTCAAGGGAGATAACATCTATTTTGCCTCGCCAAACCTAAGTAGGCTCATCCGCATTTGACCCAGCATGACAGAAAACGAGGTCAGTAATGAGAAAGAGATGAATAGTTTAGCTGAAAATAGAAAGGTTTTGACAGAAACATGCAGCAGAGTTTTTTGAGTACTCGCTTTCCTGTGAGATGCTTTTGTCAAAAGCACTGCGAGTGAGAACAATAGCATTTTGTGTGCAGTCCCTACGAATGTGGTGAATGGGGGTTTTGATGTTGATCTATCGTGTGAGAATTTGTTTTTATTTGAGTTTAAACATTGGCTTTTTTTATTATCTAACGTGGGGTCATGGTGTATTATATTCTACCAAAGGTATTGGAGGGTATGAACCTGCAGCATACCTCGCCCCTTCCCACCCTTCTGTCTCTTGCTAAATCTGGTGGGCGATTTGCCAAACAGATATGTATGATTAATTGTGTGGGGAAACTAGCTCCTTCGTCTGGCATGGTACTGTCCACAGCATCTCTCTGAGATCTCTCTGAGATGGAGCTGAAGTTCTATGTATATGATTTAACCTTTGTCCCATTTATATACATATGGATGATCACTTTAAGAGTTATGAGGAACACAAAGGTCATAGAACAAGTGAGAAAGCCAAATGGAGTGGCTTAAACAAAAATCAGGATACAAGGGATCATCTAGGAGCTCAAGGCTAAGTGAAGGGAATTAAGTAAGGATTTATTCTGCTACTATTTTGTAATATCATTATCATTATCATTCATTAGCATTATATTTTATTGTTATTCATTTAGTTTTTATCGTTAGTTTGCAGTGAGAGCATCAATATGGAGGTTAATCTCAGTTCACTTAATGAATATTTGCTCTGCCTTTGCACCTTCCTTGCCTTTCAGCTCTTTCTCAAGATTTTATTTGACTTTTTAGGTGCTAGATGATCTGGTGTGTTGATCAGCTAGTTTCTGACTTTGTGAGCTGTTTGCTTGGCAACCTGTACTATGGGTTTATCAGCACTCCTGCCAATGGATAGCAGCTTCGCTTAACAAGCAAAATAAGGGAAAGAAACAATTAGAACACATGCAGACTCTTTACGTAGTACTTTGGTAAAACAAAGTTCTTCTCTTTGAGAACAACTGAACATGCTTTCCTTTAAAAATGTTATTTTATTCCCAGTTCACTGTTATGTATGGAATGGTGAGGAATAGCATCTATATAGCCACCTTGAAGGTCTGAATTCTGAATTACTGTAACATTTTTTCAGTGACCCCCTTCCATCTCTAAAGGTGCTCTGAATCTCATGTGTAGTGATCACTGACTTGTCATTTAACTGTATACAAGTTTGTTGGTGTTTGGTGTTTACTGACTTATTGTAGCTTTGAATAATGTCATCTGCCCTGCATTTTGACTAGTTTAGTTGCATGAGTTCATGCATCTAGACATCAATCCCATGCATAAAAAGAGGAACTCTTTTCTTTCACGTTTATTAAATTAGTGACCATAAGAAACTTTAAATTCCTCTTTTGCTTTGCATTGTGGACTGTTTTTTGTTGAGAGGAAAAATAATGAGTAAGAAACATACCAAAATATGTCAGTCTTGGAAGGCCGTGGAAACCTTCTTCTACTGCTTAAAGTTTTATAGGTCATGTCTACAAACCTAACATCTTGCTCACAGTCAATCCACTGACCAGTTAGAAATAAGTGGCGCTGCTTTACATGCATAAAGAAGGGACTGGAGAGCAACAAAGAGAGCAGCATAAGTCAGAATGACAAAGCATGGCAGAGATGCAACAAGAGTCTGGGGAGGTGGTATGAGCCTTACTCAGCTCTTTGGAAAGGTCGATCTAATGGACTGACATTTTCCCACATACTCTCTACCTGTTGCAGTAAGGAGTCACACAGAGCTGGAATTATTCAGCCATTCTAATCAATAGCCATGACATCTCATTTGCCTTTATCTCCATCATCATGGTGAACTGTGTGAATGTGTGTGTTTGTTTGATCCATGAGTGTACATAGCGTGAAAAACAGTGCCAGCATGAGCAGCTGTTGTAATGTGCAGCAGTATTTCTTTTTGCCTGTTATAGTTAGCTTTGTGTTTTTCTTTGCATAAAGTGCAACTTATGTGAAGGTCAGCGGTGTGTTTTAGGAGGGCACCAGAAATGCCATTGGTCTTTTAGTGTTTAAATGAACAACACAAACACCCTTGCTGCTTTTGTTTGCTCAACAATCAAATGTGAACGTTTAGCCTCGCTAAGATGGCTTTGTCAGTGGGTGTGTTGGATGTAAATGTACTTTTTAACTTAAATGAATATATTTTAGCTCCCCTTTGCTTTACTATATGAATATAGTCATGAATATATTGTGTTCTTTTGCAGTAATTATGTTTAAAAATGCAACTATGCTCTTTAATCACCTCTTCTCTTTTCCTCTTCAGGTTTTCTCGTCTGCGTAGCCTCAACTTGTCCAACAACCACCTTGGTCAGTTTCCGCTGGCTGTCTGTGATATCCCCACCCTGACCGAGGTTAACCTCAGCTGTAACTACCTGGCCTCTGTCCCCAGCTCTGTAGGCACCATGACCAAGTAAGCAACAAGAGGAATTTGCTGATGACAAATAAATATTTGGAAATTTATCTTTATGTGGAAAAGTCATTCCAATTGTCAAGGCTGTGGTTTACTTTTATATAAACTATTATAGGTTCCTTTATTATAACAGTTACCACTCCAGCAAAAACAACGATCAGTATGGTCATTTAGGCACGTGAACTCACAGAGCCGTAGTAGAAGTTTAAACATTTCTTTACTGATCTAGACCGCAGACGCAATGTTAACAATTAGAAACATAATATGAATCTCATTAAATGTACAGTTTTAGGTCAACACATTGCAATAGATGCAGTGCAGCTGATTTTGTTATGTGAAAACCTTTTTATCTCACGTGAAAGCTCAGAATGTTCTGGGTTTTGGTTGAGCTTCAATATTAACCCCTTTGACTGTGAAAAAGCCAAACTGCTTTCTCATTTTAAGTATTGGAAAAATGTTAAACTTCTGAAATCTTTTATTAAGTCAAAGAAGACCATAAACTGCTCATAACCACATCTGTTATTTAGTCCTGCTTTACTCTGCTAGGAATCAGGTATTACAGGAGTGATTTGGTAACTGGGTCAGTATAGATGTTTTGGATGCTGCATGTCCTTCCACCATGTCTCTAATTCAAACCCCAACATACTGGTATGCAGCGTTTAAACTAGGCAAGATGAGAAGATAATCTCCGGGAATGATCTAGTAAGCTTGTAAATTCCTGATGCGGCCAGCAGGGCATTTATGCTTCTACTGCCATCTGCTGGACATTATGAGTACTGATTTCACACTGAGAAACTGTTGCAGTGCTGAGACCACATGACAGATACTGTGATGATAAAGAAAATGATTTTTTTTAACAATAACTGTTGTGTTTCTCTCAGTTTGCAGACGCTCTTGTTAGATGGAAACAGTTTATGTGACCTGCCGACTGAGCTGGGTTCTCTGCAGAGGCTGAGTTATTTTGGCCTTTCCTTCAACCAGTTTGACCACGTGCCCCTCGTGCTTGAGCGATTGGCCTCCATGGAGAAGCTGTGCATGGCTGGCAACCATCTGGAAAAACTCACCCTGCAGAATTTCAGACTGCTTCATGTCAAACACATTGATCTTAGGTAAGGTGGAAGCAGATTATTAAAAAATGATTTTAATAAATGTGATACGTATGACTGTAAATATTAATCTGACAACTTTATCTGCAACATGAATAACTTTAAGTTTCCAGTCATGCTGGTCCCAAGGCGCATACTTAGGGACACGTTTTAGCCCAATGACACTTTGAGGACGTCATCACACAACCAGACAGCCAAGCTGCACGCTATCATGAAATCATTTGCCAGCAGTGACTCCATCAGGTGTCCTCCTGTTGTCTGGAAATGTAGAGCTAGAGTGACTTGCACTATTTTATGGTTAATACTTCACTACTTCTCATCTTACTTGTTGCGTGTTTGTAAATTAGTTCTAGTTATTAGCTTTTTGTTCTTAACTGTGTGAAAAAGATCAGCTGGTAGGCTATCTGTGTTTTCTTTTTTTTATCTTATTAACAGGTTAAAAGGGTTTTAGATGTGTTCCTGTGATTTATTTCATTTTCTGTTTCTGTAGATTTTAAGCTGCTTGTTGATATAATGACTATTTCACAAGGTTATGCTGGTTAGAGAATGCATAGTAGAGTCATTTAAATAAGGAAGACTTTTATTTATTTACTTATGCAATTTTGTTTGACTACAATGTAGATTTTAGAATTTATCATTTCCATAGTAGGTTATTTTAATAAATGATTAATTACAATCACAGAACAAATTCAGTTAAACCAAAACACTGTGTAACGACTGTATCCGTCAGTGTTGTGTATTGAACATCTGAGCTGTAAATAAATAGGACTATACAGTATATCAGCAATCACCCAAGGCATGTTCTGTGCCTTATGAGAAAGGCCACAGTGTGATCCAATTGGAGATGAACCATTGCCTCCTCTGTCAGGTTGAATAAGATCTCCGTCATGGTGCCAGATGAGCCTGACCTGCTGAGACATGTGACCCAGCTGGATGTGAGGGATAACAGACTGACTGACCTGGACGCTTCAGTCTTTCCCAGGCTGGAGGTTCTTCACTGTGAGAGGAACCACATCACCAGTCTCAGAGTCAAGGGTTGCTTGCTTAAAGGCATCTATGCCTCTAACAATGGTGGGTTGGCCACACACAAATTCATGACCTCTACATAATTAACAATTATTTTGTAAGAAAATAAGAACCCTTGTTCTTGTACTTTTGACAAAAGCAAAATATTTTTAGGAATGCATCTTGTATGAAACTAATACTCGGTACACGTGTCCTCAAATGTCACTTTCATTTTGATCTTTTCATATGTTTCAATTTGTCTCGTCAGAATAACCGTCTAATTGTCTTTTTCCATCATTCCTCTGTAACTTGTTATCCTCATACACCCCCACTAAATGTCCTCCATTTTCCATATACCTGCTTTCATATTAGTCTGTCCTTGCTGTAGGTTAATGTGTTTGGATTTGTCTCGACAGAGCTGCGACAGCTTGATGTCAATCCTGTGCCCTCCAATCTTAGTTACATGGATGTCTCAAGGTGAGATTAGTTCCAAGTGTATTCTATTAAAAATTGGGGGGGAAATGTAAATGTATTATGCTGACAGAACACACTAGCTGGTGTCTGAACACAGCAATTCTTTAGTATACGTGATTCGGAAAATATTATGTAATCACATGAGGGTATAGTGGTATAAGTCGTATACTGTAAGTGGTGAAATATAAAGTTGGAAATCTGTAACTGCTGTTGTGGATTCAGTATTTGAACATGTCATCCTTTACTTTTGAGATTAAGCTGCTAGTTGATATAATAATAGATAAAAACATCTGCAGTAAGTGGACCAGTCACAGGATTGTCCCTGCAGCCCATCTACAGGGACCATCATCAAAAGCCTATTTTCCAACAACCTTTAAAAAAGTTTTTTTTTTTTTTTAGCTTAGATTTATTTTTGGTTTTAAAAATAAAAAAATAGGCTCTTGTTTTTCATAAACTGAATTTATTTGAAACGGTAACCCTTAACTAAAATGGCTTTGATAGCTAAAGATGATCTTCGAATGTAAAGTCCATTTCACTCTTTTCCCCTTATTATTGACATCTCCAATATTACATAAAATATGAAAAAAAATACTGTTTCCATACATTATATTCTAATGCAGATGCTGTATGTGGCTAACTGCATATAATTTATCATCAGCATCACCTCTTCCCCTCCTACAGGAACCAGATGGAGTCCTTGCCAGACTGGTTGTGTGAAGCAAAGAAACTAGAAGTTCTGGATGTGAGCCACAACCTCATCACTGAGCTCCCAGCGAGGTGAGCCTCCTTCACAGCAAATGTGCCTGTAAATGCAGAACAATGCTGCGTTATTCTCCCTGGCCTTTTGTCAGACCACTCAGCTCGCCCCTATAGGGCCTCATAAATCACACAGATAGCTGTAACCTCTACAGCCTTGGTCCATTCTTTTCCTCTTTACATAGCATTTTAGAAGGTCAGTTCAGATGCACCTTTTCCTCTTCACCATGTCTCACATCGACACTGTCAACCTTTCTCCCTTTGCATCTCTCTTTTTCCCCTCTCTCCCTCCATACCACTGGTGTCCTCATTGTCTGGAGATTTATTTTTTACCCAATTTGTGTCAAGATGATGGATTTCAGTAACATGCTCCGCTAGAGGCGCTGCAACTCTGATATTCCTCATCTACAGCCTCCATCTTCCTCCTGCACTATCCTTAATATTTAATTATCTATCTATCTATCTATCTATCTATCTATCTATCTATCTATCTATCTATCTATCTATCTATCTATCTAT
>JBAMIG010000008.1:13264176-13277637 GCA_037177335.1 Kiunga ballochi
ATCTATCTATCTATCTATCTATCTATCTATCTATCTATCTATCTATCTATCTATCTATCTATCTATCTATCTATTAATCTAATCTAATCTAATCTAATCTGATCTGATCTGTGGGTTTTCACATTTGTTTTATGTTGTTTGGTTTATTTGTTGTGATACTGCTGACCCATCTTTTTCTATGTTATTTGTGCTGCAGGTTGCTGTGCAGCAACAGTCTGAGAAAACTCAGTGCAGGACATAACCAGTTACAAAAGCTGCCTGAAAGAGTGGAGCGCCCTCTGCTGGAGGTTTTAGATGTTCAGCACAATCAACTAGTGGAGCTACCCTGCAACCTGTTCCTCAAATCTGACAGGTACCATTAACAATATACTGGAATCATGGAGGCGATTATCTTTTTGCTTTTTCTTTTTTACTAAAATACTCCTGGCTAGACGATAATAGGTAGGAAACCTTTAGGTTATTTAGCACAAAAGGAGAGGAGATACATTTTGACATTATTTATAAAAATGTGAATTTATTTTTAATTGAAGTATCACATCTCATGTTTTTCATTTCTGTATCAAAAAGGATAAAACAGTGTATATATTTTTTATGCAGTTTACGGTCTGTAAATGCATCAGCTAATAAGCTGGAGCATCTGCCACCATCCACTCTATCAGAGGAAAGCCACAGCATCCTGCAGGAACTCTATCTGACCAATAACTGGCTCACAGACAAGTGTGTCCCCATGCTCACAGGCCATACACACCTACGAGTTTTGCACATGGCTTACAACCACCTCCAGACCTTCCCAGCCAGGTAATTTTTTTCAACCAAATAATCACATTATTGTTACATAAGTTTATAAAATGTTGGAAAATGGACAAATTCACTGGGTTTTTTCTGTTCATGAGTCCAGAGCAATACAGTTTGAAGTAATGAAAAATATGTTATTCTTCCCAGAGGGAAATTCAGTGAAAGAGGGAACTGCACATTCAGAATGAAGGCGGGGTGGATGTTTTTTTACATTTTTATTCTTGATGTGTTTTTTTTCCTAACATTTGAGTCATTTCTATGCATTTCTTTTGTAATCACGTGACTGACTACATGTTTTAGGACACGTTCTGTTCTTTATCCAACTAATGAATTTTTCCATACATCAGCTTTACCTCTTCCTTTTCATGTCCTTTAGTAAAATGGCCAAGCTGGAGGAACTGGAGGAGGTAGACCTTAGTGGAAACATGCTGAAGACCATCCCCACAACTATTATGAACTGCCGGAGAATGCACACGCTCATCGCCCACTCCAACGCTATCGAGGTCTTTCCTGAGGTCATGCAGCTGATGGAGATGAAAGTAAATCAGCAATACATCTCTATGGAACATAAAGGCTGTATGCTTCTATATATGTCACAACTTGTCTTCTTTTGCCAGTGTGTAGATCTCAGCTGTAATGAGTTGAGTGAGATCACTCTCCCAGAGAATTTGCCCCCAAAACTCCAGGAGCTGGACCTTACGGGAAATCCTCGTCTCAACCTGGACCACAAAACCCTTGAACAGCTCAAGTATGTTATTGTTTTTCTTCTGTTTTTTCTAATAGTAATATATATTTATATATTGCCATGATGGAGTATTCTCTATGCTTTTGCATTTCAGTACAGTCGTTTTGATCTGTTTTACGTTTTCTTGCCTTCCAGTAATATTCGCTGCTTCCGTATTGATCCACCTCCAACCTTTTCATCAAATGAGGCATCTGGTGGGCCTGCTGTGTGGAGCCATGGTTACACAGAATTCTCAGGTGTCAAGAACAAGTAGGTTCAACTCAGATGGAAGAACAACCACCCTCAAGCTTGTTCACTGAAGCCTCACCAAGCTCAACCTCTAGAGAATCTGTATTGTTAAAATCTCATAACTCTCCTGAAGGAAATATTGAAACAGTGCTCGCTGAAGAATAAAAAACAAGATATAAAGATTTGCACACATCATGTCCACATTGAGATGATTCTCAATGATAACCATAGCAAATCTGCTATGAAAACAGAGCTTCAGCTGTACAGTCATCAATCAGACAACATATCAATATTGTAAATTAACACAGTCAACAGGTCTTTGAAACAGTTATTGTTTCCTTACAGAGCCTACCTCTTTCTTTTCAGGCTCTGTGTTGCAGCTCTGTCTGTAAGCAGTTTCTGTGGAAGTCGAGAAGCCCTGTACGGTGTGTTTGATGGAGACAGGAACGTGGAAGTGCCCTATCTTCTACAGTGCACAATGAACGATATACTAGCTGAAGAACTGCACAAAACAAAGAGCGAAGAAGACTACATGACCAACACCTTCCTTGTGATGCAAAGGTACATAATAAGCCCGAGTCATGTTGCTGCTGTTTGTTATGAGTTAGGTTTCTGCTCAATAGATTAGAATGACATTTACAGAAAATCTGCCACAAAATATGCTAGTTAGTTATTGTTAAACCATTATGTTGGACATTTTTATGACCTATAAGTAAAAGTAAAATATGATGATCTAACCTCCTCTTGCTGTACTCGCTTGCTTTTGTCCATAAAGGAAACTTGGAACCGCAGGCCAAAAACTTGGTGGCTCTGCAGCTCTGTGTCACATTCGCCACGATCCTACTGACCCCAGCGGCTGCTTCACGCTCACAGCTGCTAATGTGGGAAAGTGCCAGGCCATCTTGTGCCGTGACGGAAAGCCGCTGTCCATGTCACTGCTGCACAATGTTGGACTTGAAGACGAATACCGCAGGATCAGGCAGCACAAAGCTATCATCACTGAGGTAAAGATCTGAGAGAAAAATGAAAGGACAAGGGAGACAAAATTAAAGTAAATCCTTTTAAATGTAATTATAGATGTGGATAAAATGACTGACTGATGTATGGATTTGTGTACTCCAATAGGACAACAAGGTAAATGGGGTGACTGATTCTACACGGATTATGGGCTACTCCTTCCTTTACCCTGCCGTCATCCCTTGTCCCTATGTGCAGACAGTCACTCTCACCCCTCAGGATGAATTTTTTATTCTGGGGAGTCGTGGCCTGTGGGACACTGTGTCTCCCATGGAGGCTGTAGAGGCTGTTCGAAACGTCCCTGATGGCCTGGCCGCTGCTAAAAAGCTGTGCACCCTGGCGCAGGGCTATGGCTGCACCGACAGCCTTAGTGCTGTTGTGGTCCAGCTAAGTGTGAGTGAAGACTGCTGCTCCTGCTGTTGTTCTGAGCCTCCCCAGCCTCCTCCTAGCCCTGGCTTGGGAACGTATCCTTCATCATCCTCTGCCATCAAGGAGCGCCCATCAGATGGATCTCTCCCTGTTCCCCCTTCGTCTTGCAGTGAAATCAGCAGTGAGATCAGCACCAGTGAAATGAGCAGTGAGGTGGGCTCCACAGCCTCATCTGATGAGCCTCCACAGAGCTCTCTAGTTGTTCTGCAGGAGCAGCCCCACCACGCTCATATCAACCTGCACCATCAGGCTCACTTGATCTCCCTACAGCACCACCAGACACATATACCCACGCAGCCTTGCCAGTATCTACTCCCCGGTTCAGAGCTGTCTTCTTCCCGCAGCTGTTGTGCACTCCACCCCGCATGCTTGGCCGGCTCCTTTCAGAGGCAGCTGTCTAGCGCCACGTTCTCCAGCGCCTTGTCAGACAACGGACTGGATAGTGAGGACGAAGAGCCCATCGCTGGTGTTTTCTCTAATGGGAGCCGCGTAGAAGTGGAGGCAGATGTTCACTGTCTCAAGCGAGAGCTGTCCATGTCCTCATCACCTCAAACAATAGTACCTTCATCATCCACCCAGGAACACGCCCTGCTTACTCTCCCACCCCCACCTCCACCACCATGCACACCAGAGCCTCTTGAGGAAGAGGTGAATACGAACCAGGGGGAGGTTGAGAATGGGCTTGACAGGGATGAAGCATGGCAAGGTGTTGGAGGTAGTGACGTAGGAAGGTTTGCAGGCAAGAGGAGGGTTAATGGGTCAGTGGCACGGCAGGAAAAGAGTCACAACCTTATTGAGGTGGCAACTGATGCTCCTTCTAAGAAGTCAGGTGGTTACTTTACAGCCCCAGCTCAGCCTGACCCTGATGACCAGTTCATCATCCCCCCAGAGCTGGAAGAGGAGGTAAAGGAAATCATGAAGCAGCATCAACAGAAACAACAAAAGCCACCAGGACCAGAGCAATCCACAGACTATTATGACACACCCCTCTGAACAACCGCTCCATCAGCTATAGCCTCGTCTCCTTTCCAGCCACCTACACGTACACAAATAAAAGGGTTTTCTCAAGAAACTGTCAAATGTACATGAGGATGTTTCTTCCAGCTTTTTCTAGACACTTTCCCTTCCTCTCCACAACCTAATCATTGGAGAATCATGCACTGCAACCTCTCATAGAGTTAAACAAGCAAATGAGCCCTTTAATGATAGTCAACCCACTTGAATAGCCGGTGGACACTGACTCAAGTGTCCATGGTTGTGCCCTTCTCACAGACTGTGTAACAATATTTTTACAGTAGACAACCAGCTGAGTATGTAATCAACACTAGTCTATTTGCAATAGCATTAGCTTGCCACAGCACGTGTTAATATGGAGAACGGTCCCATTTTTGTTTTGTAAGAACTCACCATATCTTCTAATGTGAAAGCAATGAAGTTGCTGACCGACGTTTTTCAAAGCGGAGAAACATAATCTTTTTATTACCCACAAACTGTCTTTAATGGTACACTGTTAATACCACACCTAACTGTTGTAGATAGGGCACTTAAAATACTGTATTTCTTCAGTAAATCATGGCTCTTAGCCTGAAAAATGACTTAGAAATTTTTTGTAGAAATTTGCAATACTAACTCCTAGGAGTTGCATACTCTTTATGGTGACGCAGTCACTTTTACTAATCTTCTCTGAGAGAAATGGTGATTTTTTTTTTTCCAATGATTGTAAATAAGAGAAATGTTGTATACTGATGCTTTTAAAGGAACCTGTGTCGGTGAAGGTTTTAGTGGTGGGGAGGATGTTTTGTTTGTTGCTACGGAGGTGTCACCCCCTCTTCTATCTTACAGTGTAGACTCACAAATACAACATACACACACTAATGTAAATGTGCAATTCCCGAACAGAGACTAACATTCCGAATAGTAAAACTACACGCAGTTGCGATGGTTTGCTCCACTTTTTTTTTTAACTGTGATGTCCTGTAGTCATCACTATATCTATTGAACACTAAAAGATATGTGCATGCACATACTCAAACATGCAGACATTACATGCACACAAAGACACACACACATGGACACTCACAGATGATAGTTCCACCTCCCTCTTACAACTGTTATCACCGGCATGACTGTGTCAAGTTCAGTAATACAATTATATCCATATTGAAAAGAGAAAACACAAATGTTCCTGTCTTTGGTATAATAAATTTTAAATTTGTGAATATAAATTATATTGTCTGAGACTTGTCTTTATTATTTTTTTTTTTAATCACCCAGAAAACAATTTGTATAATTAGTTTATTTCACACAGTAGTATCTTTACACTGTTTCCATGTTTTTACATTCAATGACCAGCAGGTGGCGATCTATGCTAGTGTTATATCCTGCTTGGATCCAGTTCAGTGTTTACCTTTCAGTCGTGTTTACCAAACGCTCTAGTGTGTAATTGCATTAAGTATTCAGGTTTCCTATGACTATGGAATTATCATTACGTTTCTTATACTTCTTCTTCACACATAAAACACTAACTAATGTAATCATCAACATTGCTCCCAGCACAGACAGAGAGGAGGCGAGGGCAAGTGTGGTTTTATCCTTGAGGGAGCCCTTGTACTGGCAGCTGCTCCCATAGTACCACCAGTCATCACCCACCTCACACCTGGAGAGTGCAGGAAGTAAGACAGAAAATCAGACCTGAAGGTTTCCACTGCTTTCGTTTATATTTTGCATTATTGCAGCAAGATTACTATTAAAGAGGAAAACGGTTTGACCTATGTACTAATCTGTGAGGCTACATCATTTAGCTCCTGGTGGTTCCTGGAATATAAAAAACTAGAATTTCTTATTTTGAAAAATAATATTTAGACCAATACATTTGGCAAATGTGCTGTCTGGCCATTTGGGAGGACTTAGCATAAATATTTGCTATGAGTTTTTTTTTTTTTTTTTTTATCCTAGAGGTGCGTGTTCATCTTCATTAAAAAAACTATCCAAACCAACCAAATATATGTTTAGCTCTAATTATACTGATTGACAGGAAGCTGACATTAACTCTGTGGCTTCTGCTTTATGTCATTAGAAAAGATGCCATCTTTTCATCCGTTTCTTTCAAAGCAACACCACATAGTGAAAATGCAAAGTAACACACATGTGGACATCTCGATCTGTGTGTTATTGTGAAAACCTGATCTCATTTCAAATGCCAAACAGAAGACTGGGACAGATAAACTTTTTTTTTTCTTAATAACAACACAGAGAACAAAAAAGTTTGTTTTTTTTAGGTCATTAACCCCTTATGGCCAGATGTCACATATTTGAGACATATTGCATCACTTTATGGCAGAAACTTCACTCATAATGTTGTTGTTTACCACATGATACTGGTCTCCTGGACCCTGGTGACCACCAGACAGCAGGAGATTCCACTGTAATAATTTTTACTTTTTCCATGGTAATAAATAGTAAATATATGGAAAAAAATTAATAGCCTTATCTTTTCAGATTTAGTTAAAGGGTCAAATAAAGTTATTAGATTTCAAAAATTAGATGTCTGCCTAGTTATTCTTAATTCAGGCATTAAGGGGTTAAGACTTCAGTTTGACCTCCCACATTTTTGTAAGCTGAAATTTCTTAATTTTAGCTTGAGCTAAAATAGTGTCACAATGAAGAGGCTTCTCTATCTCCTTATTGAGGGTACTAATTATTTGGATTATTACATATTGATGCTGCTGCTTTGGCAGGCCAAATAACTGCTGATTTCTGGGAAACTGATTGAGGAGTCGGACACTTTGTGAAGGAAATTTGCAGAGCGTGACCTCAGTTTGGACTCGGCCCGAGGAAAGGCGTGTCCTCCCTATGGGTGCGTGGTTATTTACAGATACCCCAGATTTTCTCAGTGTCCAAACACTTGCATGTTGGGTTTTAAGTGATCACTCTAAATTCTCCCAATGAGTGAGTGTGAACATGAATGTTTCTCTCTCTCTCTCTCTGTGTTGGCCCTGGGTGTAACTGATGACCTCTCCAGGACGGGCCTCCACCAGGTTGGGAGCCACTGTTCTAGAAAACTAAACATGTTTTGCTAATTTTAATGCAGTTTAAACTTAGATGTTTTACAGATCAACTTTTAAAGACCTGGACAAGCTTATGTACCACTGGTTACCCCAATCTTAACATTTATCAAAAGAATGCCGTTTTTTTTTAAAGTGGATGTTATTTGAACAGCAACCAGCAAACTAACATCTTAATATCTTACCTTTCTCCTACATTACTTCAGTCAGAAAGGGCTTACCTGCAAGCAGCCTTGCCTTCATCTACAACACAGACTCCATCATTCTGACACAGCACATTAAGGCAGGCATCAGCCGGGGTTGTGGTTAGAGGTTGTGTCGTTGTGGAAGGGAGAGGCTGGGTCTGCGTCAAATTAAATACATCTGAAGGTGGACAGTAGTAAGTAAGCCACGGGTTGAATCTGACTGAC
The DNA here is from genome assembly GCA_037177335.1 of Kiunga ballochi. Classification (NCBI taxonomy): domain Eukaryota; kingdom Metazoa; phylum Chordata; class Actinopteri; order Atheriniformes; family Pseudomugilidae; genus Kiunga; species Kiunga ballochi. The sequence goes on from JBAMIG010000008.1 coordinate 13,271,865, forward strand.
TGCATCAGATCATGTACTGTTTTTTGTTCTGACTAGTGGATGTATAAATCAAAGATATAAAAACGAAATAATGCAATACATAATTCTACTAATGATCCCCTCATAATTACAGGTAACAGGATGGACTGAATTTTGAATTTGAATTTTTTTTTCAAAACATAAAACTTTATGTTGAAGACTTTTGAGTTAGTACAATCATTTGGTGCATTTACCCTCCATGGTGAGAAGAAAGATGGCATCCCCTCCCTTGATGAAATCCCTGCTTTTGGCTCTCAAGTGGGTGAGATAACTTGCTGTGCCGGCGCCTGGCCCTCGAAAATATTTAGATCCATCTGTGTCTGTGACCTCAACACCAATCTTTCGAGGATCGTCCCAGAAAAAAATGTCTTGGGCTGTTTAAAAAAATGTTGAAAGGTTGTATGATCTTTTTTATTAATTCAAAATGATATATTTAAATGTTTGTGAAGCAAACTGCACCTGTTCCATTCATGTTGGGGTCAGTAGTGATACTGCGCTGATTGGACATACGCTTTTGGATATGTGGGTGCTGGTCCATTAGCATCATTGTTATCTGTTTCCAAGTGCAAGGCCATGATAGCCCCGTGTCACCTTCACGTGCTACCAGGTGAGCGTAGGCCGACAACTCACCAGGGTTGTCCCTTTTACCATTGGGGTAGAGCTGCATCTGGAAAGTGTAACCCTCCTTAGAAGTGAATGGTGGGCTAAAGATAGCTACATCATTTGGAGTATTTTCCATAATGTGACTAAAGTTTTTCACTCGCCATATAAACTCAGGGCATGTTGTCTCTGAAAGGTTGATGTCGTCCAGGGACAGTCCCCCCTCTGAAGGCCCAGGGCCCCCCTTGCTTCCTTGAAAGACAACACGGAATTTTTTTTTGACGTCTAAACTCACATGGTGCAGTTGCCACAATTCCTGCGGGGATCCTGTTACAAAACAAAACAAACCATGAATAAACCAGTTATTACATTATGCTATCATTTTATTTCACCTCAAAAAAATCTGTTAATAACACTGTAATTGGCACCATCTATAGTTGTTATCAAGCGCATAGATCCATCAAGATTGGCTTTGTCATACTCTCTGACAAAGATCTTCAGTGTGTCGTTTGGACCAGCACTGTTGTAGTAGAAGAACTGCAGACACTGGAAATCTCTTTTGGGATGCAATATCCTGCTCTCCAACATAGCTGAATCACCGTTGTTGGCTGTCCCAGTGCTGAAATGCATGAAGTATCCCGCACCTAAAGATGTAAATGTCATGAAATAATTATACCATTATACTACATTTTGACATAGTAGATGGTACAATGTAAGACTTCACAGGGTAAAGAATGTGGTAGAAATAATCAGAGCTGATGTTGGATTTAGGTTTTGGGCTCTGTAACTTTGAATGCTTTTACATGAATCAAAGGTGATTTACTGAAAGCATGTTTGACCTCACAGAGCCCGTATTTACTAACCCGGAGGACAAAATAGTATTTAAGAGATGATAAATAAAGGCAGTTTTTTAGTAGTTAACTCTGTGAAATATGCTTGTGAAATGCGACCCGTGTCATTTCTTCAAATCTACCATCAGACAGAGTAAGCTCTATGTGGTCTTTGTAGATTTAGACATGTGACATCTTTAAATTAATCATTTCAATCAAGTATATCAATTGTCATGATCATTTGACATGATCTGAAGATACTTCTCACCGGTGCATTTTCCCATATTTGAGTAGTCTGTGTCAGGCCCCCCAGCAGCTTTGGAAACCCGGAGCCAGTCGGCATCATCCGCCTGCCCCTGGATCATCCCACAGATGTTCTCTTGTTCAAAGTCACATGAGTCCAGGAAGGTGGATCCCTGAGCTGTAAGAAATTCAGTAAACACAGGTGTAAAAGCACTTTGAACAGCAATAAACTGACAGTGTTTTGCTCTCTACATATTTGTACATGACAAAACTCCAAAGATGGACCACCTCAATGGCCACATCCTTAATTAGAGTATTTTGCAACATTATTTTTCTTCTCTACAAGGATTCATTTACAGCAAAGATGATTCTTACTGCAGTTGTATAGGCGGTGGAGCTTGAGCAGGTCACTGTCACTAAACTCCATGCGCTGGCCGATGACATCACTGTAGGCAGGGATTTTGGTGACGATGGTGGGGTCGGTGCCATTACGGAAGGCATTTTTGCTGTAGTGCATCATGGAGCCATAGTCATAGGGTACTTCCAGAGCGCTGGACATAGTGTCATTGTAGGTGTTAAAGTTATGGTCCCTACCTGCAGATCATATAAAAATAAACATTTCTGTGCAGCTTAATCATTGATCACATTATATATATTCTTATATCTGAGTGTAGGGTGGTTTGTAGAGATAGTGATTGGGCTTTCTTCTGAAGATAAGCTCTCTTAGTGCATGGGTCAGTGCTGTTAAGATAACATGATGCAAGGTTAGACAGTCCTTTGTTTGTCATAGGAAGATTTTTTGGCCCCATAGGAGGAGGAATACTTGCATATGCAGTTCCTGCACTACACAATTACTACTCTATGTTTCCTACATGTTCTACAAAACAAACCTCTACTGTCCAGCTTAAAAGTGAGTTTATAGTGTGTACCAATTACATCAAATAGGAACCTATACTCATACTGAGGCAATGAGAAGCTGTGATATCATGAATGGATAGATAAGGGAAGTGACTTGATAGGCTGTAAAAGATGAGTGGTTATTAGTACCTTCTGAAATGCGGTCCCACATTATTTCAACATAATCATCACGGTCTGCTCTGGACTGCTCATGCCAGAAACCCAGCGCATGCAGGAACTCATGTTCGATGGTGGCGATACGATCACAGTTTGGACCTATTGACAGTCTCTGCTTCCCAACGTGCCGATTGCCAACAGAAGAGGAACAGCTGTCGGAGGGAGAAAAGGGTTTTTAATAAAAACATCACAAAGAATTTACAATGACTTGTCTTAAAATGTTAAAATCTAATAAATAGTTTTAAAATGTTTTCTTTCACAGGAAGGTCTTACCAAAACACACTATAAAGGAATAAGTTCTTGCTTTACCCGCTCCCTTTAAAGATAGAAATGTAGTTTTCCTCCCCTGTCCATGGCTTGAAGTCGATACAGCTCTTGAGGCGGTACTGCTCAAAGGCCTTGAGAATCACACCTTTTGCATTGATCTCTACAGAGAAAACCATAAATCAGGTCCATGAAAGATGTCAAAAATGTCCTCAGTATTCCCTTTTAAGAAGGACGGATATTAAAGCCAAAACACACCGACCAACGTATACATTGTGCGAAGTGAGTGACAAACAAAATTTTATTTGTGAATATGTTGTGTTGAAGCTATTTATAGGAAAAGTACAAAGTGTTCTTATAGCATTTTAACATCTTTCCCTTGAGTGATCAAGGACAAGACATTGACAGGCTCTCCTCCCACTCTAACTGTGTCATCAGTGTGTGTGACTGAGAGGCAAAAACAGCTTTGCAAACTTGCTAAGATGTCAAAATAGAATATTACTATATAAAATAATAAAATAAAGTGTTATGGTTTGTATACTGTATACAAATGACATTCACAATGTTTTTATTTGCTCAATAAATCCATTAATCCATCCTTTCTTCCAGCAAATATTCCTTTACTAAAACTTATAAACAATAAACACACCTAATATATCAATAAAACATCAATATATTGATATTTTATATTTAATTTATATCAATATATTAATATTTTATTTAGTTATTTTTAGCAACATCATCCATTTTATTAACATGTTCAGCAAGATTCATCTGTAACGGTTTTTTTAATATGTTGAACATAAGGCTGTCTAATTCCTATGAAATTGAATTACAAAGTATTATTCAGTCTCAGATGAACTCACAGATTGTCAGGAAACTATCAGATTTTCCTCTTACCGAGGTCATCTTCCATGTAGTATGGGATTATCTTTGGCCACCTGTATTTATCTCCTATGATGGAATTCCGAGTTTGCTTCTGCAGCACCGAGTGAAAGCAATCACAAAGAACAACATGATTAGTTAAGCCTAAAGTCAAGGTAAAATTTAGAGGTGCGGCAAAAAAATTAAAAGCTGCTGAATTAACAAACCTCATCAAGCACAATGTCCCCCTCCACAAGATCCAGCCCCGCCTCTGTGAACGCAAAGAAAGTTGGCTTGTTACGATTACTGAGTGAAACAAAGAGTTTAAGGAGGAAAACTGTTCTTCTTACTCACCTTCGTTTATGTCAAAAATATCAAGATCCCGTCCACCATCTACATCATAGTCTATAAATGAAGGAAGCGGATTTTAAATGTAAGTAAAAAGGTTCCAGCAAAATCAGGTAAACATTCAAATATTGGTAGAAGCAGTGGGACTGGCTTGAAAATGAACTTACCTGGTATCTTTGCAGTGGGCTGCAATGTAAAAAAGAAAAAAGAACCATTATTGAATGACAGACAGAGAAGAGCCTATTTCTATTAAGACAGTATTATCAATAACTAAAACAATGTCTCACCACACAAAGAGCAGCACCACAAAGAAGGCATAACATGTGAAGAACAAGCACATCTGAAAGTTTCCTTCTCGTCATGTTTTAGTTTCCCTGCTCCTTGGGTGTCTGCTGGTGGCAGAAAATGTGTTCTGACACACTCAGGAGACAGAAATTGAAGAGCCTCGTGTGAGTAATAAAGTACTCATGTTTACAAGTCAATAACTGATAGAACCAGGGTCTGAGTTTTAAAACAGAGCCAGGGTCTATAAACAACCTAAATCCGCTCTGCTGGCTGCAAACAAACCCTTACACATTCACAGGTGTTACAAAGCAATGAGAGCCACACTGTGATTTTTTTTGTCATTATATTTACGTTACATTTGTTCTTGGTTTATGTCTGTTTTTCATTAAGTACAAAGTCCATAACAAGCCTGTGCTTAGTTAATCTTTTAAAATTGTGATTTATACTCTGTACTCAACAACAGTTCCATCCTGATGGTCAAAGATTTTAGTGTGTCCACTCACAAAACTAAAAAAAATAGATAAGGAAGACCCAACATTTATGGCCTGCTGTTGGCACTGATTTGCACTGATTGCTGAATAGTGAGGACAATTGAAGGTGCTTGTGTTTAAAATTCCTCAGAAAAACACAAAGGGTTTATATTAAAACTCAATTTAACCACTGGACTCGCTCCTGCAAGCTGAGATATAAGGCAACAGGGTGGATAGTCTATGGAAACTGTTTAATAAACCTGTTCCAGATTTTCTGAATGACTGGGAAGCCAAATGCTTCCAGATGATATTGGATTTATTTCAGCCCTCAATTTTTTTAAAAACTTTACAAACAAGCAGCTTTATTTGAGCATATTTTTATGAGCTCAAAGCCATAGGAGAGACCTCAAAGTTGGGATGATGTGCAAAGCCTTTCTGGTTCCAATGAGGATCCAAGCAGCAGTTTTCAGACTTATCAGCACATATCTGAAAACTATATGATGCTCCTCTTTGAATAAACTGTTTTCATCAAGTCTACTTGTAGATAAATGGATTAACCAGAATCTGTGATATTTCCATTCATGAAATGTTCCTTAGATGATTAGAAATGACTTGAAACTCAACTGAAACTTAAACTCAGGTCAGAATCAATAACATCGCCCTTCTGGCAGGTTTTGCTAATGTCAACATTTAAAATGTATATATATATATATATATATATATATATATATTTATATATATATTTATATATATATTTATATATATGTATGTATGTAT
>JBAMIG010000008.1:13279648-13307351 GCA_037177335.1 Kiunga ballochi
ATATGTATGTATATATGTATGTATTGTATTTCAAACATACAGAGTTTTATTGAACATATTAGCTGCTTCATCCTGCAAAGCTTGAACTCATAAATCTGCATTTCATATTGCCAAAGACTTTAGAGGAACTAGGACAAACCAGGACCACACAACCACATTACTTTCACATTAGTACACACCTTCTGTACTTTGGTGGCTACATATTTTTAGCTTTGCTGATTAGCTATTGATGTTTCCTTGCTTCTGCTTTATTTTACATGAAAGATGGATTGATGAAGTAATGGAGCAAATAGAGCTGAACTAATGGAGCTGAAGACTCAAAGCAGGGTGGGGTGGGTGACTTGTGTGCTCATTGTTGTGCGGGGGTGATGTCTGTGCAGCACTTCAAGGTCAGTTTCCTGCCATATGTGTCCTTTCTGTCCTTTTGTGTTGAGGTCTCAGATTGCAGAACCAATAAAAACAGCATTTTTTGCATTTGGTTATATTGATGCTTTTGGATTTTCTTGTTCTATTTCTTCCCCAAAGCATCTCACTCACACCTCATTTACTTGCATCAATGTAGTAACATGTTAAGCATGTATAGGTGTTGAATCAGCCTCAGTTTAAACCCACAGTATGAATATGAATTAATTGAGTAGTAATTTTTTCCTCTCTGTATGATGTCTGTAAAACAGCAATAGGATGTAAAACTAAAAGGTTTTTTCTTACTGCACTATAGGTTTCTCTTATATTTGCCTGTAAGGACATTTTATATTAATGAATAAGTATGAATGCAAGCAATAAAACATAACAAGTGTTTTTAATACCCTATTGCAGTACATTATACTTTTTAAAGTAGGTTAATATATTTCAAATACATGCTGATGATTTGTTATCACTTATTTGTGGTCTGTTTTGTGTTGAAATCTATCACGCGCTCTGTCAACAAGTGAGACGACATTCATTACAAGTATTTTATTTTTTCCATAAGTGCTTTTCAAGTCAATAAAAGTTATTTATGCTAATCATCTGGTACATTTTTAGGCTTTCATTTAAGACTGATACAGAAGTCTCAATTGTGAAATCAAATTTGACCCAATTACATTAATCACCAAAGGGTTCTGTGTTTGCATATCTTGTCCTTCAACACCTTCAGTTTTTAAAAGTGCTGTGCAAATAAATGCCCCCAGAAGCAGCAGATATTGATGGATAATAATGACTAAATATATATTTTCTAATTTGCATATGCATTAAAACATGTCTTACTAGCAGTATTGCGAATGAACAGTGAGTACTCATATCTGTGTTTCTAGAAAAAAATACTTGAAAACTTCTGGAAAAACCTGTAAACAGACACTCAATCAATCTAGTATTTAATTCTTCTACCAGGTTAAAGTTATTGTTTTAGTATGAGTTCATGAACCGAAACACTTTTTTTTTCTATATAACTTTGTTGCATTTAAAGTAAGTAAGTAAGTTGTTGCTCTTCCACCTTTACCTATCAGTGTCCAAGACATTGCCTCTGCCAAAACTTTCTTGCTGTGCCTCATTGACTGAGCAGAAAATGCACCATTATTGCTAATTCCTCTGTTGAACATTCCTCCTGATTTATTGGGATATGATATTGTCCAGGGTAAATCATTGTGAAGCATGATAATTTGCTTATTTAAGCATGAAATAAATAAAAAACAACTTACCATCAAATGTAAATAGTTTAGTTTAGGGTGTTTCCAACTTTCATGTTTCTGTGATCCCACATCAGAAGTTGTACTCTGAATATATATTTTGTTTAATGTTTTAAAATTAATAAAGTCTTCGAGGGAGGTCTGAGGATTAAAACAAACAACAGAAACTAAAGTACCTCACACACAGTTATCCACTATCTAAAAAAACAATGGGGATTACACAAGCCATCAGAAAATAAATCTTTAGAATAGCCAATAATCTAATTTACAGTTTGGGCAGAAAATCCGATACTAAGCTAAATTAAGAGAAGAAAATACAGCGAGATGAAAGAAAAGATGGCCCTGCAACACAAAACAATGATTACAAGTTCTCCTTAAATAAACCCTTTTTTGCACTGGCATAGTAAAATACAATTTTAATAAATAAATAAAAAAAATATTAATATTAATAAATCTCTTTTTATTAAAAGTTTAAGAGAAAATGACATTTAAAAGCATCATAAGAAGACAATGAGGTAGCGCTCGTAGTGATGCAAAGTGGATCACATCAGAAAAACCTCTACATACATACAGTTTATGGGGAAAACAAGCAACATATTTCGGCACATGCTGTTGTTGCCCTGAATGGGGACTCCCATCCTGCTTAGTGTGACTCTGTTCTGCACCATGAATTAGGGGGTCAAAGCAAACAGTATTTCAAAAGTGAGGAAGTGCCTTACAGGTGAATCAGACAGTTTGATGAGATAAATAGGTATCATTGAAAACAATCCTTTGAGGTTTTCTTTACAGTCTGTTGATTTCTGTAACTCTCAGACTTCTGCTAATGTAATCCACCGCTCATCAAAATACACTCATTTGTCAGGAAGGTTATTTTGTAGGTTTGTTTGTTTTTCAAAATTATTAACCTCAATTATATTAAAAAACAATGTCATATTTAACAAAATTATAAATTTTACCAAAGAGATAAATATAATTTTACTATCATTTTGGTGTTCAGCAAAATTGTGTTGCTGCACCTGAGTTGTAACTTATAAAAATACATATTTAATAATTACATATCTACATCATCATGCACATGTACACATATAAAATAACATATCAAATCCTGAAATACTAAAAATAACTTCCAGAAAAGTAAAGATAAGGTTACTTGGTTAAAAAGAGAACAAACCAAAAACCAACAGTGTGTATTGAACTGATTGTGACTCCATCTCCATGCTCTGGGGAAAAAGACTAGTCTCTTTGAGCGGGTTTTGGGGGTTCTGAGACTCAGATTCCTTGATATTTGGACATTTTTATGGAATCATTTATGGCATCATTGGATTTTAGAAGACATACAGCACATAATGCAATAAACATCTAATTCATTGTAGTAATACTTTGTATATAACAAAATACAGCTTAAGGGAACAATATATATATATAACCCAACAAATGTTAGCTACAGTATATGTACAAAAACCAATAAAAAAATGTTAAAAAGAAAAACGTAATTGTTTTTTTTTCTTCTCTGAAGTGTCTGAGAATTTTACTTGTGAGGTAAAGATAGTGTTAAAAGCTTATTCCAACTACTTTGATGTCCATGCTGTGTTTTAATTGATTCATTAATTTTTTGCTACCCTTCTGCCATAACAATTAATTCTTTGACAACACAATTACACTTTAAATAACGCTTTCATCTCAAGCTTTGGCTCAATCAGTTCCAGTGTCAATCTGTGTTGTAGTTTACTTTAGTGTGTGTGTGACTATGAATTCATGCCTGTTAAAAGAGAGAGAGAGCAAGTGGCACATGAGGCAATATGTTTGCAGTGTAATTCTTTTGAAGATAATTCATCCCTGCTTTTAAGGTGTGACAAATGGATTGTGTCTCTTTCTGCAGTTTCTGAGGCACATTCAAATGAATTTTAAAGTATCTCTGTGAATGCCTTTGACCCTGTGTGATTAATTTAAGTCACGTTCTTGTAAACATATTGAATTCTAATTAAAAGCAGCTCTGTGCTTCCCTCTTAATGCATCTGACTCATTTTTCTATAAGTCTTTGTAGTTATAAAAGTCATTCAGCAAAGAAGTACATGACCCAGGACTCGGAAAATTTCAACTTAGATCATTGTTGCATTCATATTAATGTTGTCAGCCTATTTATTTTAAATGCTGGTGGATCTGTGCGCCATCTGCAGTAATGCAGACTCTGTGCTGGTCCGTCATGGTGAAGAAGGAACTTAGTCAGATGGTAAAGTTATCAATATACCAGTCAATATATTTTCCTACCCTTATCTATTCTCACAAGCTGTGGGTAGTGGTAAGTAGTTCAGTCATCTGTGAGAGGCTCAGAGTAGAGCCGCTGCTCCTCCACATTGATATGAACCAGATGAGGTGGACTGGCGACCTGCCCAGGGTGTACCTCCCTGGTGAGGGGTTCCAGGCACATCCCTTCAGAAGGAGACCCTGGGGATGACCCAGGACACAGTGGAGAGTCTCAAATGGTCTGGTAACGCCTCAGGGTTAACCCCAATGAGCTGGCAAATGTGTCTGGGGACAGGTAAGTCTGAGGTTTCTTCTTTAGGCTGCAGCTCCAGCGACCCCACCCCGGATAAGCGGTAGAAAATGGATGGATGGATGTTAGCATTTTTAACATCCATCCATCAAGATCAAATAAATGATCATTTTTCAAAATAAACTTATAGTTGCTGGATCAATTGTATTGCAATCAATCTTGACCAAACCTGAAGAGGCTCAAAATTTTACTCATTAGAGAACATCTGCGCCAATCTTTTCACTTATTGCATCATACAAATAAATGTTTATAAGTTCTGTCACACTTTCCTTGAAGATAAATTATTTGGAGATAGAGAATTGCTTAATGGGGCTTCAATGCCTCCAATGGGCAATTTCCCGCCTATACTTGCAGCCAATTATCAAGTCAGCTTTAACTGACGTCATTAATTGATTTGAGCAGCCTGTTGTGTCTGGGCTTTTTTTTCTCTTTCTCTAAAAGCACAAAGGTACAGTAAGCACACATCAGTGTGAGACTCTCTTCTGCTGCTGGGAGGAGTGAATAAGTTGCTACTTGGCATCGTGGATGTTTGAAAGGTTTAAAAGAAGAAGTCCTTTTGAAGACTGCCTGGAGAGGAGGCAGACTGTTAGGGTTTTAATACTATTTTTCAAAGGTAAGACCTTTTTTGTGATAAAATGAAATGGTATTGTTTACAACATTTACTGAAATATGTGTAGCGCACACTGCAATTTAATGTAAATAGCTGCCAAGAGTATTGCTTTACTTATTTATGTAAAACCAGACTTTTTTTGCTCTTCCACTGTGTATTAGTCTTCTAAGTGTTAAAGCAAACACAGACCTTTCTATTCTATTCTAGCTCTATGCAAACTAAGCTGAAAGTCATTAACACGTTTAAATAATTTGCAAAAGCTCACTGAGTTATTAGACGTTGGGGTTAATGTAGAGAGCGTAACAGAGGCTGCATACGTTGTATATGGGGACAGATCTTCCCTCCTAATATCTCTTACTGATTTATTGACCAGATACTCTGAAGTTACAATTAGGTGGGATCACTGGCTGTGAAAGTTTATTTTAAAAAATGGTATTTATTTTTTTAATGTTTATGCTTTATCACTAAATGTTAAGTGATAGCTTTCGTCTTTGGTTATATTGAGGATGTAGACAGTGGAGAAGGAAGACAGATTCAGCATCATTATGGCTAACTATAGAAGAGATTGAGGCAATTCTTTAAAATATCACACCTGTGAAATGTATTTAAGATGCTGTGATCAAATTAGAAGTTTACACACAGTCTATTGTGTAACTGTGTGTAAAGGTCTGAGGGGCCTTCTTCACAGCCCCCATATTAATGCTTAGTTATGTGAGCACAATTAAGAGTTAACAGAACAACATCTAAATGGATAAACATTTATGTGCCACCTAACCTCTATATTTGCTGTTTTGCTGTTTACCCCCCGTTTTACAACACATCCTGTTCAAGGGCAGCCATAAAGACTTGCTAATAAATTCCACAAGTCAATCAGTTGAAACTTTACCATCTCAATACCTGCACTAATGATAGAGAAAACAGGTACAATATCTTTTCAACACCATTACAAGTCTCACAAATATTTAGTGATTTTCCATTACAAAGACTACTGTTAAAGCAGAGACCTGTTTTAATAGGACATGGTGGTATTTTAAAACTAGAATCAATCAATAAATGGTGTAAAATGCCTTTAATTTAAAGGAATATATATATATATATTTAATTGTTTGTGGAAATTTGCATGTATGTGTAGTTCACATGAACCTGGGGTGAAATCCTTTTAGATATATGGGATGACTATTAAATTCTTTATGCATTTTCTCACTTTTCAATTCCATCTTATGTTTGCGATCACTTGCATCTCGTTTTCAGCTCCACTATGACCAAGATTATAATAGCCAAAGGTTGAAGCTGAGGCTTAAACAAACACTAGTTGATATGTGACCAGTGACAAAAATCAAGATGACTTTAATTAAGTTATTGTTACAGTCTGGATGGAACAGTCAAGAGCATCCTGCCTAGAGCTGGTCTCAGAAGTGCCAAATGTGTTCTTGTTGTTTTTTCCTCTTATCTAATGTTTATTCACCTTCATTCAATGATTTGTTCCTGTCAATCATTGTTGGAAGTTGGTTCATACTGATACTATTTATAAATAGTATCCTATAATTTTAACTGATCACAACAAAATCTTACTTCGTAATGAGTTTTCAGAATGATAGCAATGTCAGAAATGTTGAATAGAATAAGACTGAATAAATTAGAATTTACAATAAGATTAAATTGCAACACAAATCACTGTGGTAGTAGTATAAACATATAAAAAAAATAATATATTAAAGAACAAATAAGAATGTGTGCATAAAGCTTTAAAGACTCATGCACACATGCTATTATACAATTATATAATTACACCAGCATTGCTTAAACACACATTATTTCCACTAATCCAAAAAAAATAATAATCAAAACAAATAATGCAAGAAAAAATAAAACCAGAAAAAAAATTAAAAGGCGCTCTGTATTGTCTCACCTGAACAAAAATGTTATTTTTCAGATGGGGCTTTTGGCTGAAGACGTTGCATTTCACTCCAACATACCGGAGCAAATGGATATAACTGTGGCTGTGGTCTACTCTGTTTTTGGTGAGTTCGATCTTTAAAAATGTAAAGAGATTTTTGTTTTTAAAAAATACAAACAGACTAACAACTAGTTTATAAGTTAATAACACTATAAATGTGTTTTCTGTCTGTTCTGCTCAAGCTTAAATGAATCCCAGCATGAAGGCAGACTGGACTCAGTGAAGCCTTGCAAATATACTATGTCACTATTTTTTTTATTCCTTCTGCCTGTAACACCCTACTGTATCCATGCATGTGTTCATTTCTATTTACTTTACAATACACATTATAACTATTTTACACCTGCATTTATCTTGTATTCATCCTCCTCATCTAATCAATGTCTCTTAATTCCAGGGATCCATTTTTTTGGGGTTTAACTGTAGTATGATGAGAACCGTGTGCACATAGGGAGAGTCACGTATGCAACAATATCAAACAACAGGAAAAAAAAACTAAACTCAACAAATACTACATACATGTACTTTTAAAGCTCACTGAAAGGATAGTCCCTCATGCTTAGATTTGGGTAACAACATTTCATGCTCCGCTTCCTGTTTACTTCACCCAAATATGAAAGGGCCGTTTTTGCATTTGCAGGAGTGTGCTCGTTGTTTGGCAACAGCACACTGCTGTATGTCTCCTACAAGAAAAAGCACCTTCTGAAGCCTGCTGAGTTCCTCATCATCAACCTTGCTGTTAGTGACCTGGGCCTAACACTGTCACTCTACCCGATGGCGATAACTTCAAGCTTATCCCACAGGTACAGAACACACACATCCACTGCAGCATTGATGTAATAACAAAACAGAAGACTTTGCCTCACAAATGGAGGATGAGCTACTTTCAGCTTCAGCTGGTTTTTATGCTGTTTGTAAATTAGAATCACTTACATATTTTATGGTTTGTTTAATCATATGGTTGATTACCAGTATGATTGCCTGTGAGTTTATGGAGTGTCATATTCAAGCTACTTTCCTTTCCTTTCTCTTCTTCACCTTCTCCCTCATTGATCTTCCCTCGCTATCTTTTCCCTGCACTGTCCTCTCTCACACCCTTTGCTCTCACATGTAGGTGGCTGTATGGACAAACAGTTTGCTCCATTTATGCTTTTTGTGGCATGTTGTTTGGCCTTTGCAGTCTGACCACCCTAACTCTTCTAAGCATGGTGTGCTTTGTGAAAGTATGTTATCCGCTCTATGGTAAGTCTTCAAAGAAGCTATGCTTGCAGACTGACCTGACATATATAGGATTATCAATCACATCCCCCAAAAACTGGTTGTTGATTTGTCAATGGAGGGAAAAGAATAATCCCTCTGTTGTGCACTGCACATTAGCCTTTCTTTGATGACTGACAAGTGAAGGGGTTGCATTCAATAGGAATTACTTGTGATGTTGCTTCTAGCAGGGCATCTGGGGCTCAAGAAAATGCATTTCCAATCCAGTCTCACTAAAAAGTCTCTTTATTTAACACTTATACAATAGGTCCTGAAACATTACGTGTAAATAATTGTAACAATTTAAGCCATTATTAAACATCTAAATCATATTTAAAAAGTTACCCTATATCATGATATGGTCTCTTAATATTTTTTTGTAATGATGGCTGTAATGATGGAAATACTTTATAAATACAGAAACAATCATATCTTCATGAACTGTATTTCCCTTTATGTTAACATGACAACATCAGTTATCATTCAGTCACCTGACACGTGCAGATGTCTAAAGCTATATGCTGTACCTAACCTTCTATAACTAAATGATTATCAATTCATATGATTACCTCAGATTCTAAAAACCGTCCAGCAAAATGGTTAAATATGCCAACAACAAAATATACTATACGTGTGCATGAATAACACTTTCCATTGGACAAAGCAGTCACATACCTTTGCATGGAAATTATGCACAATTCTTGCTGGTGAATGGAGCACTTACATGCTCTAATTCGTTTTTTGGTGGGGGTCATGGTGTAATTCTGACATTAGAGTTAAGTTAAGTTAATTACTCAGTGAGCTCAGAATGAGGCTACAGAAGGGAACATTACCCCTATTAAGCTCTTATAGTAGTTTAATAAATGCCATTTAAAGGTATTTTATATCACCTATTTTCACCAATATATTTTCCATCTTTCTTCACAGGAAACAGGTTTAACTCTGTTCATGGCTGTCTGCTGATTGTCTGTGCTTGGTTCTATGCCCTGGTGTTTGCCTGCTCCCCCCTGGTCCACTGGGGAGAATACGGACCAGAGCCTTATGGCACCGCTTGCTGTATCGACTGGCACCGGTCTAATCAGTACACCACAGCACGCTCTTACACAGTGGCACTGTTTATTTTTTGCTACATCCTGCCATGCTGCGTTATTGTTGCATCCTACACCAGCATCCTGATCACAGTGCAAGCTTCCAGGAAGACTATGGAGCAGCACACATCAAAGCAGACACATATGAGCAGCATCCAGACAATTATTGTTAAGGTAAGACAGAAATTCCTTTCTTGCAAATATGATTATCAGTGCAATGGTAAATATTTCCCTGAGTTTCCTCTGTGAATGTAGTGAGAAATACATAAGCATGTATTGCTGTGCAGACAGTGTGACAGTGAATAACTAGGGTTCAGAGGTAACATATTAAAGGATCTTCTTCTTTTCCACAATGGTTCATGAAATTTGCTGCAGCCTGACCTGAATAGATAGCTTCTTATGACAGTTTCTGATGAGAAAGAATGGACTATGAAAGAGTGCTTATTATTTGATTAATGGAGAGCCACAGTTTTTTTGCAGATTAATCAACATATAGCCTAGTCACTTTCAAAAGCCTCACACAAAATGAATGAATAAATTAATTTAAATTATAAATACAAATGAAATTATTACAAAGATTATCTGGGTTAAGTCCCTGATTTTGTTTTATTAATAATAATTTTAAAAGAACACACCTAACGTACTTTATTTTTTTATCAAAGCCTTGGACACCTTGAATCTAAATTAAATGTTAATTTTGTTTAGAATCTGATCAAATCTTGCAGTTTTACCTCTGTGCCATAAATCTTTAACAACCCAAAGCAACTTGGAGAACATCAGTAAGCCATGTTGTTGTGCTCCGTGATAAAAACGAACACTGTCAAATAACATATAAGATAAATAAACAGAAAACTAAAGTGTAAAATAAAAATGTATACAATAAGTATCTGCTTCTGATGTCTAATCAAAAGAAGTAGAAGTTTGCTAAGCTTTAAAATCTAAACAAGCAAGAAACAGGTAAGAAAGTTGACAAGAAACTAAGACAAAATAAATACTGACCATTTAGGGAGAACATGCTATTCTAAAGGGATATTCTTCTGCATTTATACCATTATTTACATTAAACTTTTTTCTTCTGTGCTTCCTTTTTCTCCAAGCTAAGTGTTGCTGTCTGCATTGGGTTCTTTGCGGCGTGGAGTCCATATGCTGTGGTTTCCATGTGGGCTGCCTTCGGACATGTTGAAAACATTCCTCCCCTTGCATTTGCAATGCCTGCCATGTTTGCCAAGTCCTCCACTATCTACAACCCGATTATCTACTTGACACTGAGACCAAACTTCCGACAGATTATGTGCAGAGACCTAGGAACACTATGTCATACATGTCTGCATGGCTTCCTCTGCCCTAAGGGCCTTGCAAAGTGCTGCTCAGAGTCCGGCATCCAGATTAGACTTGCCAACGCTCGTACACAGACCAACCAGCTCCCTTCTTCAATCTCTGCTCGACCAGCTGTCGTCACGATAAAGGATCACAGTTGTCAGAAGTGTGAGGATAGTTTTGAATGGTACAGACATAACCCTAACATGTGTGGTGGAACTAATCTGTCTGCCAATGGAGTCTCATCAAAAATTGAAGACATTTCAGTTTTCCAATCACACAAGAAAATATCTGAGAGTGAGTGGCCCAAGAGGTCCCTGATGACCACAATAAGGACCACGGAAACAAGACACTTCCATATTAATTTAGAGATGATTCCAAGATATACAAAAGAGGCATGGCCCTGATTGGTTCTGCCATTTAGGATATATATTATGTGAAAATATTTGTAAGTTTTATTCTATCAAATGTGCCATTGATTAGCTACATTTTCAGAAAACTTTGACAATTTGCATTTCTCTGTAATCTCTGTAGTAAAAGTCAACTTTACTTTGGCTAATATGACAGAAAAGAGAGTGTCAAAACGTGGGTTTTGTATTAGTTATCTGGCTTTATCTCAGGTCTCTCATCTTGTCTTAAAATGAATGTATTACCAAGTTATAAAGAATAAAGAAAAACACTTCATTTAAAGCATTAAAAATGGAATATTATGAGAAAACTTGACAGTAAATTAAATTTGAAATGACTTTTATTGGATATTACATCCATATTTATCTCATGCAGATAGTTAAACACTAGAATTTTTGCTACTTCAAATTAAAATGTTCTCATGTCTATGAATTAGGCAACAGGGGAACTTCTGTCCGTTATACCTGTTAGTCATTTCATCAGAAAATCTGAACATTTTTTATTGTCATTTTCAGTAGTTTACTCTTCAGAACTGCAGGTATGTGGCGTATACGCCACCCACATTTATGTTCGCTATGTATGTTGGCACTGAGAACCAAGACAAATTCCTAGTGATGAAAATTACCTGGCAATAAATCTGATTCTGATACAGCTGTTTTTTTTTTATTAGCATTATATGTATTGCATGTGAACGCATTGCATACAGATGTAGACCCTTATGGTTATGGAATGAGACCCATAGCGAAGGAGCAGATATGCCTGACTGTCTAAAAGCGTTTCCAAGGCTTTACCTGTTAAAGAAATGTTTCCTTTCCATCAGCTTGAAAATGTTTTTCAAGCAGTTTTTTTTCTTATCAGAATAAAATATTGTTTTATTAACTTAAACATTTTTGTTTCTTTCCCAGGTCCCAGCCTGTTTCTTTAGTTAAATAAAAGCTCTTTTTTTTACATTCAGTCAATCAAGCACCTTCCTTATGTCAAAGAAACACAATCTCTCCTAAATATATAAAATAATGTGGAAGATGACAAAGACACTAAAGTAGAAACTATATTCAGCATCACTTTAATATGTATTGTGGACACATTGGACATTTTAAAAATGGAAAAGATTTATTGCTAATTCAGGTAGAAGATTGGGGCCCAGACATTTCTGTAGGGATTAACAGTATTTAATTGCATCTTAAACACTGTATTGTAGCACAGACAACCTTAACAGCAAAGTCACTAAACTTACAGACTTAGAGGATTTTAGCACATTTTCAGGATGGATAAATTCTCAGCTGCTGAGAAAAGTAGCTAATAATCCAACATGCTTGACATGGTACAGCAATAACAGCCAATTAGACAGTTGAGACATGACATTAGGCCATTCATAGAACACTGAAAAAGACATAATACATTAATGTTTTTGTTTTACTGTCCTTTAAAGACATTACATTCATGGTAGTATAAAATATGCAGCAATTTGGGAGCAACTCTGAATTCCATATGACTGCATGTGTATTGCATACATACGTTTTACTTATAACTACTGTTCATAGTTTTTCTGAAGGCTCACTGGCCTCACTGTGTCTGGTGGTCACTATATATGTGTCACACTGGAATAACTATTCACCACACATCATTTATTGGTGCAGAATATCTGTTCATTATACTGTTACAATCGAGGTAACTGTGAACATGATGTCTCTTTCAAATGTTCCTACATAATAAAAGACAAAACATAAAAAAAAAAATAAAAAGCTTTTTTCCAAAATGGCTTTGGCTCCATACAGTATGATGGTCATCAGCATATTATCATTACAAAGTGAGCAAAGTAAATGTTTGTCTCTACTTATCATGACGTAAATGGGAAAAAGGGTCTGATATTTGAAAAGATTTGTTGAAATTCATAATCAAACTTTTTTTTTAAAAAAGTGACTTGGATGGAGCTCGCTTTACAAAAGATGATACTTTGTATTATCAAGAATCAGTCGAATTTTATCACCCAATTCAAGTCATTTTTATGTAGCATCAGCACAACATTGCAAACTCACTGTACAAAATCCATCTCATATTATCTGTTGGTGTGATGAGCCTCTCAGACTCAAATAAGATCAAAAAGTAAAAAAAAAAAAAAAAAGTTTAGGTCATTTGGGAAGAACTGCACATCTCCAGTATTTTCAGGATGATGTCTACCTTTATGTTTCCTTCTAGAGCTTTACAAAGCTTCCCAATCGTGCGTCCAACACATCCCTCCTTCATCTTCCAACGCTCCAGCATCTGGTGCACCATCTCTGGCAGGCCGTCACGATGATAGTCGTGTTCGATGGTTTCTATGTCTACATTTGTCAGACCAAGGCCACGGGCACAGCGCTTCCATGTATTACCAATATTGTCTCTCAGCAGATCCAGGTGTGCTTCAGTTACAGCATGGTCTTCTAAAAATAAATAAATAAATGGGGTGGGTACTTTGTAAATAATACGTTTCTATTTGCTGATTAATAATAAAAATGACAATTTAGCAACAGGACACTACTATAATAGTAAAATAGTGGAATTAGAATTAAATTACCTTCTTTTATTTATATTCCCTGTAAGTATCAATGCAATACACTTTTGTACATGTGATTTTACATGGATCCACTGACATAATATTACCGGTAAACAGAAACTAAATGCTCTTTCTCTAAATCAACAATTGATGTAACTGAAGGTAGTTCCTATGACTGTCCAGCAGAGGGAGCTTCAAATACTGCAACTTCCTCTGCCTAAAATCTTTTCCATTTTTATAAGCTTTATACTGGTGAAAAATGGATGAAAAACACAAAGACATGAGAAACTTGTTTTAACCTGCAGTATAAATGCCTCAGAACATATTTCAAACCAGTCTTTAACATAATTTCTCTGTATTGCACTCAGTATAGACCTCAACTCCTTTTAGCCTCCTTTTATTTTTTTCTTTTTCAAATTAGCTCTTCATAGTCACAAAGCAGTAATAGATGAAGATAAGACAGAGTAGTATTATCCACTTAGAGATTTAACTGTACTTCCTTCATAATTTAAATAATATAATTATCTTGCTCTGCCTTCCAAAGGAAATTGACAAGAAATTTGGCTGGAGGGCAGACGTGCAATGCAGATTCGTATTTAACATCTGGCCCAAAAGTTTTTCAATCAAATTGTGCTTACAACACAACTACCTCACATATTCTCTGTAAGGCTATTATTGCAGTGATTGATGAGGAACATGCATTTTCCCCATGTCAGCTGATTGTAAATGTTTAATATTAGCAGGTATTTCTGTGAAGTGTGATTGTGTTTTAATGGGATCGATTAAATTAGGAGTAAAAACATGCAACAGGGACTGCTGGCGTGCTAATATTACAAGAAATCAGCAGGAGACTGCTAGCCAGCAAACAGGATCAACATGTAATGTATGCATAACTTCCATTTGCTTACAGGAAAACTTAATAAAGCACAATTTTAATGCAATGATCTAAATAAAATATGAGGATTTCAAACTAGGTTTAAATTTAAAAAATGCACAATGACACGTTGGTTTAATAAAAAAATAGTGATTTACCATATTTAAGAATTCCTTCTTGTATGATGGCATTGGAAGATGGAGATAATGAGCCCAGGGAGTTGTCATAACCTCTGATACTCATCCTATTGTTGTTTCCTATCTGGATCCCGCTGGCATTGTGAATGTAAAAAGACCCTGAAATGGGAACAACACAAAATGCTACAATCACTGAATTTTTAATCAAAATAATAACAAAATAATAACAGAAACTGGAAACATCTAGCTAGAATAAGCTAAAAGAGATATTTTCATGTACCTGTATCCTGGAGAGAGGCAGGCTTTAAAGGGCTTAAGCAGCATGGAGGATTTAAATCATGGGCAGCAGTATCAGATACAGGATTAGCTGGCCAGGACTGCTGGCGGGGAAAGTTGGAGGGTTGATGTTGCTGGTTAGACTGTGACAGAGAAGATGTGCTGAGAGAATGATGCAAATGGGATTGAGAAGGTGAGGAGCACATCGAGTCATACAGCCTTGAGGTGGGACAATATAAATCTTCATCCTGGCTGGTTGGCTGCACTGGCTCAGCTTTTGTCCATGAATGGACAGAGGATCTTTCTTGTGTTGGTCGTTTCTGAAAGGGATCTGATGTACTAAAAGGATTTTGAAGGAAAGGATTTGAGGTGCTGTCATGGCAGGAGTTGGCAGGCTCAGGCTGGATGTTGCAAATATAGCTCCCATGTTTGTGGTACTGGAGTTCCCGCTCCAATTTCTCCTCCAACTCTGAAGGACTTTGAAGTATCTTTGCATCAGTCTGAATCAACTCCTCGTATGGGTCGTACTGGGCATCATGCAGGTCCTCAATACTGGCTTCAACTGGCATTGATGCAGTTCTATCTGAACTCATCAAAGGAGCTGGAGAATCTAAAAGATTGAGAGTGGTTAAAGTAATTAAACTGTTCAAGGTTAAATTTTCAGGACTTTTGTTCTTGAGTTTATTGAACAATATTCCCAGGTCATTCGTTTTACCCACCAGGCTCAGTTGCTGAAAACCCATCATGGTTCACTGACAATATTTTCATCTTTTCAACTAGTTCATCTGGGCCTTCATAATCTCTCTGCAGACAGTAAAACATAACATGGGAATGACAACAATTAAATGAATCTATCATCATTAAAAGGTAACATTTACTGTTAAATGTTTTCTTCACTGTGTACAAGATTACTCAATCAAAATCTGAAAATATATATATATATAAAAATATTCACCCTAAGATTGTGTAAATCTTTTTCCACATGTGGTTCAAGTTTCTCCATGTAAAAAGGCTGGAAGTCGTTGTAGGCCTCTGTAGGAAACAAACAAAACACAAGAATGAAGAAAAAGGGCCACATAATTATGAGAATTATGACTTTTTTGAGCTTGAAACTAAATAAAAATCAATGTGAGTGAAAATGTCAAACCGCTGTCCTGCCATAAAAAGGCTTTTCTGTGTATAATATAAAATTAAATAAGTGAAATAAGACTGAATAAATGAGACATGCTAGAATTAGCATTAATGTCACATTATAGTAAATAGCAGGCCAATGGTGGTATTTACCCCGAACAGGTTGAAAGTCTATCGCATGGCCAAGACTGAGAAACAAACCACCACTCGCTCTCACTTTCACTCCTATGGACAATTTGGAATGATCAATTAACCTAGCATGCAGGAGAAGGCTGGAGTACCCAGAGATAACATGCACAGAGAGAACATGCTCAGCACAGTGTGGTCCATGTTTGAGCCACGTTTGTCCTTATGAAGATTATTCACTAAGTAACCACAAGAAAAAATAAGACTGCTTCAAACAAGTAAAAATAAGAATGGTAGCAATCATACTGTATTTATATCTGTCCTTTTCAAGAGGCTCTGCAAGCTATGTTGTTCTGCATATGTGCACAAAAATCTGTAAAACACCTGTAAAAGTTGGTCGTAGCTGAGGATTTTGATCCCAGCATCTTTTCATCAGCTGAATTATCTCTGAAGGTGTGTCCTTTGGAATGTGGTCCTCTGATGGTCGGTCTCCCTGGCGAACACGCTGAATGATGTGTTCTTCACTCCTGGCAGCTGGACAAAGAGATTATTGGTTTTCATATCTGCAGGACTGCACAACTGTCTTGGTTTTATTGTGTGATTCGTAAATGTTTATGTTCGCTCTGGTTTTGGGACTTTTGCATGTTCAGTTATCCCAACTTACTTGCATATGGTTCTTGCCTGGTAAGAATGACCCAAACAACGATAGCAAAACTGTACATGTCAGACTTCTCGGAAGATGGTGTATGGATACTCTCCAGGTGTTCTGGGGCCATGTAGCTTAAGGTGCCAGCACCTCTCATCCCAGCTGACTGCCCTCCACGGCTTTTTCTGCGCGACTCCTCTTTTGTGAGTCTGCTCCATGTCTGGCAGGTGGCCAGGCCAAGATCTGCTATCTAAAAACGTACAAAAGAAAAAAAATATTAAATGTGACTGAAAGTGCATTGTAAATGAGCAATAAATGTGTTTCTGAATCTTAAAAGTTTTATGTACCTTAATGTGAAAATCTTTATCCACTAAAATGTTTTCTGGCTTGATGTCCTTGTGTATGACACGCTTCTCTGTGAGGTATACCATCCCTTCTACAATCTCGAGGATGATTCTTCCCTTAACGGACATTGGGACATCGACCTAGGAACAAAGAAAATTTGAAGTACTCACCTATTACCATATATAAAATGTATCATTTGAGTGATAATAGACTTGTGATCTACTCACTGTCTCCAGCATGGCCAACAGATTGCCTCTGGGAAGAAGTTCCATGACTAGAGAGCAGTCTCTGTCCTCCATAATCACACCCAGCAACCTGACCACACGCTCATGGTTCAGGCTTGCCATGATATTCCCCTCCTCCAGCAGCGATTTTTTGCTGTCTCTGCAAAGTTTTAGTGACTAGTCTTAATAAAACTGCCATCCTCTGATTTTTTAGTAAGTTACTACTAAAATTTAAAATCCTTTTTATAAAGGTACAAAGCTCTAAATGGTATGACCCCATCCTACATTAGTGATATTATAGTGCCGTACCAACCAAACAGAATATTGCGCTCCTAAAATGCAGTTAGTGGTTCCCAGGGTTTTTAAAAGTACAGTTGGAGGTAAAGTCTTTAGTTACCACTAGTAACCATGAGTTCCTGTAATGTGGAATCAGCTTCCAGCTCATGTGAGGGAGGCAGACACAGTCTCTACATTTAAAGTTAGGCTTAAAACATTCCTCTTTAATAAAGCTTATGATGTGGTCAGTGAGGAATAGGGTTAACTACATAACTGAAGCTAGGCTGCTCTACAGGCCAGAAGCTGGGGGAAGTATGGTGCACTGAGCCTCTGTCCTCTGCTCTCATCTGATGTTCCTCTTCTATTCATTGTATATATAATATTCTATAGCTCTGATTTGTTCATTGCTGTTCACAAGTGAGGATTGTTTCAGATGCCTGGCTGCTGATGGATGTCCCCATGATGTTTGGACCTCAGCTGATCCAATCTGCGCTCCTGTCTCCACCTGTGAGCCCTTACCCTCACTTCCTATGGACCTCCTGATCCCCTACCCACCCCCACTACCCTGTCTGAATGAAGACCAACTGCTGCATGCCACAAACCTGAACTGATTGATTGAATGATTGATTGAGTACTTGGTTATTTACAATGACCTAATGTGCTAAAAAAAGTGGTTCAATTTAAAAAAAAATTTTATATTTATGTTACAACTTTTAGGTTAGGGTTTTATATCACCATATGAATTTATTTAATTTGAAATAACTTTGGAATTTGGGATAATAAATCAACAGGGACACATTTCATCCACTCTTTATGAGTCACAGGTTCAGAGAAGATACACATTCCTGTTCTTGATGCATTTCAGAAGATGGTAAATTATACAGAACTTTTTTGCTGGGAATTTATATATGGATTTATGAAAGGCATGAGGATGGAGAATAGAAAATTATGCAAAACATTAAAGGGACCTGTAATACTATGATAATAAGCAATCAAAAATGATTAAATTACTTTTTAATTCAATTAATTGTCCTCACTTATTGCGGTTGACAAAAAGTTTTTTTATTTCTTGCACAGCTTTCATTTATAAGGGCTTTTAAGTTAGGTCTGCAAATGGATAATATATTATGTTAATGGTTGTTACAGATGTGATCTGACCAGTAACACTTCACATTTCCATCCAAAATACGGAAATGATATTTGTTTTAAAGAGAAAGATGGGAAAAGGTGGGTGTGCATGCACTTCAACACTATTTGATTAAAAAATCTAATGACAAAGATATCTGTTAGAGAAGTTAAAAAAATACTATTCTGCTTTGTAACAAATCAGAGCACATCTGCCTCACTCCGTTCAGAGGCTCAGCATTGTGGACATGTGACTCACGTTAGCCTGCAAGTAAACCAAGGGGAATACCCAGAAGTATTCACACAGTAACAAATACAATGGAAACTTACTCGTTGCGAAGAGGACCTGTATACAAAGTCTTCAGTACCACTTGGCCAAGGGTTACATGGTAGCACAAGTAAACTTCTCCAAATCCACCATAGTCCAGAGGTTCCCTCTTGATAAGATCGGTAGATCTCATATGAAGTGAGAGTTGAGACGATGTGGCCATCCCTGCCACTTTTACAAGAACAAACAAGAACAAGAAATTATAAAACCGCATAAACCAAGAAGGACCACATTTCAGATACATTTAAAACAACACGTTTAACATCTAAACACTGCCTTAGCTTAAAAATGAGCGTGTGAAGCAAAAGCAGAAATTAACCATCCATAACGCTCAAAACACTGCCAGCTCCCGATGGCTTAGCTAACACTTCACACATCCTAAAGTTTCGACCACTATACCAACTTTACTTTCACAACTAAACTCATTGCACAAATACAGAATTGACCATGCTGTGTTAATGCTCAGTGTCAAACAGAACTTGAATCAAAGTGTTACCATATAAAATTAATAATGTCCGTAAAGGCACTTTCTAAGTATTTCCGGGATTTCCGCGTCGTCCTATTTTAAAACCGAAAGAGAGAAAATGAACTACAACCAGTCTTACAAGTCGATAACAGACCAAAACAACCAGGTTGGTAGTAGATATAGAAAACGATTGGGTAATTAATCAAACAAGCGAATACGTAAATACAAAACACATACACATATACTAAAAAAAAAAAAACGGTAAATATAAGATAATATTTAAATGCACCAATACACTGCATTTTTCAACGTCTTCGTTTCTTCTGCTACTAATGTCTGAACGCGTGACTTGGCTACCATCTGCTGGTATAATGAATTATTGTAGGCCTATTCTAGTGCATAAAACATTGAATTACCTCGCTCGTACCACAGTAATGGAAGATTATAATCTTGGTCATTTTTTTATGTACTTTTTAAGCATTGTAATTAGTGTGTGCATAAATCTTACATCACCCCCCAAAAACCCAAACTTAAATAGGCTATTGATGAAGCATGTAGAAATCTAAATGGTCATTTACCAAGAAAAAAATAGGCTAATCACCACAGCAATTCTTGGTTATCACAATAACCCCGGGGGAAAAACAGTTCATTGATGAAACAAGCATTTATGATAAAGTAGAGCAGGAAACCACCTTAATTGTAGACTCTGGCAGTGTGGGCGATGTTTGACATGTAAGCCTACATTTTGGGCAGCCTATCTGTGAACGCCAACACTATAAATTCCTCTTTTTTGCACACTAAAGCCACAACAAAGAGGTATCATATTTACCTGTCTTGTGCTGTGTCAGTTTAGTGGTTTACAATGTTTCTTTTTCTGTTTTTCACATTTATTGCTGACAATTTGCAATTACTCTGAAAACTTCCTCGCAATTGTAAGGAGTTGCTGGCAGTAACACAAATTGATGAAACGAATGGTTACATTTTCTTATGCCAATTGGATTCAGTACATCTTTTGTAGAGTAACTTCAATGATGTTATGAACACTTCTACAGTAAGATTGAATCACAATTAAACTATAATTAAACTATTTTTTGAAAATGCAACTATTGGATTTACAAATAGGTCTACAGAAAACCTTTATAAAAAAAATCAAGTCTCAACATATACACTTTTCTAAACACTTTTTGTAAAGAAGTATTACTTATTTCAGATATTCAGTCATGAACAAATAACAAATAAATAAAAGGATAAAAGACACCATCGTTGGATGATAGCATGTTTACTTCACATGCTTCAGATTCCTCCTCCTATTGTCTGGTGGGCACAAACACAAAGCAACAAATCAAGAGGAAACTAAACGAACAGTGTCTGCATTATACATGTGCCGTCAATGTGGAACATTGGGTAGCAGCACTTCCTGTTGATGTTGTTATCATGATATTAATCAGTTCAGAACTGACAGGTGCCATACTTCCTCTTCAATAGTCACAGGCCAAAAGCTATTTTATTGCCTCCCAATGACAGTGTCAGTTGTGTCCAAACTGTTTTTTTTCAAGAAAAGTTAAGTTAAGTAAAAATGTGGGTCGTGCTGGTTGAGGTATATGTAAGTGACTAAAGAGGATTCCTTTGTTCTTTTAATTTAAATTAATACTGATTTATGATTTATTCAAGATTCAACTCAAATGATCAGCCTTTGTTTACACACAGAATCAATTTTGAATTTAATCTTTTGACATTTTGTTGAAAGCACCCTATTCAAAATACATAAATTGTTCCTTAATTGATTCTATGAAAAAAATGCCAAAGATAACAAAGTTTAATGGGCATGAAGTAACCTTTTTTGTTAATAACAAGGCAAATCTTATCAGATTCACGGACTTCAAGGACAAATGAAACATTTGTTTTAAAAGCTATTTACAAATGTGAATGTGAATGAGTCTTCCTCAGACCTTAAATTACTGACGCAGTGTGGGGTCATGTTGACAGAATAAAGTAAAAAAGACATCCCAGATTGGAAATTATTTTTAAAAAAATCTTTTGAAAACACCTTGAGAATGATTCCTGAGCACTACTTTGAAAGCTAGGATAAAGCTTGTGAAAGAGGGTTTATACTGAGTTGAAGGTTAAAAGTACATACAGTATAGCCTACCTAACATAAACTTTCAACTTTGTCTCATCTCACATCATGTATCTTGTTCCTGCTTGTTCATTGCTAAATTATTATGAGCATTTACTTTTTTTTATTTATTTAAATAACTATAAGGTGAATCAAGAGTTATGCACTGTGCTGTGACCAAAATGTGGCAAAAGTATGGATATTTTTGGAGTGACTTTATGCCTAGGCCTACATCCATTCGAAGGCTTATTATCTTTTTTTTCTTGGCAAAATTATTAAAATGATCTTCCATGTCAGGATTATATGTCATACCATGACAAAATATAAATAAATTATGAGTGACTCGAGATTTACTCACTGTATTGTGACCATTGACTGTGACTGTGACCAAAATGTGGCATCTAGGTCTACTATTTGGAGTCACTTAAAGACCATCTTCTTCTGAACAGAAGACATTGTGCTGTTTTATAAACTTTCTGCTTCTTCTTGAGCAAGATTTGCTCAGAAATCAATTTAATGATGTGGGACAGTAGCAAGATATTCATAAAGAAGATTAATAATACGAAGTTCAATACTCTAGCAGCATAACTAAGCAGAAATGCAAGTGAATAAATCTGTCCCCTTTAAACTACAACTCCCAGAATTCCACACAAACAGCTTTGGCAGCAGTACTTAGCAGGTCCGGCGCAAACACGAACTGCTGCCGCGACCCATCGAGACGCGATATTAGTATTTTTAAACAAAGATACACATCGTGACATATCTTCTAGCAGTTGTTTTCCTGACCGGGGCTTTCACCATGGGTAATGGCATCAATAAGGTACGATTTTCATCTGTCCCGTGCGTTCTCAGGTTCTCATTTGATGTGGTGGATAGTGCTTATCCTTTCGGGATGTTGAGCATGATTTAAGTTTCACGACTTTTTCAGAACTTTATATTGTAAGATGATATACAGATTTCATTTACGTCTCCCAACTTATTTAATTATCTCGTTTAAATTGAAACAGTGGACACTATTTGTAAGTACACTTATAATTTTATAGCCTAGTTGTAAGGTCTGGTCTCAGTTTAAGTTCTAATCAGCTGGTTTCCGTGCTCTTTCATTAATGTTGATGCTTTTGACAGTTTTCTTTCTCTCTTCTCATAGGTCCTCCCGGACTTATACCTGGGGAATTTTAAAGGTATGTCAAACTTTACTTTTTACCTTTACACATTTGGACGTAATAACACTGGTGCTTTTGTTGTGTTGTCTCAGATGCAAGAGATAAAGAGCAGCTTGCCAGGAACAACATCACACACATCCTAAGCATCCATGACAGTGCAGCTCCTATCCTACAGGTGAGAAGCCCTTTGCTTTCTGCTAACATCCCAAGTGGCTTTTACAACAAAGTGTCCATCTTAAGCTTGTCACAATTGCAATACTCTATAGAGTAAGTAAGGAAATAAAGATAGCATAAGAAAGTGATTGGCTGTGACAAGACATTGCCTGTAGACCAGTTGGTCAGGTTATTCAAGAAGATGTCACGTGGTTGACATGAATTGTGCTTCTTCTTGAGCAACAGGTGTCATTTCTGAGGGAGTAGACACAGAGTAGAGAAGCTTCTCATGTAAGTCTTGTAGTATCATGAAATATGGCAGCCAGCAGCAGTTGATATAATCATTGTGCTTAGCGTTTGTGTGGGTGTCTGAGTTGGCGGTTCTTGCTTTAGTCAGTGAGGACGATGCTGCCTTTCATAAGTATTATTGTTATTTTACATTGGATTAATATCTTGATTTGAAGTTGCTCCTGGAGGTGATAATATAATTACCAGTTGTTCTCTAAATAGAATCGTGGGGATGTGCAGAGCCACAGATTAGTTTAGAACATTTCCACATCCAGACTATGCTCATCTAGTAGCTATGGATAGATGAATGCATTGAAGAGCATGAAGTGTTTCTGTTTGTGTGAATTTATGACACCCTTTTACACTAATTTGTACTAAACATGTCCAACTGACTGCTGACAGGTAATCAATGTGCTTTACCCTCCAGGAAATGACCTATCTCTGTATTTTAGCTGCTGACTTGCCCACACAGAACTTGTAAGTATCAAAATGTGCAGCATAGCAACACAGCAATGAAAAGCCAATTCTATGTGAGAGAGAACCACATTCAGCTGATGCTGCTTTGTATGAATGTTCAAGGTTAAATGTCATCATGGTAACGTGTAAAGGATGTGCTCTCACAAATTCAGTATTTAACTGTGAATTCTATCTTTCACAATTACAACAGAAACACAACTGTGTTAAGCTCTCAGCAAATAGCTGTTCCACTTATTTCAATAAGCACAAAGATTTTCTCCTGCTTTGTGTGCGAAACAATTAAAAATGTAAGGTGTTCACACAGTTTACTACCATCAGCACCAGATATTGTATAGTCTTTTAGCAAGGAAGTTCTTGTAGCTTATATATTCAGGAGTTTTAATATGAGCTGGTGTTAATCACCTTTACAATGATGCATAACTTGTATGGTTCCTGTATCTGTATAATGAATAAAACAGGTAGTGGTGTGAGTAGTGCATCCAAACCCTTTGCTAATGCCCCCCTGTAAAATTATTCTTTTGATATTCACTCTGTTTTTTTTTTTTTATCCCAGCACTGATAATGTGTGCCAGTCACTGGTGTTTATGGACTCTTAATTGCCCCCTGATTGAGAGCCAGACATACCAAAATGAGGCAATCCCATATGTTTAGAGTGAAGGGCTTTACCGCATCCTCAGGATGATAATGATCTTCCCCACAGAACCAGGGTCCTCACAGGACAGGATTACATCTGTATTTACATTTCTCCGAAATCAGATGCAGCCTCTGCTAGTGAGAAGAGCTCCTCTGTCACAGCACCCTGTAGATTTTGCACCTATTCTATTTATTTTGTTATAGTTTCTTTTGTATTGTGGAGTCTTTATTTGTTCATGTTTAAGCTAGTGGAAACCTAATTTCCATGAGGGAGTCATTCCGAAGGATCAATAAAATTAAGTTTAAGTCTAATATGTGTTACGTTTGGGAGAGTGCAATCATCCTTTCCTCAAAGAAACTCAAAAGCATTCCAACAGCAGAATTTACATGAGATTTCTGGCTTATTTCATGGGGCACCATCTACATATTTAGCCATGTTGCTCACTCCAAAAAGACAAGATCCTTACAAGTTATACCTTATTGTAAAGGTGATGTATGTACAACATTGTTTAGTATTGTAAGAAAATCTACTGTATTTGTGAGTGTTTTGGTTGAAAACCCATTCTGATAATGAACTAAATGAAAAAGTGTGTGTCGAGGGAAGATTACAGCTGAATAGTCAGCAATGGAAAAACATCACATTGTTTAAACGCTTGCTTATAATGTTAGCTAGATACATGTGATGACAAGTGAAAACAAATCCATAGCATATGCAGTACTCATTGCTGATATTTCAGTTATGTCATGTTCTCTTTATCGTCTAATGTGCTCATGGCCCATTTTAACAAAACATTTCTTGTCCTCATAGGACTCAGCACTTTAAACAGAGCATAAAGTTCATGCACGAATCCCGTCTAAAAGGAGAAGGATGCCTTGTTCACTGGTGAGAACAAGATTTCTGTTGTATTTACTGTAAACACAAATCAAGGCTCACTCACACAGTCTATCATAACAGCGGACCTGATTTTCAGTGAGTGAACCAGAAAATTGTCTTTGTTCTTCACTAGAACAGCCAGCGTACAAAAATTATCTTAAGTGTGATAAATCACCTCATCCACTACTAATATTTGTTAAGATTTATCTTCCAACCTGATTACATTTCTGTATGCACACATGATTTCATGATAAACTCCCTGATTTGTATGTTTCACTTTTTGAAAGGGACATACACATATAAAAAGTGTAAACTTCAAAAGAGAATCTTTGTAGTCTGAGTGGAGAAAATAAAATCACAATGCCATCCCATAATGTGCAACACTTTGCATTGTCATCAAGCTTGATTCCGATATTTATGTGTGAATTTACCAACACAAGGAGAGCAAAGTCACACATTTATTTGCATGTCACATTATTTAGATGGCCACAAAACCAACTTTTCACCCTCACGGTTGTGCGATATTTTGTAGAGTGAAGCTGCAAAGCACATCTACACTTTTTGTAAGAATAAATACATGTAGCAAGAAGTTGAGCATCTTACTACATGTGGCTCAGAAGAACCAGCGTTTAGCGACAGAGGAGAGTACAGAGTACATCTAGTGTAAACACATGGGTGTCAACATGCTGTTGTCCATCACTCAGTGCACAATGGAGGAAGGCTGTAAAACTGATTCAAGTTGGAGATTTGCTGAGCTAATGGCTTTCATCTCAGTTTTGTTCACCAAAGTAGGAACACCAAAAGCTTGGTTGAAGAATTTACTTCCCATAAAAGAAAAATATCTTAATATGTATATAAATATATTACTCTATAGGGAAATTCTAGTGTGCATTGACTACATAAATTTTAAAACTGAGAGGCCTGTTAGAATAAAAACCTTTCAAAAACAAGTCATTGTGGCACAAACCTGCATGGTGAAAAAAGTTGCTAATGGAAACAGATTAGATTCCATCTGTAGATTCTTTCATCTTTACAGATCTGAATAAAGGGGAAAGCTAGATGCCTCTTGCACTTTTAATCTGGGGGTGCGGAAGCAACATGCAGATTACTCAACAATAGGTAATTAGGTGGGGCAATTATCTATAGTGGTGGTGGTGAGGGAGGGAGGGGAGTGGGGGGCTGCAGAAGAAACTGGAAATCTTGATAGTTTTGTTGTCAATTAAAATTGTTAAAATGCAGTTTATGTAGACTAAAAGAAGTGGAGATCACTGCATGGGTACATGGGTTAAGCCATGTGTAGCTGCTGCAAAGTCAAGATTAAATGTAAAAGGAAGAAAGGAAGACCTATTCTTGAACTTCTCAAAACAGAATACTGTAACAAGTCTTACCACACCGTGTTTGTGTAGTATGAGTAACTCTCCATGTGTTCACAGTGTAAATTTATTTTTGGTTAGACAAAAATCTTTCTCAGAAATACACTTTGCTATTTTTAAGACTTGCAGCGACAAAGGTTTCTTCACTGTACTCAATAGCACTTTTAAGACTCATTTCAAAAGCCAGAGTTTGTTAAGCTATGCTGTTTGCTGTGTGTCATTTGTTTTGTATTTACTCTTCACTTCCACTATTTTATCCTGTAATTTTCACGTGTCATTCAAAGAAATCTGATTAGTATCATCATGGGCAAATCTTTAGTCCTTGTAGCTACACTGAGCTCAGGCAAGATTTTAGTTTCTCTCCAAGAAGTGAGTTTATAATCTTACCCTTGATTGCAAAGCATGATTGTCTTTCAGTCTGCAAGATTATTTCCTAAATCTCACATTATTTTAAGATAAGACTGAGCAATTAAGTAAACTTTTGTTTAAGCAAACAAGTATTATTAACATACTAATTACTCAGAATAATTACTGACTCAATATAGTTTGTATGTATGTATCTTAACTGTATAAAGTGTTGACATTTACAGAATACAGCGGCTATTAACTGAGATGACTTTATCCATGTCCAACTGGCTGCCAGTCAACTGCAAGCATCTGTTAGTTCTGAAGCCACCTCGTTAAAACTTCTCTCACACTCTACATGGAAAATGCACCTTATCTAAATAGTTAATCTGACCTTCAGAGCTTCCTTTATCTACCAACTCATTTTATGCATGTCTTTTAATAAGCAGTGTGAACTAGGTGGTGGCGGGAGCCCTGGTAGTCTGATCCTCAACTGCAGAAACTGGCTTTAGGAATTGTTTTGTTTACTTCACAATATGACAGTTAACAAGGTTACATTTGTTTTCTTTTCATCATGGTTATCTTCCGTTGCACAGTTTAGCAGGAGTTTCCCGTAGTGTCACCCTGGTGGTGGCTTACATCATGACGGTAACTGGACTGGGCTGGCAGGACGCTCTGGCTGCTGTAAAGGTGGTCCGGCCCTGTGCCAACCCCAACCTGGGATTCCAACGGCAGCTGCAAGAGTTTGAGGCAACACAAGTCGAACAGGTGAGTCGTGTGAAATAAAGATAATTTAATTTTAATATGTTGCTGCATTGAGTACAGGTACAACTCAGGAAATTAGAATATTATGAAAAAGTTTAATATTCTTCATCAATCATTTCAGAATGTGAAACCCATATATCATATAGATTCATTACACATAGAGTCAAACATTTC
>JBAMIG010000008.1:13307451-13328922 GCA_037177335.1 Kiunga ballochi
AAAATTAGAATATTACATAAGATCAATTTAAAAAAGGATATTTTAAACAGAAATGTCAGGCTTCTGAAAAGTATGTTTTTTTCCATGCACTCAATACTTGGTTGGGCCTCCTTTTGCATGAAGAACTGCATCAATGTGGCGTCGCTTTTTCATAATATTCTAATTTCCTGAGATGTACCTGTAGACTTCAACAATGGATAATATGTGTGATTGTAAAATAGTTTACACTGCCATAAACAGATCAAGTGTTTACTTCCCCCCCAGTTCAGAGAATGGCTACAAAAGAATTATAAGGATAACCCCTTCAATGATAAAGCTGATATACAAGACTTACTTGCCATGGCAACCAAAATTAATGAGGAAGTGCAAAAGAATGCTTCTACCCAGCCTGGAGGAATATGATCAGACCTGTTGTTGGGGTCCTTTGCAACTCAAACTAATGGATTTAGTGGTGCTGAGATATTCTGGGAGGAGATATTCTGAGATGTTCTCCGGAGGAGAGTGATGTTTGGATGTTTGTTGCAATGTATAGAATTGTGTTAATATCAAGGGCAATATGAACAGTGCTTATACTTTTTTATCATTTGTTGATACTGTTTGTTTTTCACTGTGTTGCTATGATAAAAAAAAATTAAATTAAATAAACAAATGTATCTGTCTTGTGAGTGTTGGTTGGTGGGCTGTCATATTGAAGGTGATAAGACACTCTGTGCTCAGCTTACTGCTGTGTTTCCTGGTTCTCTTCCTGTTTGTCTCGTGCAAGAGAGGTCATGCATGTTGGCATAAAAAAACAACAAGATAGTGTTCTTTTATCAGTCTTTTGGCTACACTGTCATTGGAATTGCTGAAACATAACAAGAACAACAAATAAAGCAACAAAATAACCAAAACAGAAAATAGAATAGAAAGTAATCAGGTTTAGAAATGTAGTGAAGTGTCACATGTAGTGGGGCTGTCACTGTAACTGCATATTGCTGGGCGTTATGCAAGAGTAGCCACTGGAGGGCAGTACTAATAACAAATAAAGATAAAATAAGTATTTTAAACTCAAATATGTGTCTCTTTATGACAAAGTAGGGCTTTAAAATAGACGCCCCTTTCCCCTCTTATTTTATGGATGTTTCCAGTGAGTAGTGGAAATTCAGTTGGACTTGCAGGCTCCTTAAAGAATAACATGTTTGGGAATATCTCTGTGGTGACACAGGTAGTCGTTTCATTCCATCCAGCTTTTCATTCAGGGTGTCACTAAAGGGATTCCCCACTGCAGCGCTGCGTGGGCACCAAGTTTCACAGAAATGAAAGCACGATCATTCTGCGTCTGCTTTTGAACTCCTCTGAGCACGAGAGGCTCCTCCCTGTGAAATCAAGATGTGATAACGTTTAAGAATAAGGACCCCGACAGGCTCTAAACGGATTGCAGCTGGGGAGCTTACATATGCAAAGGTAAGCAGCAACAGCTCTTTTGAAACAGTTTACTTCAGTAAGTATCATTGTTTTGAAAACTTTCTATATCAAACCCAGAAATATTTTTCTACTTTAAATGCCTCACTATCAATGAGTTTGATGGATGAACTCGTATCTTATAATTCATTAAACAGATGTTACTATGTTGACTCACGACATACTTTCTACCTAAACTGACTAATTGTGTTTATTTCTGTAATAGAAATTACCCTATAGTTTTATTCACATCTAAAATGAGTCATATTTATTTCCTCTGAGAAAGAAAAATCTACCACATGTGATGAGGGGGTTTACTCATATCAGCTCCTGCTAAATTAGTTTTACAGTGTATAAGAAACTCTCAAACTGTCAAAGTTATGGCTTGATGTCTTGATAGTATGTCATAAAAACAGGCTGCAGAGGAGACACTGCATGGTGCTCAAGCCACTCATTAGCTTGGTAATTATTTTATTTATAAAACAAATTGTTTTTGGAAAAAAAAAAGAGGCAAAGTTACTGTAAGAATCTAAGAACCCTTATTTGACCACATTTTGCTTTGCAGAAATGAACCTGGATGAGGATAGTGGCCTGTCAGTTGGTTGCGGCAATGGCAAACTGAGACAGTGGCTGATAGATCAAATTGACAGCAGGAGATATTCCGGCTTGGTTTGGGAAAATGATGACAAAACCATCTTTAGGATTCCTTGGAAACATGCAGGAAAACAAGATTACAACAGAGAGGAGGATGCTGCACTCTTCAAGGTAACACCTCCTGTCTCCACATACAGCATCAGATATATGCATATCATTCATTTGGGATTAGTGAAAAACTATATCAGCTGATTATATTTGGAATTTTTCTCAGAAAATATTTTTTGAAAAATGTATTATCTCTGTAATTGTCCAACTTAATAAGTCATGACTAAAGAGGAAGTTTTAACTAAATCAATTCACTTATTGTTTCAGGCATGGGCAATGTTTAAGGGGAAATATAAGGAGGGTGTTGACAAACCAGACCCCCCAACGTGGAAAACCAGACTACGCTGTGCCCTTAATAAAAGCAATGATTTTGATGAAATTGTGGAGAGAAGTCAACTGGACATATCTGAGCCATATAAAGTTTATAGAATCATCCCAGAAGGAGCCAAAAGGGGTAAGTGTT
Organism: Kiunga ballochi; assembly: GCA_037177335.1. Lineage (NCBI taxonomy): Eukaryota > Metazoa > Chordata > Actinopteri > Atheriniformes > Pseudomugilidae > Kiunga > Kiunga ballochi. Next base: position 13,310,057 of record JBAMIG010000008.1, read on the forward strand.
AGTAGTTGTCAATGCAAAACTCAGCATTGTTGCATTTGTTTTAGATTACCCATGCGTAGTGATCTCTTAGATGAATGAAAATGTTGTGAAAGGAGTCATGACAAATGTTGTACCTTAGAATGGAAAGTGTGCTCCAAACCTTTGCAACTGAAAAAGTTACATTTATTTGCCAAATCTTGCTGTATTTCACACAGTTCCTTTACACGTTTCTGAACTAGTGGTGATTTTTTTTACATACGTTTGCACCACTGTTGTTGATTCTGATGAGGCAGGAAGCACAAAGGAAGCCAAAGCATGAACCAAAAAGGCCGTCATGCTTTTTTTAGAGGACTTCGGTTAGTAAGTGCAGAGTGCACATAACTCAACCATATGACCTCAGCCTTGCATAACAAAGTCTCTGTCTTCATACAACAATGTTTGTCACAATAGAACAGTTTTTGCATTTTAGACTAACAATAATCAAAGTTAACAGCATTCTGATATGCTCACTTGTCTATTGCACTTGCTATGACATCTGCTCTTAAATTAGACAGGCTCTATCTAGTGTAGCACGCATTCACAAGTGTGAACCGTACAAAGTGCAAGAATTTTATTCCCTCTGTGTCTGCCATCTTACTGTTCATTATTTAATCCACAAAATGAAACAAACAATGATCTCAAAGATATCTTTCTCCTTTTGACCATTTATAGGAATGAAAATGAACAATATGGAGGATGCATCATCACAAGTCAGTGCCATTGGCTTTATTTCTCCATATACATCAATGCACAACCAGGTCAGCAGATTATAGACTTGATGTATTAGAAGTGGAACCTAAACCATGAATACAAAAGAAAAAGAAGGGGTCAGGTCTTGCTTTAATGATGTTGTTGTGCTACTTCCTCAGGTACCTGGCTTTGTGGTTACTCAGGACAGAAGAGACTGGAGAGATTATCACTCACTACCAGAGCAGCAGTCTCTTTCCACTACACATCATCTTGGGCCACATACAGAGCTGCAGTATAGTCAGTGCCACTACCCGCCATCTATCAGCCGAGCATGGCCTACGTCACATGCAGAAAACGGTGAGATATTGCCATGATTATTTTAATGACACAGCACAGAGACTTTAGACTGGTGATTATGTTTAGTGACATTTTCAATAGTAAATTTCAATTACAACAGCCACTATGATGCATTTGCCAGTGATCTTCACGTCTGAAGTATTGATTGTTTGATTTAGTCAAACAAAAGAAAATATATATCAAATTGCATTAACATTAAGTGGATTATGACGCAAAGTACAGATCTGTAGATATAAATCAATTAAAAATAAGCTTGAGAAACTGCGTGGTTTTTGCAACCTAATAATCAAATAGCCTATATTCTTCAGTTTGTGAATGCACATATGGTAATCTTTCTTGCAAAGAAGACGTTCCTCACAAATTGTCACATTTTTTCAATTGGCTTTGAAATAAAAATAAAACCTTTATTAATGTAATGTTATTAAAATGTTCCTCATTTTATGAAGAATTTAGCATGTTAATCTCTAATAAACACAATAATTTATTGCTATCTTTCATCATAGGTTTCCAGCTCTCATTCCACACCTACTTGTCAGAGTCTCAAACCCCTATGTATTCCATGGATCATAACAATGTCATACCAGGTAAAGATGGCTTTTGGCTCACTGACGTAGTAAAACTCTTCTACTCAGTAACATAAATTAACATTTGACTTGTTTTTTAATGTTTGATATTTTGAATGTATTTGCATATAAAGATAAAAAACTATAACCACCTCATATGACATCTACTTCCCTATCCTGAAACCCAGAGAAACAGCATATTGCATAAATTCCTTTAATAATTTCTTTAAAAATGTCTCTCATGTTCAAAGTTTAAAAGAATAAAATCATAGAAGTGTAAAGAAATCAAGCATTTTAAAACCCCTTCTGATCAGCTCTAGCTCATATTATAACTCTTGATGTGTTGTACATATCTAGGCTACTAAATGCTTGTCTCCTTCTTCCAGATTGTGGCCTTCATGTGTCTCTATACTACCGAGAATCCCTGGTGAAAGAGGTTAACATCACCAGCCCAGAAGGTTGTCGAATAACATCCTCCACCAGATCCTCTCCACCATCTTCCTCCTCTTCTTCTCCTTGTCCAGAAGACAAGTTTCATAGCGGTGCAGAAGTTGTACTTTTCCCATTTCCATACCCTGAGTCTCAGAGACAGGGTGCTGAGATGCTTCCTAACATACTGGAGAAGGGGGTACTACTATGGATGTCAGCCGATGGGCTATACGCCAAACGTCTGTGCCAGGGACGAGTATACTGGGAAGGTCCTCTGGCTCCATATATGGATAAACCCAACAAGCTGGAGAAGGAGCAGACATGCAAACTGTTTGATACCCATCAGTTCCGTATTGGTAAGAGCTAACATGCAACTGGATCATTTGGCAAAGTGGTTGATGGTGCATCCAAATCAATTCCTATTTGTGAAACCAAACATGAGAAACTGCTAAGTTTTTTTGTAAGACTAGTAGTAGTTAATGTTAAGTAAACGGGAAATATAATACAGAAAATGAATATCAAAATCTCTTAAGGTTGACATCAAGGTGTGTCTTTATGCTAATAACAAATATGAACTTGGAGAAATAAATACAGTATTACTATATCTAACTAGGTGGCTGAGTGTACCCACCTAAATAAATCACTAAAAATGTAGAGTCATGCAAAAAATGATTTTTTCAATAAAAATTTAGTTAACTGGTTGTTGGATGGGAGTATTTTGTGGAAGGAGATAAAAGCTGAAGTTATTCCAAATAAAAATAAATAAATTTGAACTGTGCAAACAAAACTAGTTAACACATTAGCTATTGATAAATATGTCATTTTTTAAATTTCTTTTTAAAGAACACACTTGTCCAAGTATTTCTTTACACCAGCGGTGTAAAGATGCAGAGTTTCTAATGGAGGGTTTAGGGTCTGCTAACTGAACAAAACTAATAGCTTAGCTACATACTGCTTAGTGATTATCAAAAGAAATGAGAATAAATAAGCATTTTTTAAAGAGACAGTAGTTGTGGCTATATCGAGATGCTAATAGCTGTCATAACAAGGTGATACTGATTAAATAGGCTGCTGCTGCTTTAGTTGGGCAAGTCCCTCTCTCAGAATTTAGATGCATCAAAGAAGACATGCATCTTCTCAGCAGGGGCTAAAGTGTGTGGAGTCCCCACCCACCTCCTGTGGTCCACCACACTGCATGACAAGATTATGTGTTCTGTGCCATTTCTTATTCAATTTCCATCAACCTCGTGTAATTTCCAGATAAGTCGTCAAGACTGAGGAAAATGTCATGTGAACAAAACGAGGTGTTAAATGATATATCTATTTAAATGTGACATTCCTGTGCCATCTTCAGCTCATGCATAAGTTGTTTTATAATAATACAACTCCTGTTCCAACTTTCTACTCCCTTTTATTTCTAGATCTACAAGATTTTGTCCATAACGGTCGTCATCTGCCACGATACCAGGTAGTGCTATGTTTTGGAGATGAGTATCCAGACCCACAGCGTCCAAAAAAGATGATCACAGCACAGGTAACACATAGCACAAACACTATAAAACCTACTCTGGTTTTTTTTTTTTCAAAATACGTATGCTAATTATAAATAATATCTGTAATTGATTTAAAAAAGAAGATAAATTTTGGAGTAAACTCCACTTATTTCCAAATCAGGATTTTCTTGTAGATGCAAACATTGGAGAAAGCCAGACTAATATGTCTTTAATTTTCCTTTTTTTTTTGTCAGCATGTACCTGAAAAAATATGAATGTTTATGAACAATTTTGGCCTTGTGATGGATCAGTGACCTATCCGGGGTGTACCCTGCCTCTTGCCCAATGATAGCTGGGTTAGGCTTTGGCTACCCACAGTTCTATATTAGAATAAGCGATGCAGATAATGGATGGATGGATGAACAAATTATTTTATAGATTCACTCCATAAATCAATCGTTCCAGTATTATTAGATGGAGGGGTATTACTAAGCTCCATACTGTCATAACGGACCAGTCTGAGTAAAACTTATGAATAAAATATAGTATAGTACAATAATATTGATTTACTTAATTCTTGGTTGCATGTTTTTAGATAAAAATGCCTATTTCCAAGAAAAAGCTAAAGATATTCAAGCAACGTTTAACCTAATAACTGATGGGGGCACGCCTGCAGGTGGTTGTTATGTAGTTTTTAATATACAACTTTTTGGGGATGACTGTTGAGTGGAAAAGCATTTATTTTATTTTCTTACATTCTTTACTGGGGACAAAAAACAGCAAGTAAGGCATTATTTACATATTTTATGCTCTTAAATTATATTTGTGGAAAATAAGAACCTTGTGAATATGTCACATTAATATTGTCTTTAGCTATCTTTTATTGTTATTAAATTGGACACATAGGGCTAAAGTAACGCAACATACATCATAATTTCATTTTAGGTGGAACCAATGTTTGCCAGGAAACTGGTATACTTTTACCAGCAGAACACTGGTCACTACCTGCGGACCTATGATCACATCCAGGAGCAGAACATCTCTCCAACATCTGATTATGCTACTCAGAGACCTTTGCAGCATATTCAGGAGTAACGAGCATGAGGTTATGAATGTATATGTGAAGCTGTGACCTTTTTATCACACCGTTTTATTGCATTTCTGTGTACTGTAAATGGTTGTATTGAGGTGTAAAGATGGGGAAGACCCACAGTTTTTACTTGCACATCTACACAAGTAAATCTAAGGAGTCTGGGGCAGTTTTTTCTTTCATTTTTTTCTACAAGTATTATTGTGACAGTGTGAAGGATGCGGTTTGAGGGTGGGTGAGATGAGGGGAGCAGAGGGCAAACTGAGACAGGAAGTACTAGCACAGGTGCACAGGAAGAATGGCCCCTAAGACAAACACTGATAGTCAAAGAGATAAACCAGTCTCAGTGAAAATGATTATTCACAGGTAAGAAAAGCGTAACTCTTGCACTTACACAGTGCTATTGAAGACAATCAAATATTCATTATTTTCATACAGATAATTGTGAGGTTTCAAATGTGCATATTCAGTGCAACATCTGTTGAGGACCCTCATTTGTCAACAGTTAATTACCATTGTCTTAATTCGTATTACCTTTTTAATGTTTGAGTCAGATTTTTTTTATTCAAGTAGTAAAAAATGTATCATAGGAAAACCCCTTTTGATGGAAGTTTGTGGCAAATAACACTTGATTATTGTTTTAACTATATGTGTTAAATACTCAAAAAAATTATAGAAGTGGACAAGTTGCATCTGCAATCACCAATCTGTGATTCAAGCACTGTGTGTGGTTGTTGCAAGCCTCAATGTAACTTGGCTGAGGCTTGTTGACTGGAAAAATCACACTCATCCTGTAACTTACAGGGAAATGATACCTGTTACTCTGAACAGACCTGAAACTAGTGGCCTCACAAGTGGGAAGGAAAACTACCTCCATGGTCAGCATGCAAGTTCAGGCAGGAACAAGTTCTCTGGTTCCCATGCAAGAAATACTCATTATAAAAAGGTCCATGCTTCAGATACTACAGCCAGGAAAAGCTAGCCAAAGTTCCACCCTATGCCATTAACAAAACTAAAAGCACCGGATGCTAAAATAACTATATTTTTATTACTTGTGCTCCTGAAGTCCAAAATACTGAAGTAGGAATGATAGAAGTTTAGTTGTTTTTGCTCAGTCCAGAGTTTCGATCTTTGCAGTACTTCCTTCACACTTAAACCACATCACTTTCTCAGAGTCTTGTAAAAATCACAGGCACAAACGAGTATTGTCATTTTCTTTCTTTATGAACCATAAATCTTTTTTACCTTCATATTCACTTACCAAACTCCTGGATTCTGTAAGGATCCTGTTCAAGTTGATGGCCAGTCAAAGATATTTGACCCTAACTTAGTCTGCTGAATATACATTATTCTGTTATGATGTACACTGTGAACCGGATTGTGTGTATTGAGAAGTAAAAATTGTATGCATGTAAGTGGGTGGATACACAGTTGTGGTATTACTGTTATCAGGAATTGACATTAATGGACTCAGGATAATACATGTGACTCCCCCACCTTCATCGGTGACTCAAACACAGAAATACATACCCATATCACATCTCCGTTTACAGTTACAGTAAAGAAACAAAATTACAAATCAAAGAAAATCATGTGTTTGTCCTTGTAAATGATTTTAAAGACCATATATTCTGAATGTGTAATATAAAAGAAGCCTTCAAGATTTACTAAAAATTAATTTATCTGATATCTATTGTGCTGATTTTATCTCTGAGCTTTTCACAATTGTAAGCATAGGAGGAAGAGTGAGAGACTGTTTTGGTTAGAAAAAGTTTTTTTTTCATTTAAAAGAAAAAAAAATACATTCACACATTTGGCATGGTGTTTCCCCCTCTACAGGAAGCCACATGATTTGTACTCAGACTACAATTTTTCCACCTCTATAAGCCGTTACTCTAAGAGACATAGTCTGTGTCCTTTGCTTGAAGCTTTAATGGAGACATTTTAACTCAACTCCTTGATATTCTGATGACAAGTCTAAAAAAGAAGTTACGGAGAAAAAGAAATCAAGATTCTACAAATTTCTTCATTAATAAATGATTGTGTTGGCTTTGTATATACATAATGTCTATTACTTTTGATTTGACAAGCTTGTAGTAAAATTAAATACAGTTTACTTTGTCCCTCAAAGTGTTGCAATCTGTTATATACTTAAAAGGTTCAAATTCAACAAGACAGAAAGATGTACCGGTAATTAAAATAATCAACAAGAATAAAACTTTACAATACTGCTGCTGTTTCTGCCTTTCTCGTCTTAATTTTGTATGGTTTTATGTTTGTCCCTATTCTGTTGATCAGATTTTTAATGCCATCCTAGGTTGTGTCAAAAGCAATTGTAACCCTCCCCTCCTTTATTTCAGACATCTTAATGAATACTTAGCTTCTGTCAAAAACATGATTACTGAAACGTTGGGCAACCTAGAACCCAAAAGTAGTTCAAATCATTATGAGTCAAGTTTTATCTGAGTTAAATAATTGCTCAATGGGAATGGGACTTTATTTGTATAATTGTGAAGGGTTTATTAATACTTCTTTTTAATCTACTTTTTTAGGTCTCTGACTATCACTGCACTAAGGATGGGGCAGAATGAATAAAAATGCTTTGAAACATGAGTTGGATTTGTATTTGATGGCCCAAAGTATTTGATGGCATGTTGCATATGTTTCTTAAATACATGACAGAAAAGTATAAGTGAAAGGGTAGATTTTTAAAATATTTCGATACCGAAACTGTTGACCAATTCTGGTAGGAATTACAGTCCATTCCTGTACAATTAACCTCTATTGCATCACACGGAGAGGCGAGATCAATGACGCCATTGTCATTGAAAGAATTTCATACTTATTTATAAATATCATTTATCACCTCTAAAACTCAAAATTGAGGCAAATATTTGTCGTGACACCACCACAATAGAGCAAAACGAGCAACAAAGTGATAGAATCTGTCAAATTGGAAGCGCAACAGATGGGATTTCCAGGATGGACATGATTCAGTCATGTATGCTGAGTTATGCAGTAGATATGTGGTCTTTGCTACCTGGCTAATAGAAAACACCTTTTGCACAAAAATATGATTATGACATCATTATATACTTCCTGTTACTATATAATTTTAAATAAAATTTTGGGTTTTGGTTATTATGTTTTTACTATTTGCTGATGATATGGTTCTGTTGAGCCCAGGTGCCTCATTTATAAAAAATTTGCATGGAATCTCTACTAAAATTGTACTTATGAACAAAAAACGAAAAAGTTCCTGTTACAATTCATCCGTCCAGACCAAAGATGGGAAAATTAAGTTCTCGAGGGCTGCAGTCCTGCAAATTTTGATATGTCCTTGCTGAAACCATGGCTGAAACACACCTTACTTGACTTGTGATGAGTTTAATGTTAAGCTCTGCACAAGTCTGCTAATTAAGGCTGATGTGTTTCAGGTGTGTTGTGGTAGGGACATTTAGCCCTTGAGAGCCTGAATTGCCCAATCCTATGGTTTAGACCAGGGGTGCCCAAGTCCGGTCCTCGAGATCTACCATCCTGCAACTTTTAGATGCATCCATTGTCCAACACAGCTGAATGCAGTGAATGGCTCGTTAGTAGGCCTCTGTGGGCCTGGATGACATGCAGAACAGGGAATCAGCTCTACAATTCAGGTGTGTTAGAATAGGTTGCATCTATTCTAACAAGCTGCAGGAATAGTTTTGCTGTTTATGCATAATATGATGGCCGAAGCTTTTAGTCACCATACATCGTCCATATAGAGAGAGAGCATTTAATTACATACATGTGGGTTTCTTTCTATATTACAACTGTTCCAGTATTATTATTGTGTCAAACAGCAACAAAGGATGTGCTAACTCGAAGGATTCAGAAAGCAAGTGATTGGTGGCATTATTTATGAAACGTAAATGGCAAATTTAACCCCTACCTCCACATACTAAAGAATCCATAAAGGAAAAAAGAAAGCACTCACAGAATCTGATCAATTGCTCCTTATTTCATTTATGAGATTTCCAGAAAATCTAATCTGGGCCCATGCATAATTTTTAAGCTCCGTTTATAACTGATAGACAATCTAATGCTGCCAACTACAAGCCCTCTGCCTTGACAGTTGTGAGATAAGGAAAGGCAGAAAATTGGAATGACAATAAAAACTGAATTGAATAATTTTTTAACTTAAATGTTAAAGATTAAAATGGTTATGATGTGGTATTAAAGTGAAATTAATTCTCTGTATGACCAGGAAGAATGAACTGCGTCCATTCCCGGGAAGTCGAGTTTTATCAGCACAATTAATCCGTTTATATTGTTGTCAGATGTCTACGTTTATGCAAGTAACAATACTCTTTACCCTACCCATCATGATGGCAGGAAAGCCATAACAGTTGTCGGATAAGGAGCAGCAATGTAATGGAAAACAATTATCAGATGACTTCAGTCTTGAGGGTAAACAGATAAGAATTGATAAGAAAGACAATATTGTGAATTGCCTGGCATAGGGGCAAGAGGTTCACTGTCTGTTTAGTTTGGCTGGGATCTTGTAGAAAGTTTGTAGACAAACGATGTTCTGCTAAAATATCATAACACAAACTAAGATACACTGTATTTTAATCAAGATTTTTATTTATATTCACTGGTGATTTAAAAAAAATAATAAACAAAGCTATGTGACTGGCAGTGAAGAAAAATGTTGTAAGATGAATGGCCAGCAGGGAGTGATATATCATCAGTTTGTGGTGTGCTGTCTGTACAAATGGAAGGAGTTGAGTTATGAACCATAAACAGCTGCACAATGGCATGAATAAACTGGACTGCAGTGATTATACGACCACACGCCTTTGATCCAAGGAATGCAACGCTATTAACACATCTTAGACAAACATAGCAGCACATTTGTAAATGAAATGTGGAGTAATTTGCAGAACGTCATGTATCGCTATCAGGATTCCTTCCATAACATTTTCTATCAAATGCAAAACTTTTCAATATTTTTGTCTGTACTAGGCATGGATGCTTTGTTTTGTATCCTAAATTACTTAGGGACTCAGTGCTGACAGGGCGCGAGAATTGGCCAGAGTGACAGCCCAATGGACTTATTGCGTGAGAGTGAGTGCAGTTGTTCTCAGACTCTGTGTGGTCTGGGTGTGTGGTCTCAAGCTAACAGGCAGGGAGAGGTAGGGTCGAGCTTTTAGAGTACATTCATATATATGTGGTGTGTATTTTCTTTATTCAGTCAAGTCTAGCACTCTGTAGTGAAGATTTCACTAGAAAGCAGCCTTCCATCACACAAAAGATCCGATCTGAAACCTAAATGCACACGGTCACTTTTGTGACACAACTCATCTAAGGACTGATTTCATCTTTGTATATTTATGGAAAATTTAGTTTAGAGTTTTTTGAGCTAACGCAGAGTTTCTTAAGCTATTAGCCATGATTGCAGCAATTACTGTGCATCCTAAATTGTGTTTGAAAACTGATCAGCTGATCAAGTTGGTTTTATATAATTGTAAAACACTTTATAACTTTGTTAGAAAATAATTGCTTGCTACCATTAGGAGATTTCTGGCAGATTCATTGTACACAAAGGTTTATGCAGATAAAAGACTTTGGAATAGGAAGGCAAATGCTAAAATGTGATTACAAAGAGACAAAACTGTATTTGGATCTGCTGGTTTTACTGGGATTTAGTGAACATCAAGGTGTAGGATTCTCCTGAGGTCTGAAGTTTTTTGCTTTTATTCGACCACCCCTAAACAATGCTCACAAGCAGAAGTGGATGTGGTTGACCCAGAAATACATGAGGAGTCATTTCCAATGTCTACTCATGAGTGTTATATTTTGGGCCAGATTCATAGGGGAAGAGCCAGTCAGCCGTTTAGGGTCCCCTAATGTGAACCTTTGGAGCATCCTCAAGCAAAAGCTCTGAGGGTGAAAGCAGTTCACATCCAAACAACAGCTCTGGGAGGCTATTAGGATATAGTGCTATGTCATTCTCACGTTATGTGTTGATTTGGGATTAAAAACACTGCATAAACCTGATCCCTGCCTTTTCTGTTTCAATGCATTAGTAATCTTCAGGAGGGAAAAAGGGACAATCGACCATGGTATGGGTGAAAGTAGTTTTAAATCATTGTATTATTGCCAAAACGTTTGTCCTTCTCTCACATTATGCATTTTAAAAGAGCAAAGTCTAAACTCAAATATAAACATTCCAATATACAGCATATACTGTAAACCTGTAGGTCTGTGGAGTAGACATCAGAGAAATGAGCAGTTTCTTTTCTACGCTATAATAAATAAATAAATAATAAGCATAATACACAGTGAGATCATTTGCTTATTGTACAGCCAATAATACTTATTGATGTAAAACAATGCAAGTGTTTTTTGTTGTTTTTTTAGCTGTAGTGATAAAAAAATGCTTATTTCAAGACTGCATATGAGAATCCAAGCCCATATTCTTCAGGTTATGGAATTGCCACAACCTGCAATTAACACTGGGAGATCTTGAAAAATGCTATTCAAAAGCAATGGCATGGTTTGGTATTATACAGCAGGTTTTTACCATATTAGCTGCTGCTCAAAGCAAAAGTTCAAGATGTTAAATCTCAGGTGGGTTTGTTAAGTAGCTAGTAAAAAAAAATAACTACACACTATCCAACAAATATTGTAAAAGATGCTTTTCTTAAAGAAGACTGCAATGACACAAATATTAACCATGTTGCTGGCTAATAACGAGCACACCTCTGAATTTATCACCACATCTTGCATTTGCACACAGGCTGAAATGGTTAAATATCCAACCAACTTTACTGCACATGTACACTGTGACAAACTTGAGTTGGTTTAGCTACCTAGTGCTACACTGCTGCTGCTTCCAGTTATCTTGTTTGATGCCTGGAACCCATTTAGCCTTTTCTTCAGGGTCAGCAGAAAGGCAGGACATTTAAATCTCATTCTTAGGAAGTTGACTGGAACATCCACAGATACAGGATAAATGTACCATTATTTAGGGTTTTTATAAATGGATATGATATATTTTAACATGAAAAGCTAGCTGTAGCAGCAAAGCCAGTAGCACTATGTGTCCTTTGTCACCTCTGCCATGGTAGAGCTTGGCTAACAATTTAGCAGTTTTGGTGCTGTATTTAGGGATGGCTTCACTTAAGCCACTAGAGGTGTAGTGACTTAAAAAAAAGAAAAAGGAGAAATGTGACAAATTAGCAACATTTTTGTATGTTATGTGTTATTGAAAATGTGTGGAGACTGAAATGAAAGCTAAATGGTCTTGTACTTGTATAGTGCTTTTCTACACTTCAGTGTACTCAAAGGGCTTCGACACTATTCAACACATTCACCCATTTGCTCGGACAATAACATACCAGTGACACAGCACCGGGAGCTACTGTGGGTTCAGTGTCTTGCTCAAGGACACCAGAGCCAGGGTTTGAACCACTGACGTTATGAAATGACCCACTCTATTATGCACCACAGCCGCCCCCACTGTGTCAACAAAATGGGCAGCAGGTGATGCTACAGGCCCCTCTTCTGTCTTAGAGTATTCACAGAGCCCAACTTTACAAAGGGTTTTCTCTCAGTTGCAGGCTGTGCAGGAAATGTTCAGTGCTACTGGTTGATCCCACCTTGGTTTGCAAGCAGATGTTTATTAATATTATTTAAGAGTGTTGATTAAAAAAATGTTGTAATATATCTTTACTAGCCACAAACAAACAAAATAAACAGTTCTTGCAAAATTACAGCAGTTTTTTTAAGAGTGGTGGGAAAAAGCCCATCAGCAGATGCAGAAGTCTGACTGAAAGTTAGAGAAAACTCCAGATTGCTGTGATTTCCTTTAAGGGCTGTTCAGCAAAATATTAGTAAATGAGCGATGTAATATTAATTTATTTGTTTGCTTGTATTATTTAAATATTTCTAATGAAACAAGATATTGAAAACAATGTCATTATTTTTACTAAATGTTTATTCATTTTTCTTTGTCAATTTCAACTCATTTCAGTGACAGCAGTGTTTTTCCTCCTTTAATAAGAGGGTATGAATAAGTTTGTGGACCACTCAATATACAAAGTATAAACAATATCTATTCCCAGTACAAACATAAAAAAAAACCAAAAACAACAACAAACAACTAAAAAATTCCATACTAGTACTTTTACCAGAACACATTTCAATACAGAAACATATAAATATAAAAGACATCATACAATCTTTAAAAATCCTTAACAGATGCATTGAGCCACTGGACTACCTTATAACTCTACACTCTTCTCCTTCTCACTCTCCCACAGTGATCTCTGGGGAAAGCTTTGTAATGCAGCACTGCTGAGAACGCGCCATGAAAATATAAATACAACCTCAACGCATTTCAACCATGTAAATAAACAAGGCCACCCAAATTTCCAATTAGATCCTGTGTTGAAGGCAGGAAATGGGTTAGACAAGAAAAGACCACACCTTCTTCTCAATCCTCTGCTTCCAAAAAGAGTTCGGGTCCAGGTCCAGGTCAGAGACAAGGGACAGTGGTAGTACAGACAGAGACAACACTCCTCATAGCTGATTTTGCAAATGTATTTCCACTGTGCTCGATTTTTATTATCTCTGAATACACATGGTGCAAATGTATATAAACCCATCATAATCCTGGTAACACTGGGGGATTTTTGGGAAAACATGTAACTATCATTTCATGTACTTCAGTTTTGGTTTACCTTATCTGTACCATCAAGGTTATAAGGTGAATGGTATTTGGCTGAAATGAGGCATTCCCACTGTACTCCGTGTCTTCTTGGAACAGTAATGCACCAGTGTTACGCAGTAAGTCCTGAGACCACCCGGGAGAAGCAGCCTGGTTGTGAAAGGCAGACACAAGGTCCTTACTATGATAAGAAAACTAAGCCATTTCCAAAGATAGATGGTGCTTCGATAATGTGATAGTGTTCTGAGGCTTGTCTAATATCCCCCAAAGCAAATCTGACCAAATCAGTCTGCTACTTCTAGTTAATGCTTCAGCTCTGGTCAGTCTGTAAATATCATGGGGCTTATTAGTCCACATAAACATACAACTTAGTGTAATTGCCCTAGAGAGTCAAAGAGCTGTGTCATGAAAGTCACTTTCACTCCAAGATATGTGAAAGGGTGATCACAACATTTCTTAATGACTATGATTCACCCGGAAAGGGAAGAACTCATTTAGATTAGGAATAATGGAACCATGCTGATGTAGGATTTTTTTTCACACATCTATTTAGTTTATAAACCTTGGCACTGTGTCATGTCCATTTCCTGGATGGCATCAACAGTATAGAACAAAACTGCATCTTTGGAGCAAATCCTCTTCCGTCTATCCTTCATTGTTCAGTGTTTATATATGATCGGTGTCTCGCTGTGGTGCCTCTTCCCTTGCAGACTCCCGAACAGCCACACAGGAAACAGGGAGCATAAACATAGGGATCAGCAGATCCTCTCCTGCCCTCACTCTGAGCTGTAGAAGCCAAATGTAAACACACCCAAACACCAGCTAGTGATTTTAAAAAGGCTTGTTAAATTATAAGCCATCACTCAAAAAGAAATTTGACTGATGAAAGGTAGTAAGATTTAGTATTTGGATATAGTGCTTTGTTTTCTACTTAAAAAAAATTACAAATGTGCTAGGTGTTTTTTTTTTTATATGTTTTTATGTTTAGCAAGAAAAAGAAGCTATACAATTACTTAATGAGTATTCTGTGAAAGTCTGTCAGGTGTTGAAAACACAACAAAGCTTGAATATGTCATTCTTAGGCCTAATCTAGATAACTGGTTATTAGCTATAAAAATATTAATGAAAGTGGCTGTCAAGATTTACTCTAGAAAATTAATTTCACGGAAGTACCTCAGGAAATGTTATTCACATCATATTAACTGTTAAGATATATAATCTCTGAATCATAATGAAAAAAGACAAAGAAAAACCAAAGCGTTTTTTATGATATTTGTAATGGGAATGTGAGTTTTATTGTGGAAATGTAAAGGACTGTTCGTGGTAAATTAATCCCTTAAACCCTAAATGTCTTTAAAAAAATTCCTATGTGTTCTCTGTTGTCATGACGATAGTAGGCCTATAGCTAGATTGGCTAAGCAATTTTAGAGATCATTTTGAACTCATGTATCATCTCTGAATTTCACAAAGTTGATAGCAAGTTCAAAGATTTAGGAGTTATGAGCAGAATCTAAGAGTCCAGACCTTTTAATCCTGACCGTTTTGTTGAACAGTTTAGGATCCCGACCGCCCAGCTTGATGCAGAGGGTGGGAAAACACAAAAATGGCGTCAATTCACGCACCCCCTGATTAAAGGTGCAAAATTGAAAAAGACACAGTGCTATCTTAACACTAATATTGACCTTCCATTAAATAAGACTCAAAGCTTTCTGTACTGCTTTAGTGTTAAGACCACTTCTTGCCCTTGGGGGGAATGTATTCTTAGCAACCGCATGGTGGTTTCAACAACCCGGGTTAGAACAACACACCACTGAGCAGCACAGCGGGGAAACACCCCAGCATTGGATTAAACAACCTGCTGAACATCACGGAGAACAACATCAAGGTGTATTTAGCTTGAGAACATTCATTTGGTGTGTGATAATAAAGATTAGTAACAAGCTGGTTGTCAATACAGTATGAATAGAACTATTGTGTGGTAGGCTTGAGTTTTAATGTTTGAGACAATCTTGTCTAAATTAGATGAAATATCAGCTGCTGATGCACTAAAAATTACATGCTAATAGCTGTCACTGCAAAAAACACTATAATAATTTAAGGAAAAATACACTCAATTTTAAATGATTCAGACTAAAATCAAGCAAAATAATCTTCCAGTGCAGCAAGATATTTACTCTAGGTAAGATTTCTTGAAATAAGGAAAAAAAAATCTGGATTTAGGACAGTAAGAAATACATTAAAACAAGTTACAGAACAATAATTCTAATAGTTTTTTTTATTAAATAAATACCTCCTCAAAATTAGTTTGCTAATGCTTTTTTTTTAATGTTTTTACCTTCTTACTTTGAGAAAAAATATCTTGAAACAAGAACAACTAAACAAGATCATTCTTCTGAATTCAAGAATTGCTATTATAGTTTTGTCTTGAAATGAGTAAAACATTTACACTAAATAAATAATTTATTAAATAATTAATTCTGAAACCTAAGCTAAACTTCCAAACACTCTTCCAAAATAATGACCAAAAATGCAAACATGATTTCTGTAAAATTTTATTGAACCTTGCCACAAGGTTGCCCCACATCTGAAGCAAAATAAAGTACGCCATCAATACCAACAATCCTTCGCACAAATCTCCCTGGGGAAGGGGGCTCAATGGTATGTTGTCCACTGCGATTAAACAGGTTGTGCCCTTAAAAAGTAGCACTGGGGCTGGCTGAAAGAGGCCGCTTCTCCAAGTAGAGCACAAGGTCCTCACCTGCCTGGAAAATAAAAGGAAAAAAAGGAAAACATAGTCAGATTTAGAACAAAATGTTATAAAGAAACTGGTTGAAAAGTCTATACTGAACGGTCAGAAGCAATCACGTCGCTACAAATTTTGGATTTTAACAGTGCCATTAATATTTTAACTTATTTATCATTGGAAATGAGAAAATTAATTACTTGCGAGTAAAAATAACTTAACCATTGAACTTCTCATTCAAGTTATTCTTGAAAGTGTACAACAATGATGATCACAGACATAGTATAATGATTGGTAACTAATAATAGGCTATTGTTACCTTCCGAATGTGCAGAAGAGCCTCATTGGCATTTCCAAGCAATTTTGGTGGCGGGGTTGGTGAGGGGAAGAGGGCAATGCTGAAATCCACTAAGAAAAAGAGAAAAAAAAACAACATGACAGAAACTCAAGAATAGTGTTTTGCACAGGGGTTAACATCAGTCCAGATACAGAGAAGAACTTGCCTTTACGCACATCCAATGGGAAAGGTGGTTTCAGAGCCTTCTTCCACACACCAAAAAACTGCACTTTGGTACAAAAATCTTGCCTTCTTCCCTTCATTTCCTCTATGTAAGTCTTAAAGTTGGTGCCACCCACTATGCAACTAGTTCATCCATAGCCTAAAATAAAAAACAGTTAAAAAGAGGATCAGTATTTTTGCTTCTATTTTGCTGAAATACAAAGCAGCCACAGAGAAGTATAAACAAATATAAAAACAAAAAAAATTACATTTTTTGTTTCTTTAAAGCAAGGCTATGCTTCAAAGATTTTTGAGGCTCTGTCTTCTTCCTTTGTAACTTCAGCATCAATAAAAATCTGTCTGGACTCGAACCTCAAGATCCAGGAGTTGATAAACTGCAGCTGTGGCGCATGTAGTAGAGCGGGTCAATTCGTAACCAGTGAGTTAGTGGTTCAAGTCCCGGCTCTGGCGTCTACATGCCGAAGTGTCCTTGAGCAAGACACTGAACCCCCAGTTACTCCCGGTGCTGCGTTTGTGTGAGCGAATGGGTGAATGTGTCGAATAGTGTTAAAGCGCTTTGAGTACACTAATGTGTAGAAAAGCGCCATACAAGTACAAGACCATTTACAAACATCACTTTGGTTGGATTTTGCCTTGGACTTCTTGCACAAGGTACTCAGGGTTTTGTAGTACCTTGCCTGCTTCTTCCGACTGTCCTGGCCTGCCTAAATAGATTTTTAAGCAAAGAGAGGGGAGTCAATGCCCTTCAATGTTTACACTTTGGTCTTGCAGGACAATCTTATATACAACAAATATAAATATAAAATTCAGATACTTTTTATCAGCTACAGGTGTGGGGAACCATAGTAATGAGGGCCAGAATCATGCATGTTTTCCACATGTGCATCTTCAGACACCTGATTCAAATCAAATTGATCCAACAGCTTATCAATATCTGCAGTTATGTTTAATTTAGTTTAGTGTGTTGGAACAAGGAAACATGGAAAACTTTCAGGATGGGGTAAAGGTCCCCTACACCATAGCTAAAATATAACAGACTGTATACCACCTCCAAAAAAAACAAAGATCTACAGGTCATTGAAAAGTAATCTGCACCAATTTAATCTAAACAGGGTTTAGGATAAAAACAAACAAAAAAACTTGTGGTCTAAATGTATAAAAGTTTATATTGTCCTAACATGAAAAGTTTTATCACTTCAAATTTTATTTGGTACCTCTAGAATTGGTTCCATAGAAATGTTTTTAACATGTATTCACAGAGATCAAGTAAAAAATTATAAAATGTCTGTTTATATGTAACAGGTGGAAAAATATGGCACACTAAACTTGATTTATCTTAACACAATAATTGGCCTAACAGAACATTTTGTGACAATCAGGAAACATTTACAACAGTTGCTGCTGAGTCATGGACAGTTACAAAACGCTACAATTCAATAAAACCTTTATTGGCAGTTCTGAGTTACGTTCAACTGAGTCCATAGGCCTAGATTTCTTTTTGGCTAATCCTGCATCAGGCCACTGCTTGCATTCAGTTATTATCTGCTTTATTTGGTATAGGAACAATAATATCACTTCCATTTGTATAAATGAAAAAAAATGTATTCATATTCTTTATTAGTCATCATTATCAGTGGTAACTATCAATAAATAGTTATAGTTATAATAATTATGTTATAAAATTGGAAGTAATACTATTCTTCCCCACAGGCAAAAAACTTTTCTTCTTTTAACCACCTATAATCTGGAGTTGAGCTACAGAACTGTGAGTGATGAACTACTACAATCATATATTTGATAATTTTGTCTAATGTCTTTTATCAAATCCATCTGAAGGGTAAGTGATTGTGATTTATTACGTTCTTAAGAAATCACAATCTTCATTTGGAACACACAGTATGTACTCTATGTCCAGTATTAACTGAATAGACAGACAGACTTGAACATGTCATATATTGAGTCACCTTTTCTTGTCCAGCAGAGGGCATATTTTTACTTCTACTATGACATATTACATACAGTAGAGTCACCCAAAATAAAGAATTTGCTTTCTATTTTCCCCTGTTGTAATTTTCCTGAATTTTTTATCTAATTTGTAGACCTATTCAAATCCAAATAGTTTACAGCACATTTAAAACAAGCTGCATTGTACCAAATTGCTGCAGAAGAAAATTGACATGTTAGACTGGATAGACTGTCTGTCTATCCAGTTAATACTGGACATAGAGTACATACAGTGCGTTCCAAATA
>JBAMIG010000008.1:13338696-13364131 GCA_037177335.1 Kiunga ballochi
CTGTTCATATGGCGGGAAGATTTGGTCTT
Organism: Kiunga ballochi; assembly: GCA_037177335.1. Classification (NCBI taxonomy): domain Eukaryota; kingdom Metazoa; phylum Chordata; class Actinopteri; order Atheriniformes; family Pseudomugilidae; genus Kiunga; species Kiunga ballochi. The sequence continues at coordinate 13,338,726 of JBAMIG010000008.1, forward strand.
GATAGACCGCAGCCTCCGGCCAGAGGGGAGAGCTTCAAGCAGGTGGTGGTTTTCATGCTCATTCTGGCAATGAGTCAGGGAGATGGCTCAGATGGTAGCTTTTCAGAGTTTGCATGCTGTCTCTGTATATGGTAAGTTATTACTGGGTTCTCCAGCTTCCTATCACTGTCCAAAGACATGTATGGTAGGTTGTTTGCTTACTCAAAACTTTCCCTTGGAGTGAGTCTGAGCATGACTCCTTTGTCCTAGTACACCTGGACATCCCTAATTCATCTGCCTTTCGCTTTGTTGGGATAGGCTCCAGCTTCACCAGGACCCTAATATGAATAAAGTATTATAGAAAAATAAACAAATTATAATACAATATAAATACATAAATATTATAAACATGATTCTTTTGAATTTAAACACACTACAAAATTATTGTGCTGCTATAGTGATACCATATTGATTCATAAATGCAATTTTCTATGATGGGACATTGTTGCCTCTGGGCAACAGCAGCATTTTAAGAAGTTTCCACTTTGAAATTAATCATTTTTTGCATGAAACTGAAAACTTAAAGTTTACTTATCTATCATTACTAACATATTTTTTCAAAGCAGAAGCGAAACAAGAAACCACTTTTGTTAGGTTTGTTTAGCAGCAAGATAACTGAGCTTTTGCCTTTGAAAAAGCTCTCCATAAATGGCTCCAAAATGGTTATGGTTCATTTAGGTTATGTGACAAATTAAAGCAATGTTATAGGTTCCCAATGGTTTTCTTTTTTTAATGTATTATGGGGGACAAGAATGGGTTTGTTGCCTGAATGCAACACAGTGACATCCATCCATCCCTTCCTCCAGTAGCTCATTAGGGCGAGAGGGGGGGACACCCTGGATAGGTCACCAGTCAACACAATACCACTGAACATTAAATTTGATACTCATACCATCAAGAAAAGAATACTGGGTGTTATGGGCAGGGACCTGTTTTATTTTATTTTTCTATGCCTTGTCTTGTGCCACCGACTCTCAGCCCGGGTGAGGCTTTGTAAGCCCAGAGACAGCACGAAGATGGGAGCCGAATGATTCTACATGCTGGCAGCAGCTTTTCAGTTCTTTAGTTGTTATATTAATAAATGTATTTATTATTTTAATTTTTTTTTTTTTTTTAACCCACCACGCTCCTTACTGTTCCTACGTTTTTTTTTTACATAGTTACAGTGCCAACATCAGACCACCACCACCTATGGCACGTAACACTGGGTTTAGGTCAGATATGTTCTTGGAGTTCTACAGAAAACAATGTTGAGTGTTGAGATCAGCTTTGACATTATAAACAAACAAATAAATCTCTAAAAATGTGTTCTCAACGGGTGGACATGGTAAACAGGAGAGAGTAATTCATAAAAATTTAACAAGTCCTACAAAAATAAAAAAGGAACTGCTAAGATGCAGTTTACTTTACATAAATTGCTATTATCAAAGGAGAAACATAAAAGCATAATGTGCACCTTTTTAGCAGGGACACAAACATAGACATAAAAAGGAGAACAAACAGCTAAAGATCTGTTAATTTAATCAATAATAAACAGATAAATTAGTCAAAGTTAGTGAATTAGGTTACATATTTAATTAATTGTTTTACTTACATATTTATAAAAAAAAAATTGTTTACTAACTCATTTAAAAGACCAGCCTACTTATCTTTACCACCAATAACTATGATTTTAAATAGTTTTAACCTTTCTTTCTGCACTTTTGCACTTTTGCACTTTGCATGATTGGATTTGAATAACGTACCTTGTTGCCAAGGCAACATTAATGCTTACATAAGCAGAAACCAGAACAACTTGCCTCTGCATGCTTGCAGCTTCAAATTGTTTTGAAGATATAATACACGAAAACAGGACTGAGATGAGGCTCGTCAAAGTCTCTGAAGACATGATAGACATTTGGAAATGAAGAATCATTCTACTGGTGACTTATCACACAAATTTAGCATTCTAATTAAATATTTGTTTTTATAGCGGTTTTTATGTATTTTGCTTTATTGTTTTTATTTGTTATCCTTACTTAAATGTGCATTGTATGGTTGAAGAACTAGGGAAAGCAATGTAAAGTCAGTGAAACTAAACTTTAGCCAAATGTAATGATCTAAAGCTGCACTGCAATTATGTACAAGCACATATTTTATTAATTGTTTTCTGTGAGATAATGTCTATAAACTGGGAGATCGTGAAAGATTGAGTTCAACAGCTGCTCAATGACTGTGGAAAATCTTGTTTCACAAGGTGGAAATGGCATAATAATGTAAGACACATGGAGAATAGTATGCTGTGAAAGGTTTGATTTTTGAAAGACAGACACTAAGATTGCATTTAAGGCACACAAAAACAGCACTGAGTATTGTAACAAACCTAATATTAAATCTTGGGAGCCCCTTTCTTTTATAACTTTACAGAATGGCTGGTTCCAACCAAGTACGCTACATTTTGTATAAGTTGCATATGTGTACTGTATTAACAAAGGGTTTGATTTCAAATTTGATGTACTGTATTTAAAGTGTATTTGCAAAAATATTGTGTTGATGCTTGTGGGTCTTAGGTTTAAGAAAAAAGTTAGGTAGGGTGTTTTTTTTATTATGTATATTGTATGTTTATCAATTTTTGGGTCCCTGTCTATAAGCTTGGGAGCTTTTGGGAAGCCTCGTTTTACAACATGAGTATTACAGGAATAGCTGACACTCATGTATGGTTTGTGCTGCCTTCCCCAGGTGATCCTAATGTTTCTGATAAGTGGTGGCCTCTTCCAGCCAACCAGCATGGAGAGAAGTCTATAAAGAGCGGAAAGACCTGCTCCACAGGGCTATTTATTTTGCCATAAGCACCATGGGGTGCTGTGTTTAAGCTTCGGTCTTCTGATTTTGTCTGTTGGATAGGGTTGCTTTGCCTTTTCCTTAGTTTTTACAGATTGGCCTGGTATAGGGGAGAGCTGACCTTTTGTTTTCAAGTGGGGTTGTTTTCTCCTGTTTTGTGGGTAGGTAGGATAGATTAGATGTAGGTTTGTAATCTTGTTTTTTTTCTTTGTTGGTTAGGTAAGTTGATCTTTTTTTTCTATCTTGTTAGGGGTGTTTGGTTTGTTATGTTGGCTCTCCCTGACGCTAATGGCCCTTCTGTAGGTTTGGTTTCCTTTTTTAAAAATCTTTGGTTAATAAATTTCCTCACTTTTGTTTAAACTACTCCTTAATGTCATCTGGCTTTATGTTAATCCCTTATTGTTCCTAGACCTGGCCATAGGGATGTAACAATAAGTATATTGACAAATAGGGAATGTGATTTGTTCGCTGGATGTTTGGTAATTAAATAAATAAATTAAAAGAAATGTAATAAAAGAATGCAACTTTTCATACTGTATTCAAATTGAGCCACTTAGCCTTGGCATGCCTAAATTCCTGCCTTGTAGAGTAAGAATGCAACCTGGCATCTAGTGACAATGTTATCTTTTTTGTTGCTCTGCTGCTTGTCAATAACAGGTCGTAAGACTATGCTTACACACTGGGATTCAGCAAAGGTCCCAACATAAACACAACTCCAAAGAGAATGCTTTTTCTTTTCATAACATTTTTACTATCATCACTTACACTGTTTTGACATTATATCCCAATCTAGTGTGGAAATTGCATCGCCATTTGTGAGATTTCCCTTTATTGTTCCACATTCTTGTTGTCAGTCATCCTCCACATCTACTGTGCTGCAATTTCCCTTAATGTCTCCCCTTTTTTGAAAAGATAAGTGAATGCTACAATAACTTTATTGGAGAATAGTAAGCATGTGTGCTCAAGTTTTTTCCACACATTACTCCAAAACATTTAAAAAAACTTAAAATGCTCTAAACTTTTAGCCAACAAAATCTACTGTAAAGTAGTTAACTATAATATGTAGTATGTATCTTCAGTCAACTATAATTAGACCTAAGGAAATGGAATTAAGATGAGTAATTTGTGACTGAAACTAAACAACAATTTTGTCATAAAACTATAACAAAAACTGTTGGTTATCTCCTCCCTCTCTCTCTCTGTTACTCTGACTAACCAGAAAGTGGAAGGCAGGCTTGAGATCTAAGAGCTTCTTCATGACGACATGGAAAACCAAGCTTTGTTTAAATATCTCAGGGTAGTTTTCCTTAAATGTGTAGATTGAAAAATTGACATACTTAAGCTTGCTCCACAGTTTCTTTCCTCACCCACCACCAAGGCCCTGGTCTGGAGTCTGTGGAAGCACAGACTGTCCAGGGAATCTCATGCTGGCTTGGTTTGGTTGCTAGAGTGTGGTGAGCCTGGTCCAACTCCAGAGCTGATGTCAGAGTGGATATGAAGATTTTGAGGAACTGCTGAGAAACAAACACTGCTGACAAGAGGTCATCGATGGCCAAAGGGTACTAAATAAATAACCAAATAAAATAATTAAAATGATGCATTCAAATTTGTTTCATCTATGCCCCCTAAGTGTTGTGTGGATTTAGATATTCCTTCTCATGATCTCCCAGGACGGACAGGCAAATGTGTCAAGGAGCGTTACCTATGAGCTCCACAATATACACACAATTTTAGTACAAAGCTTAGTCATAAAGAGGAACACACTGAAGCACGACCATTACTGAACAGGGACTCAATGCAAAAAAACTAAATTCCTCCTTTTTTCATAATACATAAAACAGGACTTGCAGACAATGTTTTGATATTTAGTCTCGAGTTTCAATCTCAACACAAAAAAATACTGAAAATCAGAGGTGTGACTGAAGAGAAGTTTACATCCAGGATCTAGGCATGCTTTGTTTTTGTTTTATTTTGTTGAGTTATGTCATGATGCATGGCTACCACCCATATCAAGACAAACCAGAATAAAAAGAAACACGAGATAACATAAATTTTGTTTATTGTTATTTTTTAAATTTGTAGTTTGAAGATCACTTTATTGACCAAGAGTGAAGACACAAGCTGAACTTGCAAATAGAAATATTGACAGAAATACCATGCTTGTGTGTTTTTTACTGGTAACTTTATTCAGTCTTTCTTATCTTGGATCTGGAGAATATCTTGATTAAATAAAGGTCAAATAATTTTACAGATGCACTGAATATGTACTTCAAGGGGGTGGGACAAAGCCTAAAAAAACGTGATGGGCACCACAAGTCTTGGCATCACATGTTTCATGTACAGTTGATGTGTACATAAAGGGTGTGTCTATAAGCTGTCTGATGATGGCTAAGAAGTTAAGTGAGTTAAGGTCCAAGGAATTAAAATAGAGTTTCAATACAGGATTTTCAAATTGTTTTAGCGACTGGCAATATATTTAGGTGTGGTACACTGGATAATAACCTTAGTAAATCACAATGAATTTTATATATTTTTTTAAACAGTTGATACAATCCTGATGTCACCAAGAATTACTGTCAGCTGTTTAATCTTCTACACATTTTAAATGATCTACAGTTTTCCCCAGATATTTTTTACCCACAGATTTATTGATTTCTTACCATATTTTTAAGACATAATTTGGAACTGGCTACAAGTTTAAATTGCTGAGATACTCTGCAAGGGTTTAATTTTTTTCCTTGATTTAACCCTTTAAAGCCCAACCTAAGAACAGCTGAGCAGAGGTCCAATTTTTAATATCTGAGGCCTTTATTTGACCCTTTATCAGAATCTGAAATTACCAATGTCATTTTTTGCTATGTTTGCATTTATTACTGTAATTGGTAAAATTATTGTTGTGCATTCTTCTGTTTTTTGGTGTTCACCAGGTGACAGAAGATTAGTATCATATGGTGCACAACAGGATTTTAAATGAAGTTTCTACTATAATGTGATGCAATATATCTGAGAGACTTAATGTATCCAATATGATATGTTTGACTTTATATGGTCAAATGTTCATCAACTACGTTTGTAATGTGGTAGATATAGCATTGTAGAGAAAAGAGTAAAAATATATCTATGACATGCAAAAAGTGCTATATACAGAAAACACTTAAAAGTTCCTGTTACTACTTTAAGTCCTTGAAAGACACACAGTGTCAGTTTTATTCCAACCAAATCAATAATAATCTTGGCAAGTCAAAACAGCTTTAACCACAGCAGTCTTCCTAAAAGCAGCTGAGAAGTGATGCAACAGCTTTATTGACTATGTCAAATCTAAAGTAAACAGTGTTTGCTTATCAATGCCTGACTTTTCCTCCCAACCACTCTCCATCACTCGCTCACCTGGGAGTTTGCCATTTCTCTCATACGTCTCTGTGGTTGTAAGGAGCTGCATTGAGAAAACTCTGAGAGGATTGAAATCACCCACTTGCATACTGGACCCCATCCCAACAGCTCTGCTCAAATGACTGATTCCCACTGTCATCCCAACTATTGAGCAGTTTGTAAACCTCTCACTGCAAACTGGACACGTCCCATCCTATCTTAAAGCAGCTGTCTTCTGTCCAATTCTGAAGAAGCTCTCACTAGAGCCAGAGTTTCTTGCAAACTACAACCTTATTTCAAACTTCCCCTTTCTGTCAAAAGTCCGAGAGAAGGTCGCTGCCTCTCAGCTCCAGAACTATCTCAATCATAACGACTTGTTTGACATAACAGGTGTATCAAAACTGCTCCAAGACCGCCTGAAGCGCTGTCAAAACTCTCTGTATGCCTTGAGGAGATAAAGGCATGGATTAACAGCAGCTTCTTTCAATAGTAAAAGCGAAGCACTCCTTGTTGGCATCCCCTCTCCAGATTCGCTCCTCTCCAATGTCGCAATTCACTTTTGATGGACAGATTATCACTTTCTCGCCCTCACTATCGGGGGTTTAGTTGGGTTCACAGTTGACCTTTAATGACCACATGAAGTATCTGTGTACGACATCATTTTACCATCTGCAACATATTTTCAATCTCCGTCCCTTTTAACCCTCACAGATGCAGAAAATATGTCCATGCTTTTATCTCCTCAAGGCTGGATTATTGTAACAGTCTATTTGTTGGACTTTCTGCCGAGGAAATTAAAAAAAATACAATACATCCAAAACACTGCTGCTAGAATCCTAATGAAAGGTTAAAATTTGATCACATCAGCATGCTCAAATCACTCCACTTGCTCCCTGTCTCATCCCAGATGGATTACAAAATCCTTCTGTTGACCCACAAATGCATCACTGGTCAGGCACCTCTCTGCATTCTTCCACCCGTAGCCTCAGATCTAGGGAGCATGCTTCTTCAGGTCCCCTTCACCAGGCTCTGTACGATGGGGGACCGAGGGTTCTGTTCAGCTGCACCACGACTCTGGAACTTTCTTCTCGTCCAACCGAGAGCCATGCAGGACTGTTTTAAAGCCAAGCTAAATACATTTTTATTTAGGAGAGCTTACTGTTGATGTTGGTGTTCTTGTTATTATTGTAGCACACTGAGATTCTATTGAAGGAAAAGTGCAATACAAATGAAATGCATTATTATTATTATTATTATTATTATTATTATTATAGATGAGACATGAATGAAATAGAAACAAACAAATATCTATATATGTAGAAACAGACATGCACACTACAAGTTTATTTATCAACAATGATACAAAAAAAGTTTTTAAAAAAGATTGATATTTATCATAATATACTTACACTAATGTTTTTTTAGTAATAATTGAAGGTTTTTACTGTCCTTTATTGGTGTTAGGTCATGTCGATGCAATCAGGTGCAAGCATAGAAGAAAATATAATCATGCTGTAGTCATAAACCTAGGCTTATGGTTTATTACTCTGACATAAGTTTGTGATTCTTACATGTTTATGAATCAAGCACAGTGCCAGCAAAGTGTTGGCCAATGCAGAGTCTACATTCTTGTGCTCCTCATTCCAAAACTGATACACTGCACTAAACCCTTTCACTATGAAATATTAAACTGGCTTATTGTAAGATGGATGGAGCTGGCCAGTGTGAATGTGTTGCTCAAAGAAAAAATGTTGTCATGGAATAAATATGTAAGACCATTATTTTCTATCATTTTGCATGTCGATATATGTGCTTTGAAAATTAAGGTTATGAAAAAGAGAAAAATGTTGTCTGTATTGAAGCAAGATTATTGGGTCTCCAAAGATGCTCATAAATAAAACAGTTACCTTTACAAGAGCAGAGGACCTAATAGGAAAGATATTTCAAAGTGGTGATAAGGACAACCCTTTATGATAGTTTCTGTTGTTCATGGTCAACTATATTAACCTTAAATAAAAGTTGGAAGGCTGAAAACATATCAAATGTTGAAAATGAGACATTTTACCATTTATTTGAAAAATAATTCATTTTTAGTTTGATCTAAATAAAGTTTAAAATATTTACCAGATCAATTTCTGGAATTTTAAGAGAACGATGTTACATATGCAATGTTGCTGCTGATGCAGGATTCTACCAATTTGGTTAATTTCATTTGTCTTGAAGAGTCTGGATTGCAGACAGATCAGTTCAGCCCCTAGACTTTTCTAATGCAAAAATACTTGTGTGGATGCAGAATGTGGTTTAACCTTGATTGAAAAATAGACACTCTCTCCAAAAATCCCAATTTACTATCCAGTTTTGAAGGAACAGATGTAACCCTTATCATCAGAAGTGCAGGCTTTCTGTCCACTGATGACATTCTGGACAGTGTCCTTCCTATTTAGTTTACATGACATGACCTCTATGGTTTCCTAAAATTATTTTAAAAATTAGATTCATGCTACCGTAGAACAACTTTTCAATTTGTGTCAGACATCTTAAACGAAATTTAGCCCAGTGAAGACACCAGCACTTTTCTTCTCTGTTTAATTTTGGCTTCTTCAGAGGATAGTTGTAATCCATGGATTTCACAGAGAATTGCATTCACTGACAGCGATTTCAGAAAGTGTTTCCAAGACCACCCCAAAGAAAATCATAAGTTTAATGCAATACTGCCCGAGGGCCCACGATGAGTTCAAATTGTAGCATTTGGCCTTTAATTGGTGAGCAGAGAGATTCTGTCTGTTTCTATTGATCTTCAGATGTTAATATAAGCTACCATATATACAATACCAGACAAAAGTTTGGACACACTTTGCTATTAGATTTCATGGGAAAGTGTGTCCAAACATTTGACTGGTATTGTATATGAGGTTTTTTTTGTCCCTACAGTTTTATGTTAAAACAATTTAAAGACTTTTAATTTTGCTTCATTCCTGTGGACATCTGCCTTGCCCATCTTTGCATCTGAGATACTGTATCCTGTTTCTCTAAAATACTCTTTCAATATCCCAGCTTCCCTATCACGATGCTGAAATAAACATTATATATGATGAATGTACAATATAATAACAAATATAAAACATATGTCTAGATAAAAGTAAACACACAAAAAACTACTAAATAAAAGACAAAATTACAAATGTCACAAGCTATTTTGACACAATAGCCATCAAAGGAGTAATGTGGTCTAATTTGTGTCAAAGTACACAAAAATATTATGTAGTACCTCTGCTCTGTAATATCATAAGTATGTTGTAGACATATTATAACAACATACAATTCAGAAATTACAATATGTCTTAGACACAGAAAATTCTTCTTAAATGATATGCCTCATATATTATACTTTCTTTTCATCAGACATTCATGATTAAAATTACATCAATGAAGTCATAACAGACAAACTGTTATTAAGAAGATCACAAAAATAGTGGCCTCACAACCGTCTGCTTGCAGTGAGGCTATGCATACAAGGGCATTTGTCACTGTGTGGTTAGCTTACATGAATCCCTTGTTCCATGCCACCGCTCAAATGAGTGACTTCAGCACTGATTTGTTGTTGCACTAAATGTAAACAGATTATTAACCGACAATCAAAACATTTGCTCCAGCATAACAGGTGTGGGCTATACTTTGAAACTTCCAGTTACATCAACGAAAGTGGAACCACTCAAACACAATTTGTGAGTCATGAGTGGAAATCCATTTCACTGTTCAAAGAATAAAAATCATTAACCCCTTATCCCCTTAGCCCAGTATCATATTTAAAACATACATTTTGCATCACTTTATAGCGGAAACGTTTTTCAAAACCTTGTTGTTCACCACATGATACTGGTCTCCTTCACCCAGGTGAATATCAGAAAGAAGAAGATTACACTATAATAATTTTAACCTATCACATGTTAATAAGTAGTAAATATTTGGAAAACAATTATTTTCTTTTTTTTGGGATTGTGTTAAAGGGTCAAATAATTTTTTCAGATGTTTCTGCCTAGTTCTTCTTAGAGGATATTCTTAGTTATTATCAAATACAATAAATGCTTTTGTCTATTGTGCTATCATTTGTTTAAGGTTTTTCTTAAATGCAAAGATATTTTTAACAAATGATTTTTTAAAAATGTTTCTTTACACTGTATTGGAGCCATTTATATGTAATTGTGTTCTATTGTTCACTGTGAAGTGAATATAGCTAAAATGTGTTAAAATCAAGTCCAAATTTGACCTGTTCTAAATGTGAAAAGCTCTTGAATGTAAATACTTCTGGTACAGAACATCAGCTTGTAAAACTTATCTATCAAAAGAGAAATTCAAAGTTTTGCTTCATATCTTTCCAGTGTTTTCTGAAAATGAGAAATGAAGTTCCCAGCAGACACTGCACCTGATTTATGGAGACATACGCCACCTGGTTGTCTCAGGTGAAACAATCAGATCAAATTTCAGAGGAAACAGGTGAAGCAACATTGGGGTTTTAGTTTAAATTTTTTTTTCTACAATCTTATAAAATAAAACATATTAATGACTAATAAAATAAAATTTCTATGTTATTATAGATGTAACTTTTCATTGGTTTGTGATCTTCTAAATCTATGAAATCATCTGGTCCCGCCTTTTTTTGGGTTGGTCCTTAGGTGAGCCTGATATAAACTGCAGCTAAAACATACTAGGTGAGTCGAGCTTGTGGTCTTAGGCGGGTATATGCTCCGGAGGCTCTCTTCTTTTGAATCAATTGAAGGCGCGCTACGCGTCCTGGACGCACGACGGGTTTTACGCAGTGAGTTTAAAACCCAAACCGTGGTACTGACAGAGTAAGGATCAAGCTGGACTTGTTATGTGAAAAACAGCTTGACATGAAACACTTCGACGTGTCCAGTGATGCTGAGGGGACTCTGCGGTCACCCCTTACCGGAGAGGAGGAGCTGGGATCGGATGGAGATTACGTGGCTCACAGCCCTTCACCTGTCACTCCGTGTGGGAGCAGCCCATCCAAACCGTACACACGTAGACCAAAGCCTCCGCTGTCATACATCGCACTCATCGCCATGGCCATCCGGGATTCTGCTTCTGGACGTCCGACTTTGGCGGAAATAAACGACTATCTGATGAAGAAGTTTCCTTTCTTCAGGGGAAGCTACACCGGCTGGAGGAACTCGGTTCGGCATAACCTTTCTCTTAATGACTGCTTTCTCAAGGTGCTTCGGGACCCGTCTAGACCCTGGGGAAAGGACAATTACTGGATGCTTAACCCTCAGAGCGAGTACACGTTTGCTGACGGGGTGTTCCGGCGCAGAAGGAAGCGCATTAATAAAAAGCTCATTCAGGAGGAAGGGGCATCCGAGCACGCGCAGGATTCAAATATTATCAACTGTCCTGCATCGAGCCCAAAGACTGATCACTGTCCCAAATTTACTAGTTCATTTGCTATTGAAAGTCTCCTCAGCAAGCCGTTTAAGGAAGACTTAAACAGAAAGCATGCCCATGTCGTCCCTGCCTTAAACTGGTCATGCTACAATGAACTGATGCACCATTCAAATGCACCTGCCTCATTTCCATCCTTGCATTCATACCCCAGTGTGTCACATGCCTCTCATACCGGGCTGCTTTTATGCAGCCAACAACCAGAGAAAAACAAAACAACATTTTATTCTTGAGATTGAACAAGTGTAGAAGGCTACACAAACTCTGGATAAAGAGGAACCAGACCAAATTAAGAATGAATAAAAGTAAAAAAGAGGAAGAAGAAGAAACATTATTTTAAATTTTGAGTTCAGAACTTGAAACTTTGTGGTTTTGGTTGTTTCCATCTCCTCATTCTCTTGACCCTAAAGCTGTAAAAAGCAACTTCATGCTGCGAATGCCACAGCGCAGATTATTCACTGTTTTTTTAATTAAATGAGTTAAATACACTTTGAAATTGTTTGTGTCGTTGTTTCAAAGGCTTTCAATAAAATTCACAATAAAACCCAAATCTCCTTGTGATGAGCTATTGTGTTTGCTTTTGTTTATTAATTTTATGTTTTCATTGTTATTTTAGTTTTAGTCCTGACAAAGCCGGGTAATGACTGACATGACACCTGTACCTGAACCGTTCTATAGGTTCCTCAGAGACCATAATTACGCCTAGGCTACACACATGCAGCCTAAAAAAACTTTGATAACAAAAACCAAACAAACAAACAAAATTATTTTTCTTAACTTTTTTTTTTTATTATTAAAATTTCCTGCGTATATTTTTGTTGTCTGCAAATAGCTATTGTTCCTGCCTCCACACATGCAAGAAATAAAAGAAATATCAATTCCCCTAATTCTTCTGAGACTAAAAAGCAAATTTCATTTCCAGCTCCTGCATCCTGAAGGGGTTTTAAGGGTTTTATGTTGCTGATGTTCTTTTGTTTAGATGTTCATGTGAAATAGCCTAATAATAAAAAATAGGGAAACACTTCTAAATGCAATGGAGATCCCTGATATCGTTGAGTCAGAAAGGGGTTGAGTCTAATGATGCATTAAAAATTATTTACTTCTCCGGAAATGTAGCACATGAGTCTGTGAGGTAAACTGACACTTGTGCGCTGTGTGTGGTATTTTGGCACGCTCTGATGGAAAAAAGCATGCTTCCTCTTATGTCAGAATACTCTCCCTGAACATCCCAAACCAATCAATTCTTCTGTGCCTAAAGCAGAACATCTTTCTTAAAAAGGAATTGCGGTGAACTTGATCCAACTCTTTAATTGTATCTGTCTCATAGATTAATGAGAAATAGTTGTTAAAAGTGGTATGGAAGATGAGGGGTAGAAGGAGATCTGTATGCTCTAAGCGCTGTATCCTCCTTCCAGCCTGGATTTCGGCCAAGTGGGGAGGGAATAGTTCTTGGCCATTTCTTTGTGGGGTTGGGGGGTGGATGGACAGAGAGCGATCTGAGAACTGATAGGTGGTCTACTTATGTTTGGCCGGGTGGAAACGTAGAGGAAACGTAGAGGAACTTTATCTTCCCTTTCTTTTGGGATTTGTGCCAGCAATGAACGGAGAGAGGAAGAAGGAACAGCGGTTGGTGTTTCTTCGTTGTCACTGTTATCATTTAGCAGATGCTCGCAAAAGGACTTATAAAATGATCCATTAGGAATCTTGATAACCAATGAGAAGTGATTTATAGAGATCCTGCCGCGCTGAAAGCCGACAAGAAGTGGAAGCATGACGACCGAGATTTCCCAACAACATTTGGTTGCCCCTCACCCTGTGCGCTGCAGTCCAGCAGCCGGTGCTGTCAGTGCTGCGCTTCTCGGCGCACAGTCGGGGATGGAGAGCGTTCACAACGCAGCAAAAGGAAAAAAGGGAAATTCAGGCTTGAGACGCCCTGAAAAGCCACCTTACTCGTATATTGCCCTAATAGTGATGGCAATACAAAGCTCACCGACTAAAAGGCTTACTTTAAGTGAGATATATCAGTTCCTGCAGGCCAGATTCCCCTTTTTTAGGGGAACATATCAGGGCTGGAAAAATTCTGTTAGACACAACTTGTCTCTGAACGAGTGTTTCATAAAACTGCCCAAAGGTCTGGGCCGACCTGGTAAGGGACACTACTGGACCATCGACCCCGGCAGTGAGTTCATGTTTGAGGAGGGCTCATTTCGTCGCAGACCACGGGGATTCCGCAGAAAATGCCAAGCTCTAAAACCAGTGTACGGGATGATGAATGGTATCGGGTTTGGCGCATCCATGCTGCAGCAGAACTTTGATTTTCAATCACCCTCGGCCTCCATAGCGTGCCATAATAGCTATAACATAGACTTGATGGGTAACACAGTTCCAAATGGGTTCGAGGGATTCGGAGGAGGGCATCGCATCCCACACATGTCTTCAAGCTCTGGCTCATCGTACATGGCCGCATGTCAGACAGTGTCTAACGGAGACTATTGCCCAGACAGCAGCAGCAGTAGTCCTCTGCAGTCATCCACGGCAATGGTGGGCATTATGGACTCTCAGTCTCCCTATGCAAATACAACTTCACATTGGGGTGCACCTGGTGTGTCTTACACCAAACAGTCTCTGGCACCAAGCAGTGCCAGCTCCTCTGCTGTGCACACGGGACTGTCATCTTTCTCTCTGGATCAGGGCTATGTGCACCATAATGCACGAGATTCCCCTGATTTGTCAGGTAGAGCTTCATTTATATACGGTAGTTCCACGTGTTTTTTTTTTTTTTTTTTTTTTTTTTTTTCCAAGAGATTCTGAAGGGAGTAGGCCTTTAACCTTTGCTTGGTATAGAATTAAATCCTTCGGGATATATAGTATACAATAACAAAACCAAAACAAGCAGACAGTGAAAATAATATTAATATTTGATCGGGATACAGTGAATGTAGTAGAAGGGTGGAAAATGCGTTTTTTGTTTACCATTAGTGAGATTAAACATGTAAAACGAAACAACACATTACATTATCTGAACTCTTGTACTTAAAATCAAATAGGCCTACCAAGTGGGGAAAAACAGATTTTTATCAAGAGGCGTCAGTGTACCACGCCAAAATGAATCATTTTGTAGGCTTTAATAAAATGTGTTCATTTCAAATAGACTGCAGTTTAATTTATTGTTTAAACTCCCTATAAATAACTGTGTTCAGTGTTCAGAATATTATGACAACACACTTGAACAATAACTTTTATTCATCATTGATATTTAAAACAAAAACGTATTTTTTTGGTTTTACTAAACAGTGCAGTTTGTAATGCATCCATCCATTTATGTATTTAAACAAATGTCTTTCATTTTATTTCATGGTCTGAAACAGGGGCTCAATTAGCAGTCTGTGAATGAACTGATATCTTAGTAAATGATTTAAAAAATGCGACAAAAAGAGAAATCAAGAAATAATGGATACAAAATATCCTTGTTATCAAAAGTTCAAGCATTTTGATTGATCTGATAACATTTGTTGGACCACATTTTCTTTCAGTTAATTAGAAAAGTTCAATGATAAATTAATTAACCATAAATTCCCCAATACATTTTATAAAGGCATTGTATAATCCCATTATTATAGCCCAATATTCTGAGCTTTTTACCTGCAGGTTTTATATTCTAGGCCTATTTAAGAAAAAGATGGTCCAGCTAAAAAAAAAATCTGTTTACAAAAATCAAAGTTATTAAAAAAAACAAGGTTGGATAATATTTTAATGTCCTTTGTGAAGAATATTTTAAATAAATTTTAAATTTTGTGATACAAATATAATTTAAATAACAATAATTTGAAATACAGTCTAATCAGAAATGAAATGACTTTTTTCTTTTTGTCTTTAGTGGGATTGTCTCGATATACCAGTCATTCAGCGGCTCCTGCGCGCGACAGGAAGGACTTTCTCCTAAACCTGAACGGGTTTTCTTCTCTTCATCCCAGCCCCGGAGGATCTTACTATCATCAGCTTCATCAGCATCACCAAAGCGTCTATCAGGACGTAAAGCCATGTTTAATGTGACGAGAAATTGATGTAACAGATTCCTGGAAGTCTTTTAAGAAATATATTTTTTAAACGTTTCTATCGAAAGCAGAAGCTAAAGTTGACAAATAAATTCATTCTAATGCATAAAAATGTGTCACTGTACAGAACACTTTATTGACTTTAATCACAAAGGTAACAATATCCTATTTGGGGAAAGTCATAGCCCATGGGTTCCTAAGTTAGGCACTTCACTTTTCATCCATCCATCTTCTACTGCTCTGTCCCTAATGGGTTCGCCGGGGGACTGGAGCCAATCCCATCAGTCAACGGGCGAGACGCGGGGTACACCTTGGACGGGACGCCAGTCCATCGCAGGGCAAACACACAGAGACGAACAACCATACACACTCACACTCAATGGGCAATTTAGAGTCTCCAATCAGCCTATCTCCAAACTGCATGTCTTTGGACTGTGGGAGGAAGCTAGACACCACTTCACTTTTCGTTGTGTTATTCTTTCAACAGGTTGCAACTACTGTACATTTTTTCAACTTTAGAGGCTCATGCTATATTTCCAGTGTCTTAAGAAATAAAATTCTTACAAAAATATATTCCTTTAAATCAACAATAAGGCTCACTGTCTCTTTCTTTTTCTTTAATATACACAAACATAAATATCTTGCTAAAAAAACACATGAAGGCAGTTTAACAGATAATAGTTGCTTAACAATGCAAAGAGTGTGTGGGTGATGTTACATTTCATAATGTTAGTTACTCACCAGGTTTTTTAGAGGTCAGAATTAGGAAAACGTTTTACTGTAAAACAGTTCTGCCTTTGGTGACGAGGATCATAAAGAAATTTGTTTGTTGTGCTGTAAACTAGCCTGCTGTCGCTGGGAAACGCAACCCAGGAATAAATAAATATTTAAGGTGATCAGTTGATAAATATTCATCACATTTTTTTATATTATATAGCCTAAAGAAGTTAGACCTTAAATGAATAGTGGACTTGAGGCCTCTTACGTAAATAATAGGGTCTACTCAATTAAATTTGTTTTTACCTGATTAATTTTGGAAATCCAAACTTCAATGACATCACCTAAATTTAGCCATAGCTCCTCGGTGCTTTTAGCCTGACTAATGCTGCCATCTCGTGGTGACCCCAAGCTACAACAGGTCAATCAGTTGTATTGGTTGTAGTGACACTTCAGATCAGGCATTGTAAGACAGTCTGTCGGTAATGAAGACATTATGTGAAAATACTGAAAAGTTGTTGTCTTCTTTCAGAGTAAAGACCACTTATAACACACAAATTCAACAGTTTGTTTAATTTTGTCTTCTCAGCTAGAAACCTCTGATTTCTTTAATTTGTTTATCTCTGGACTCTAAAGCCAAATTGATTTTGGGGTGAAGGTGAAAATAATCAATTTAGCACAAGAGTTAGAGAATGTGTGTGTGTGTTTGATTATGACACTATAGGCTATATTATGTGGTTAGAAGTAAATATTTTAACATTATCGCGAGATGAGTTGCAAATATGTGGTTTCTGGGTAATGAGGAACACTAAAGTGGATTGTTAAGAATGCAAACATAGAAGCAAAGAGAAGAAACCTGAAAACCGCCGAAATACATCCAAAAGTGACATTTGAGGAATTTGATATTGCAACAATAAAGTCAAGATTACATGTTATTTTGAAAAGTATATGATAGCAGAAATAAAGAAAAAATACTGCTTGAAGATGCCACCTGTGATGTTTTATCTGTGGTTCAAAGAGCCACTCAAAAAGCTTTTGGTTAGAATTTAGTTGTGATATGTTTAACCAGTCTTACCATTAATATCATATCAACTTTTAATTATTGCTTATTTTGAACATGTAAAAAAGGGTCTGAATCAAAATTGATATTTATTTATCTAGAAATGTGGTTTTATTGTAATATTATTAATCATATGATGGGTTGTGCTTCACAAATGGGTGGTAATTACAAATGCAGTTAGCAATATGGAAATTGTTTGATGTATGTAGCTATAGTTGTTATTAGTAGGATTATTGTCATTGTTGTAATCAAGTGTAATGATGAGGATAACAACAGTTATAGAAATAGTAGTGTTAGTTCTATTAAGTTATATATAGATTTATGGTATAGTGATTATTAGTAATGTTATAGAAACATTTTACAATAGTATTGACATAATAATGTATGTTATAGTGATTATTGGCAATGTTATGAGACCCTAACATGTTAATAATATTAATAAATTATGATATAGTAAGAATGTGTGGATATTCTGTTATGTTAATAATATTAATCTATAGTTAATAATATACGTACAATTTTGTCAATATTACTCTAATATTGATTTTTGTAAAACTGTCTAATGTTTATAAACATTGACAATATGATGGTAACTACCTAAAAAGATCTGACTGCTATATCATCATACATATATATAAAACTTTATAATGACAGAATTAATGAAAGCAGCCATGTGGCTTAAAATAAATGAATAAATTAGGGGTGGGTGTTGATAAATTTATCTTCTTCCCACTCCATTTCGAACAAAATTATTTGAATACAGTATGAATGATACAATTGTATATTGGTGTAAGTGTATATTTATGTGTGTATATATGGGTATATGTATACACATATGTGTATGTGTATGTGTATGTTTGTGTTTATGTATATGTATATAGGTATTCATATGTGTATAGCATCTATATGCATGTAAACAATGTGCCAATTTAGCATCCTGTCTAAGCATTTATTTATTGTTTCTTTTTCCTCATTTTTTATTACTCTGTGAAGAATATATACAACATTATACAATTTGTTGTTTCTGTTGGATTTGAACTTATCTTAATCAATCAATCAATCAATCAATCAATCATTAGAGATAAAAATAACAGCACAAAGTGTATTAGTTCCATCCATCCATCCATCCATCCATGTATCCATCCATCCATCTATCCATCCATTTAGTGTCATATAAACTAAAAGGCTATTTAAAGGTTAATACTTTTTAGAATTATAGCAGAAGTACTCCTGTAAAAACTGTTTTAAATAAGATTTGATACTTAATTAAACTATTAATCAATGGTCCATAAACATTTTATTTGACATAATCAGTCTTTTGTCAGACTACTTTACACAAATAGAGATAGGTGGCAAGTCCAAATATGCAAATGAAACCAAATCATATTCATACTAAGGATCAGTTTGCGTTTTGGTGTCTGCCAATTTTCTAGTTTTTCTTCCCTGTAATCTTTGTGTTAAAAATAATACATTTGTACTTTGTACCATTTATTATTTAATTCCACAGCACATTTTGACTGAATATTTCCTTTATCTAATTAATAATCCTTAATTTTTTAATTTTTTAATAGTTTCAATAGTGTGCTATTTTTTACCACAAGAGGGAGCCAAGTACATAATTATTGCGAAGTTTGAATTGGAATTCACTTTCTTCAAGTTTCTTTATTTGTTTTAGGGTTGTGGGCCTACTTTATCTGGAATTAGAACATTTACTTTTTGATGGTTCAAAGTATTTATAAAAGATATAAGATAGAAAAAAAATATAAATCTGATTTGACAACAGCCCACTGTGACTTAAAAATAATTTTATTCATCTTAAATTTTGGTCTAAATTTAGTACATTGGAAAGTAATGCATGACACAATTTATCTCAAAATAAAGTCAACATTATTATTTGTAACAATGATGGCAAGCAATACATCAATTTGTATTCATTTTTATAAATATTGTGTCCATTGTTTTGTAGGCCTACAACCATTCGACACTTGGTGCTTTTCAGTTTCAGTGGTGAATACTTTAAATATTAAAAACCTAAGAAGGACTGGGTGGGCAGACCGTGGAATTAAGTAAAAGGCCCATCGTGAGTTGTGTAAACAGCTGAGGGCGGTGGAAAAAGTTCATGCCTGGGTCCATGTAAGGAGAAACCGGCGCAGCACCACAGGCCACTGCACGGACATTTAATTAAGACGACCTGCGGAGAATTACAGCGATATTGGGCCTGTAACGTTGTCTCACAACGATCATTTCATGCGTTGTAGCTTTCGACAGCGGGCGACGTAACCTGTTTTTTTTTTTGGTTGGACGTCTTTTGGTTTAAATACAACCAACAAACCAATAAATAAATAGCCTAAATAAACTTTTTTTGTTTTTTTCTATCTAGAGCTTAGTCCTCTTATTCAATTTTGTAGTTACATCAAATAGGTTGAATAGGCTATATCTAAAATTGCATGATGACATAGGCTATATATCTTATAGAAAACAAAACATTTATAGATATCTGTTAATTGTCTCCTTTATTCAGTTTAGGCTACAACACCCAACACAGAGATGATCAAACAGCGCATAATATTGGTCCCATTTGCTTACAAGTCTTAGATGCTCTGCTGAAATAAACTCACACATTTCGCCCAAATTGTCTTTAACTCCCGCTTTATTGAAATTCCATTTAGACCCCTACTGAAAGTAATGCAAAGTTTGTTTTTTTTTGCTTTGATCTCGCGCGGTGGGTGTTGAGGATCCCCCCACACCAACAACACTTCAAGCGCGTGTAAGCCACACCATTTTGTCAGTGAATGCATTTGTGACCATTATTCACTATTATAAGCAGATAATTTGGATGACCCATTGAAGCAGTTTCTTTGGTAAAATGTTTTTGATTAAATACATTTAGTGATGTTTCATCCAATATTACGTGGCCACTGAAATTTTACATAAGAAATATTCTCCATGGGGTCTATTTCCCCTTTTAAATGAGAATGCAGAGATCTGATATGTGTCCATGCTTGTGTAGGCGTACATGAGAGTCCGCTCCTCTGTCATGAAGGTTTTAGCAGTGGTGGGCTGGGAGTTACCAACACCTCCTTTTTTTTTACTACAAGCCCAGAGTGTGGCCAGCGGCTCTTCGTTCTCGTTGCGCGGCCCGACTTCCCATTGGTTGACCCGTGCAGTTTTATGGGCGGAGCTTCTCTGGCAGCAAAAAGGACGAAAGAATTTAACTGCGCGAAAGTCCTGTGTGGTGACGGTTGTCCAAAGTTCAGAACTTTTTCAGTGTGCGTTTCATATGGTCTCAAGGATGGGGACAGCTTAGGTGGGCTACAGCAAACTGCACCGCGGTGAAGGCTTTTCCCTGTTTGGGTTTTTTTTTCCTGTGTTGAAGTTCGCAGCGAGGAACAGTGATTTGCGCACTCCAGTCTTCAGAGGAGGGAGGAGTGGAAGTCTTTCTATTTTGGAGCATTATTTTTGCCGGATCAAAGTAAAGACATGCAGGCTCGCTACTCCGTCTCCAGCCCCAACTCGCTGGGCGTAGTGCCCTATATCAGCAGCGACCCAAGCTACTACCGTGCCGCAGCTGGTGGAGGATACACAGGGATGCCAGCACCAATGAATATGTACTCTCACACGGCTCATGAACAGTACCCTGCCAGCATGGCACGAGCCTATGGACCGTATACCCCCCAGCCTCAGCCCAAGGATATGGTCAAACCCCCCTATAGTTACATTGCCCTAATCACCATGGCTATCCAGAACTCGCCTGACAAGAAGGTGACCCTGAATGGGATTTACCAGTTTATCATGGAGAGGTTTCCATTTTATCGAGACAACAAGCAAGGTTGGCAGAACAGCATCAGACACAATCTGTCTCTGAATGAGTGTTTTGTCAAGGTTCCTCGAGATGATAAAAAACCAGGTAAAGGCAGCTACTGGACCTTGGATCCGGACTCTTATAACATGTTTGAAAACGGGAGTTTTCTGAGGAGGAGGCGGCGGTTCAAAAAGAAGGACGCGCTAAAAGAGAAAGAAGAGCGGCTCCAGAAAGATATGCCACCGAGGCAGCAAGGCCGGGAGCAGGAGCAGCCACCACAGGGCTCGCAGCCTGTCAGGATCCAGGATATTAAGACTGAGAACGGGACAGTCACACCACCGCAGGCCGATTCGCCAACACTGAACACTGTTCCCAAAATTGAGAGTCCAGACAGCAGCAGCATGTCCAGCGGGAGCCCTCACAGCATCCCTTCTAGCAGGTCCATCGGCATGGACAACTCTGAACACCACCAGCACCACGGCCAGGCCTCGACGCAGGGTTTCAGCGTAGACAACATCATGACCTCCCTCCGGGGGTCTCCACAGGGGTCCACCGAGCTCTCATCCAGCCTCACTGCTTCCAGTAGGACAGGTATAACACCATCCTTGTCCCTAAACTATTCTCCAAGTCCGACGTCTGTCTATAGTTCACCCTGTAACCAAAACTCCATCTCTACTACCTCCAATGCAACCTATCATTGTAACATGCAAGCCATGAGCCTTTACGCTGGGGATAGATCCAGCCACTTGGCACCGAGTACCACCGTGGACGAAACTTTACCAGATTACTCAGTCACAACCACCTCATCCTCCCTGACCCACCCTAATCTAAATTCTGGGCAGGAGGGCCATCATCCTCACCAGGGGAGGCTGACCTCATGGTACCTCAATCAGGCCGGAGATCTGGGCCATCTGGGCGCAACATACCCAACACAGCAGCAGAACTTCCATTCAGTCCGAGAGATGTTTGAATCCCAAAGAATTGGTTTGAATAACTCACCAGTGAATGGGAATAACAGCTGTCAGATGTCATTCCCCCCGAGCCAATCCATCTATCGCACTTCGGGAGCTTTCGTATATGACTGCAGCAAGTTCTGACCAAAAAACAAACAAAACAGAAACAAAAAACAAAACAAAAACAAAGGGAAGGTTAAAAAATTTCCTCGAGTTTGAACTTTGACATTAAAATATTACATCTCCTACTTCTCCACATCTTATGGACTAATATGAGACAAAAAGAAATGAGAAAGACTTGATCTTGGTTTTTCTAAAGAACAGTGTTACAGCAAATAACACGTAAGTCTCCTTTTGCTTCTGTTGCTTTATATTATGTTAAAGAAGTGTCACTTTTTCTTGGACGTGTAAATTGCAAATAGTAATTTATTTCTAAACTGCAACCGGATATTATGGACCAAACACCGAAAGTGTTTCTAAATTGATTTATCTTAATTGTCCCATAAAAAAGCTACACTATCAAAGTTTTTTTTGTTGTTGTTTTTTTTAGAAAAATGAAAAAAAGCGAACGTGTATATTGTCTTTCTATTCTAAAGATTCTTCATTTGTTCATAAGTATTCTGAAGGATTTGCTTGTTTGTTTAATAAATTGTCATTCAATGTGAGTTAAATTTATGCCTCGTATTTTTTTTTTTTTACTAACTTCACGTACAGACTAGAAATAATTAAATAAATTACGCTCACTGTGGTCCATGTTAGTTTTGGTTGTAAGTTTTTATACATCACTATTATTTTGACAGAAACTCCTTTAAATGCTTTATTATTGGGACTTTATCAAAATGATAATGATTAAAGTAATATAAAACAAAAAACATCTTGACAAATTGCTGCCTAGTTTTTTAAAGCATTTCCCATTATGTAATGTTTGTACAATGTCTTACACACACACACACAAACAAACACACACACACACACACACACACACACACATATATATGTATATATATATATATATATATATACATATATACATATATACATATATAACACACATCATATAATATAGGGCTGCAACTGTTATTTTAATTTAACCTTTATTTTGACCTTTTTACCAGATTATATGAATTCAGTTTGACTCTGAGCTACCGAGCTGGAAAACACACACAAGACTTTGTTTTGGACTGCGTTGTGTGTTTACTGGCCCATACCAGCGTTTAATTATTATCATACCACACATGCCGATTATATTCCCCTTCTAACTCAAGTTTTGATATAGAATCTTTTACCGTTCTGACGTGGATGGAGATAAAAAAAGATCGCTAGGTTTTCCCTGCATGTCCGTTTTAAGTTAAAAATGTATTTAAAGTTTGGGATTTATAACAGCATAGAAGAACAGGCAAATAAATAGGTCATCGATGTCAGATTTATATTTATTGTAATCTAGCTGCCGGATGTATTTCCTTTTTTCACAAATTTCAAGGTTTTACTACTTTCTTTTAAATAATTCTTATTTATGTAAATATATTTTCTAAAAATAATTAGATAGGGACCCACGGCTCCTAAACCTATTATTAAACAAAATTCTACTTACTCTTGTCAGTAAAGTCGTAAAGTAAATAGGCCTACTAACTGAAAGTAAAGAAAGATTTTTTTAAATTTTTTACATCAAAAGTTACTTTAGAATAATTATTTACTCGATACAGAAGAAAATAGGTAATTGTGGAAATACTCCGAATAACTGTGAAACCTAAAATAAAATTATATGCTTGATATTAATAGTAATAATAATAATAATAACAATAATAATAATAATAATAATAATAATAATCATACGTTTTTGATAGAATTATTCTACTCACGAGTAACCGTTTGATCACACAATTATAAAGCAAAACCTAAACTAAAATAAATAAATAAATTTGTTAATGCCAGGGCATTAGTGCGTAATATTCTTATTGAAAACCATGATAGTTCATTATTTGTACATATACTGGTGCAACCATTAGCGCTGTTCATGATTTGAACTCATTTCTAAATGTTACCATCCGGTTTAGAATGGAAAGTCCTTCACACAATATATTGTCTAAATTTATTTACTAAAAAGGTTTTAAATTATGAGTACAGAAGTGATAAAATATGTCTTGTGTGGCAACACTTCACCAACATATTACAAAACTGATTTAAATGTTTCGGTAAACAGGCCAAGTTTGGGCTAAGCAGGTCAACATTAGGAAAATCTCAAACCTTGTAGGACCACAAAACATAGTGTGTGAATGTGCATTTTAAATAATGTATGTTCTTAAAGCGTAATCAATTTTTACTGTTTTTTTTTTTTAAAGAAAATACTCATTGCGGCATTAAATCCTTGCGTGTCGTCCAAACTCTCCGATTGCACCACAATCAGGCTTATAAAAGTCATTAGATACGTTTCCAAATTGTAGGCCTAATAAACAAATGTCACGTTAGTCAAAAGATTAATGGCACTCTTACAGAATGGACCAGGTCAGGAAGGAATAAAATTCAATCAGAGAGCTGGAATCGTTTTTCATGAGACGGAAAAGGCAGAGGGAGACGGGGGTCAACGAGGAGGATGTCGGCCGCCAGTACCATCAACAATACAACAGGTCAAAACACACAGAAAGACAGGGAAGAAGACCACGCGAGTAGAGCTCACAAGTTATGGCTTCATTTTTAGAATAAATGTGGTTAAGAGAAAAGAAACGATCCTAACCTTGCTGACACTAGAAGTTATAGCCTATAAGGAGCGACCGATTTCTCTGTGGAGTTCAATCCACCCAAAACAAAGATTCCCACAAAACAAAACAAAACAATTAAGAAAAATTAGATTTCAATTCAACTTCCCTCCTCGGAAGAGAATACGAATGAAATATGTTAAGTCTCCACCTGACAAGGATAGCTTTCTCACAACAAAAACATAAATAGATGGGATTCAGGGCTAATTCTCATTAAACTGCTTGCTTAAACGTTTGGGAGGTGTGTGTGTTTGTGTGTGTGTGTGTGTTTGTGTGTGTGTGTGTGTGTGTGTGTGTGTGTGTGTGTGTGTGGGGGGGGGGGGGGGGGTGTTTCAAGGTGGAAGGTTTTTCACCCCCTCCTAAACCCCAACCTTCTCA
>JBAMIG010000008.1:13402097-13424449 GCA_037177335.1 Kiunga ballochi
ACACACACACACACACACACACACATTGTCTGAACACACAGTTTACTACAATTTGCCTTTTATGTACTAGACAGGTGGAAATAATAATATTTATTTATTTATTTATTTATTTAAATCACAAAATAAGAAAGCTGTAAGATTTTAGTGTTCATATGTTGTTGCAAGTGAAGAAAGGAGACAATGTCCTGGTTTGAGTTGCACTGCTACTACCCTGTCTTAGGAGAATAGGAACATCTTGTTTTCATTATTGAAGGGTCAGGATGGGGGACGACAGAGGAAGAGGGAGGAGAAATGAAGGTAGCTGTTAAATGTGTAGATTTTTATCTGATTCTGTGTCTGTGTGCATGCAGAAATGTACAATAAAGTGTAGTGTACATAATCATGCAGAAGTTTTAACATTAGTGGGAAGATCATTGAGTTGAAGGACAAACTTCACCCTTTAAACAGAGCCGTCTATCACCAGGAACTGTGGGTTAGCTAACGTCCTAAAGCATCACTATACCAGACCTTGAGATCCATCCTGCAACTTTTAGATTCAACCCTTCTCCAGCACACCTGAATCAAATGAAAAGCTTGTTACCAAGCTGCGGAGCTGAATGACATGCAGATGAAGAAACTCTGGAGTGTCGAAGAAGAGATCCATCTGCCTTGTTCCAAGGTATCATATTCTTTTTCAGGTGAAAGAACCTCTGTTTTAAGGATTTGCAGAATCGTTACTGTGGTAACGCAGTTAAAAAGTATGATCAATTTCTGAAAACTCAGATTTTCTGTAAGCACACTTGGCCAGTCCATCTGACCCACCTAATTTCCTTTCTGCTGTCGATAAACTGCTAACCTGTGTACAGGCCTCATGAGAGGCTATGGGCAAATCTTCCTCTAATAAATCCACAGTTTGGATAATTGTTAAAAAATGTTTGGGATATTCAGAGTAAGACTAAACAGATCAGATCTGGTGAAAACTTCTGTAAGGAGTGTTCTCCTTCATAAAAACTGTTTGAAGAATTCAACAAATTAATTAATCCTTTCCTTAAAAATGACAACAATACTTGATGTGTCCTAAATTTCCATAAGTATTTTTCTCAATCGAAAGTTCTGTTTATACCACATTGACCCTGCATCATTTGAGAGAATTCATGTCTTTGATCCTGAAACAAAACAAAAAGAGTTTTTAAAAATAGCATATATTCACATAAACTACAAACTAAACTATCATAAAATGATTTAAACAGTTTGTTTTTGGTGGAGTTCATAAAAGCCTGCTGTGTAACGACAAGCATAAATTTGATTGGTTTCCTGTGGACATGTGCATATAATGAATGTGTACTCATGAACCTGCTCTCCTTGTCAAAAGGTTGACAGCAGCTATATATGCAGAATATTTGTGAGAAAAAGAAACTACAAACAAGTAACAGGAGTGATGAGGGTAGTTCAGCTGTTGACGCTGATGGTCAAGCTGCTTAAAAGAAGCTATTGTCCGCTGATTGATGACATAGTTTACCTTTTTTATCCTAAATGTGAAGCTTTTTAAAGTAATTTATGCAACAAAAGTACTTTTCCCTTTTTTATGATTCAGCATTTTTAAAAACAAAAGCTGATGAGAAGCAAATGTGGTTATCAAAAGATCATGTAATTCCAAACAACTAGATCCTACCTGAGACTCCCTACCGTTACAAACAACAGAGGAGATAACAGAATTTCCTCTCCTTCCTATGGGCTTGACTTTATCACCTCACATTTGTGTTTATAAATATTACTATCTATTCATCCAGCAGGGGTTGAGATGCAAAAATATGCTGCCTTCCTGAAAAAGTTTATTCTGTCCTTATCAGTCATGGCTGATATTTAGATACAGCCACAATATTGACTTTGTTGACCATTAGTTTCATCATAGACTGTGTTGTCCAACCAGAAGCTGATTTTTTTTCTTCTTTTTGTTCTTTTTCAACCCCTATTGGGTGTGACTATACAGTACATCCATCAGATGAGTGAAAACAAAAAAATACTCAGTTTGTGACCTATAATTAGTTTTAAAAGTGTAGTTGTAAGAATGCAAACAAAGAATTTGAGAAGAAATCTATCACAGCAGAAATAAACATTGCTGAAGCTAACATGTATTGCAGTTTCCCAAATGAAGTGTCTTCTCTTTCTGAAGGGTCTTTGAGCACAGTAAGCACATCAGAGGAAGTGCCGGAAACAGGTGCTATGTGGCTCTGGCAGCACTCCCCATTTGATATCCTTTATAAGAAACATACGATAAGTACCGGGTGTGTTCATAAGCATAACATAAGCTCGAGTCTGCAGAAGAATCTGCAATGCTTTTCCCCTGTGTTATTAGCTGTTGGAGGATGGCGTTTTTTCAACACGGTGAAGTTATGACATGATAACCATAATGAAAAGTATAAGTTAGTTAACCACAGCTGCATGAACGCATTTTAATGTGTCTTTTAGATTTATCTTGTGTCTTGTTAGTCCAAGACAATTAATTATCCCCCATTAGACTGAGAGATATGTGTTGCCTAAACTGATGAACCGATAAATCATAAATAACTTCACAGCTATATGGTATATATACAGAATCTGGTATCTATGGTTGGAACAGACCACAGATTTCATTTTCCAAGTCTCACAATTAAAGTTTTTTTTTTGTTATAATAAGGAAATTTTATACATTACATTCTATTTGGTGATGATCGATATGACACTCTGTTTGGCCACCAGAGTTCCTAATTTGTAGTAGTTTCTGACTCCTTGAAAAGTGATCAGGGAAAGCAATATGGATACCTGTAAAAAATGGTATGTGCACACAAGGCTGTGCAAAAAATGCAACTGAAGATCTTACTGTTGTACACTATAATTTGTAAGTAAGATGATAATAGTATTTGTTTTCCTGTTATAGTTTTTTTACTGTTGCCATTTGTCATCTCATCATATGTTAATCTGTTAACCATCTTTTGGAGCAACTTCAAGCACTTTGGACTTCTGACTGCTAGAAATTCTACATAAATGTTGCTTGGACCACCCTAATTTAATTTCCGTTACAGGTTTAAAAGTGTGCACATAAAGAAGAGGTAGGATTAACATTTATGGAAGACATAAAAAGACACCGGTTTATTTTCTAAGCAGGCATTATAACCCATATATACTCATATATTTTTCTAAGACTTTAACTGTCAACCCAACAGGAAAGGGCAGGCCTTGTGGTACTTTTTAAAAAGCAGTCATCACTCTTGTTTTTAGAAGTGCTTATGTTATCTTAAATTAGGCCTTTTTTATAGACAGAAAACTCTGCTAAAGAAAGTGTCTGGAAGAAACCTTTAATACAGTGAGTTGTTACTTACTAAACTATGTTTTTCTGCAGCATAAGTTTCCCACAATCTGTCATTTCATACTTGCAATGTGTGGATCACATTGATATGACAGAAAACTCACAGTCCTCCTGAGAACACAGAGGTGAGTTTAAATGGAATATCAAGCAACATTAATAGACACATCTTAAACATAATTTTTCCCTTCCTGGGACACGCAAGCATGGATCCTCTTTCAGACAGCTTGTCCTCCGTGTACATCCCTGGGATGAGCAGCGACCTTAACAACTGACATGTCTGACCTCCACCCAAATGATGCTGGTAGAGTAAAAATATGTTTCCTCTGATGCTGCTTTGACAAAGCATCTTGACTCCTATCAGTAAAATGAAGCCTGTTTTAGAAAGAAGACCTGGATTTAGTTCCTGTCATTTTTGTGTGTATGTAGAGAAAGAAGAGGGAGCTGCAGGTTGTGAGACCTAGCATTTCACTATCAATAGAGCAAAGCTGAAATGGTTTTCAAAGGAATTGTTAGGAAATACTGATATTGAAAATAGTTTATTAGAGAAGCTAAAAAACACAGCTTTTAGTACCTCTGGATTATTTTTATTTGGATTCCTCAGTTCCCACATGCACCCACAATAATCATCACATATAAAAAGAAAAGACCCTTCTACTAACTACTAGAGTGTAATTTGAGGAATTCCTCCAGAGTTTGTTTGCTCTATTTAACTCAACCCTTCTTGGTAGTTCATTGAGACTCCAGTTTGCAAATTTGAACACATAACCAAACAAAGACACGAGTTCCACTGAATGCTCCGTTTGATATTAAGTCTCATGCTTTGGCTCTACTGCTGTCGGACCAAATTGTAGGGAGATTGTGTATGAAGACCAGATGTAAGCTGAGGTGTCCACTCTTTTGGGCTAATCAGATTGATTAAGGGCAGTAATCTGGCAGACTGGCACTTCTCTACAATCCATAAGGCTGAGCAGGTTTAAACTCACAAGATGGCTAGGTGTTACACAGTCCAGACTGGCTTAGGCTTGCCTGCTGGTCATGCACACTAACATGAGAACAGTAAGGTAGAACAGCGTTATGACTACGGTATTGTGTGTCTGTTTTAAATCAAAACCACAGACTGAAAAGACCAGTCACACTGGGCATTCTCAGGCCAGTATTGAGCATATTTTTATCCTGTTTTTGATGTAATATTGTGCCTTTTCAACTTGACTTCCTTCCATCGGATGAAACTGCCCAAAACTTCAAATCAAAGCAGTCAGCATATAAGAGTGGGGCTGAGCTTATAAACAGGCATAGCAACAGGAGGTCTTATTCAGCTCCGGCCTGAATTTCAGAGTTTGAATCCAATCCATTGAAATGATTCGAGAAGGATGTGGGAACTGAGATACTGGTGCTGACAAGCTTACCCAATGATCAGAAAAGGAAATGCTGCTTTCAATGACCTTACTGTTACCCTTACCAATGCTGCATAAGCCTCCTTTTTCTGATACTGGTCTGAGTATGAAACATCTAATTCAGTCCCATCCCAGGAACTTGCCTTCCTCTCATTTCCTGTCTGAGCTACAGCCGTCTCCTGTTTAAATTATGCCCTAGTGCCTCTCCAGTTCTCTTGCACATAGCTCTACACTTCTACACTCTTCTACTGACCCCCCCCACCTTTTCTCTCTCTCTCTCTCTCTCCTTCTTTCACTTGTTTTTTCCATTCATTTTACCTCAAAGAATCTTCCAAGTCATGTTGGAAGTGCTTACTATGCTAGCGAAGAACAAAAAAAAATGTAAATGTGCTTTAAATTTTGGGCGGCTGACGATGGGGAAAAATTGAATAAATATTTAAATGAAATAATCTTTGTTAGAAAATATCAAGATAGGAAAGCATTTCTTTCAGAGGAGTATAACGCTAATTTAGCTTTGCTATATTATTCTGTGAAAGCAAGCGTCTGTTTAAAATAATACATTACTATTCTTTAAATCGTTTAAAGTCATGCAAAACTAAGTAATGATTTTACATAGAGCTATTTCTTTGGTCAAACGTGAGCCAAGCACCTGATTTTCTGACCGTAGTTAATGTTATATTTAAATGTAGTATTTCAAATTCATAGTAGCAATGCAATATTTTCCCATCTTTTACCTGCAGGCTATATAGTACACAGCACACTTATTGGTGTCACTAGCTTAGTGCAAACTTAGATGTGATCACCTCTGTGCTTCACCAGCTGGCAGTGATTCCAGCACAACAGCACAAAGGAGATTTCTTTATTAAACATCTGATTTTTCTTACATATTATGATTGAACTAATTATCATCGGAAGGTCATTTATTTTCAAAGTGACTTTTTATTCCAATCATCTTTTTCCAATTCTTTAAAATGGGTTGTATTTTAGCTTTGATTGTTAGAATATACCAAAAGCGTAAAAGGCTGATGTCAGACCTTATAAAGAACAAGATGAGTGTTTTACTTCCACTACACTTTATAATGTTTCATCATTTTGCACTCCTTAAACTAAATAAAAAACAAACAAACAACTAAAAAATAAATAAATAAAAAAAGAAACTATCCTTTACTTGTGCCGGTCATTAAGATGCAGATATAAAACATTTCTTGTGGCAATATATGTCACCTGACCAGTAGCTATAGTTGTGTACCTGTGCTATTCACCGGATTTGAAAACCGTTTCTTTTCTCTGAGAGTGAATAAATTTACTGGTTTGTTATATTCTTCAAAATTGATGGTGTTCATGTACATGTTGCTTTGTATAAAGCCTGTATTTTACTACATCCTCAGCTTCTAATGGAACAATAACTAACCCACACCCTCACCTTCATGCATTCACACACAAACCAGAATGAATGAATGAATGGTTGTTCCAGCCATCCAAACCTTCGCCTCACCATGACCTGGCCCTGTTGGCTTCCCCCTGGTATATATACATATCATTACAGGAGGCATCCGGCACAGCCATTGTCATCATCTGTCAGAAAGCAGAACCACAGGAGAAATAACACTACATAAACAAAAGCAACCATATGAAAAATAATCAAACATGTAGCAATAAAAAAGGCCAATTTTGGAACGTGTGAAGAGACTGTGGTGAAAACCCAACACAGTCATGACTTCCACATTTGAAACCACAGTTACTCTGAGCACAGATGTTATCACATAATTTCACTTTCACATATGCTGAAACCTCCATGAGATGGACATTGTTACTTTAACAAGGCATGATGTGGTTTTTAATGAAAGTATGCAAGTTCCTTAAGTCCTGGCCTCATGGCAAATTCCCAGAATGCCTGTGAAAACTAAATTTATTGTACTCGTTTACAATTCAATGTTACTGTAGGATCAGGGACAACCAAGGGTCAATTTCTCCTCTGCTCCAAGTATGCAGAAATGTGGAGAAAAAAAATGCAGCTTGTATTTTATATTTCCCTCTTTGCCTTTTCTGCACTCAGTGAACATCGAGCAAAGGTGTTTTGTGTCACTGCATTTCTGTAGGCCTCTGCAGAAGTCCCACACACATGCATATGACACACTGTTGTATAACGATCATTTACAACTCGGCTCTCCCGTACCTCTGCTCCTCCCTGGTTTAAACTATGTAAAATTATCATAATTTTGTTAAAAACACTATAAGGTTTATGTCTGAATGTCATGATATTTTGTCTAACAGATGCTCATTGGGGATTTATGTGCATATGGGTATACAGTATACATCGAACTACAGGGATGATTCTACTTGTATTGTCTCATTTGAAAATGGAGGTAGGGTTAGATGAACGTTGTGTGTGGGAATCATTTGGAGAAGTCTCAACAACAAACCAACACATAAGTCAGGCAGATAGGCTATTTTCCTTTCATATTATTTGTTAGACACCCACCATGGTTGAGCCAAAGACTGTTAGGTCTGTTGCTAAAACCACCCACCAGCTGTGGCTCACTCACTCGTCTCACACTCGCATACATCATGACCACTTGCCAACAAAATCAGCTCTGCACACATGAAGCTTCGAATGGCAGTATGGAGTAACATTGTGAACTCGAATTTGAACTCTGGATTCAACAAATTGTGTAACATGATGTCAGTAAATTGCTAACAGCTTTCTGCTGTTTACAAACCCATTTAGTCTGGGCTCACTGAGGTGTGAAGATTTACTGCTGCATAACTGAAAATTGATACAAGAATAGTTTTAAACCAAATTCTGTTAAAATGTAGTTTATCTAAGATTTAAAAGAAAAATGTTTTACAACTTGACTCTCCTCCACTATGCACTGTGTATTAGTCTAGAGGTATTCAGACTGCATCACTTATTGATGTCATACATTAAATTGTCATTTCTGATCATAGTAAAAATTGGTCAGTGTCAACTGATGTGGTACACTTTTTTTCTGATTAGAATCCATCACTCTGCAACAAAGTGCTTCAAATAACTGAGGCATCAAAGCTTAATGGTATCTTAAAAGTATTGTTTATAATATTAGTCATAAGGGATGCAAATCACCAGTTTTATAGTTTGAGGTCACAAACAGACATCAGAATGTAAGACCAGCAAAAGCCCAACTGCATCATAAAATATTTTCCATTTAGACAATGCAGTAGGAAATTCAAAAACACAGGCAATAATTCAGATGTGTTATTACATTACATATATTACAACAAATCAAAATGGCCCCCAGGGCTCCAAAAACTACAGGTAGACTACAACCTGCTTCACCTTCCTGGCTTTTTCAGTTCTTCGTTGAGTCTTTGGTATTCTCTCTGGTTTCTTGATTATGTGACTTTTATTACGATATTATGTAAATTAATGCTATTACTGTTTAATAACACTGTTTATGTAGATGCCAAAAATTCAAGAAATGACTGGTTATAATAACAATTACAAATGTCTGTTGATGGTTTTTCTGAAGTTCTTTCCACATTTTGGTGGATCTACAAGACCTTTCAGTCATATTCTTTTCTAACATCGATGATGATGTCTTTTCTCACTTGCAACACGCTAATTGTGATGTGACCACTGGGATGTGACGTAGCTATAGGTTTGGACCAGCTATCGGGATTGGCTGTATTTAAATAACCCATGCACGAGCTTTGGGGAAACTTCAGAGATTCACTGGTTATTTTAATAAATGCTACTCAACATCACCGCTTATGGTTACAAAACTTGTTGGAAGTTGAGGTTGTCAGACATGCTATGCCAGAGTGTCTGCAAAAGGGTTTTTGTGCATATGTGTGTGTATGTGTGTGAAGTCCATTACACTTCAGTTATTTAAATTTAACAAGTAAACAATGTGCCTGTAACTGAAATTACAGAACAAAAGGACAGTTAAAAGAAAGGGATAAATATCCTGCAATGGTACATTTGGAGACAAATAAAAAAATCTGTAATAAATATACATATAATTGTGAGTTAACTCATTCATTACTTAAAAATGTTATTAGACTGACAACCCTGATATATACATACATACATATGTATACATACATATACACAAAGTATCTTCAGGATTTTCTTTTATTGGATTCTAACATTCTCTTGTATTTCTTGTTATCAAACTAAAGGAAGCATAATGTATAAAATCAGTAACAATAAGTTATATTATTATCAAAGCTTAAAATAACCTAGGGTATAATATTCTATATTATCACGGTTGGACGAAACACGTAGGGGATTCACTCGGTTTATTGTTGTCTCTACAAATAGTTTGAGATTTCAATTACCAAACCCAAACATATTATTATACTTTTCCTCGGCAGCAAGCATGTACAAAGCCTTACACTGAGCCGTGCAGGTCTTCTTACCACAGAGAGCAGTCAGACTGGCATGGTGGCCAATAAAATCAAAAGTACAACATCCCCTATTGAGTTTCATGGTCACATTTGACATCAATCACTGATGTCCAGGGTCAGCAGTGCGATTTTATCCACAGGACTCCTCTGATCACTCCCTCACACTCTTCGGCAAAACAGGCCTCCACATCACTTCTTCACTGGGAGGGCACTTACTGGACATGAGATTGTTATTGCCAAGAATTGAAAAAAGCCCACCGAGGTTTCTTTAACAGTGTTCTTCAGTCTATGATCAGCAAAAGGACCAAACCTGTAAGTGAGCTTTTTTCTGTGAAAAGCAGAGAAAATTATGTTGACTTTGGAGTCTGCTTTGTTTCTCTTCATCACAGGAGTGAGGGGTCCAATGATTTTTATAGGCCGTACGGCTGACATTTTGATTTCAGCAGTGTGCTTTTGACTTTGATGTCAACTCCTGCGATTTTCTTTACTACAAAGGTTGTGACACGTCAGGGTGGTATGTGCAATATTTACAGTATTTCCCTCATGTACCTCATGCCTTGTCCTGAGAGACCACTTCTGAGTAAGATATTAGGATGGAAATGATCAATCATTGTAGCTCCTAAATTCACTTACTGTTCACACATGCATTCCATATTGTTTTCACACCCTAGTGTGTCTTCCCCTTCCTTCCTTGATCATGTAGTTATGTGGTCTATGAGCAGATTGCTGGATCTTCTCTGGTGTTTAAGACACATTAAGTTGTTTTGCTTTCTAGCTTTGTAGTCCTGCCAAACAAAGAACAAGAGGAATTTCCACCATGCCTTGCCAGAATTCAGCAACAAGAAATGTATCAACAAATCAAGAAAGAAGCCTGGGTTGTGCTCCTGGAAATTGAAATTGTGAGTTACATGACAAAATGTACACTCTATTGATGGGTGAAAACGGTTCCTGTATGGTGTATATTATCATAAAACCAGCTACAGTTACTTATTACAAATTAAAATGAATTCAGATTTAACATGTATTGCTCTGGTGCCAGATTTCTGAAGCCAGATTGTGCCACATGTCTTTGTTTTTCCTTTCTTGCACATGTGAAAGACCATTTGGAAGCAATTTTTTTGTTAATATGAGTATTATTTTAATTGTAGTAATTACAGGTTAAACTGTTCGACCACTTGCAAGGTGCTCAGCAACGTTTGACAAATGGACAGCTTGACTTCTTTCAGTTTACTTTTCTCTCTGTGCTTTCCCCCAACAAGAGTCACTCTCAGTTAAAAATGTAGGACTTTACATGTTAAACCAACTAGTGTTTATGAATGACTGAACGCTAGAGGTTTATATTTATTTATTTATTTATTTATTTTAACAATAGTCTGTTTCATATTTAATAGTCTGACACATGTGCTTTGTCTTAGGCTTAAATTATGTTACTTTGAAGTATTTACAGTTAGGTTGCATAGCAGTTGCAAATATTTTCTCATTTCCTTGGAAATGTTGACAAATCTATATCCCTGATAACCGGTTTGTGGATTTGCCTGTAATCAGTTGAACAATTGATTGTTGACAATCAAATAACATTGACTTTATAAGTGGGCAAAGCAGTTTAATATATCAGTATTGGTCCCAGACATATTAGGCATAAAATACCAAATAAGAAATATTTTTAACTTTTACTAAAAAAAATACTTATGCTATCACTTAAAATTATATTTTGCTGATCAGCTTTGTCCTGACAGATTTAATAATTTCATTTATAAACATAACCAGCCAAACTAGTGTTGTAATCTCAACCAGTCATCACACTTTGCATTGAAAAGACTTAATTCTTCTGACTGGAATTCTTCTGTTTGATTGGGCATCAGTCTTTCCCAACTTCTCAATCAAACCTTACCTGTAACAGTATAAAACATAAAAACAACATCTTTAGCAGACAATAACATACCATGCAAAAAAAATAATGTTGTTAAAAATGTAATAGTGACTTACATATGGCCTAGCCACTGGTAGCAGAGAAGAAGAAGACACTTAACATTTGTTGATATAGCGTTTGCTATCTTACTAACTCTTGTTTTATTGTTGAGCCTATCCAGAGGTTGCTGCACGACACCTGGCACATCTTTATTTTTTAATGTTAGCCTTGAATTACTTATTTCTATGTCATTTATCAAAAGACTTTGGTCTGTACTAATACTCTTTAAAGCTAGACTATGACTAAGTCCCTAAAACCAAAATAACACTAAAGTCTAAGAGAGAATTGCATATAGTATTAATATACATTTATGGAATTACTCGGTATGAGAGTTTAAAGAGTTACCTAGAGATACTCAGTTACAAAAAAAATTATACATTTACTGTAGAATGTTTGTCAGTGGAAAAATAACCTGGTGCACCAACCACCATTACCAACTAAGGCACACAGCAGACCTCTCCGGATAGCTCAGCTACTTTGGTGTCACATTAGGCAATTTCATAGATCCCTCTTGCCACTCTATTTAAATAAAAACTGAATATATTGAATTAGTTGTGTTGTTTTATGCTGTAAGGTCACCTTGAGTGCAAGAAAGGCGCCTAAATCTAGTAATATTTTCTGGTGATTTTGGAGACTTTTGGTGAATATTGTAAAATAATTGATTATTTACTTTTGTCCATAGCAGCAGCAACTGTCCATCCCTGTCCACAAAAACATCGGTCCTCATTTGGCATACAGTTAGAAGTTGCTGTCAGAGTGGTCAGAACAGGAGTCTGCTGCATAAACAGATTAAAGTTGACACAGGTTAATCCCACCCTGGTTTACTATCAGATAATAATGGTCCAAGAAAACTGTAAACAAAAATGTGTAAAGTATTAAAAGTGCCTTGCAGATGATCAATTAGAAAATGTGGGGCTCTCAGTTAAAGTACCAACAAGGACAACTTTAACTTTTACGTTGTGTAGTTTTGGGCAGAGATATTTTCTTTTTTTTTTTTTTTCTTTTTTTTTTACTGTTTTAAAATCAAGTCTAAATTATGAGAGTCAATTGTTGTTCAATTGTATCAATTGTATCTTATTATTATGACTTAAAATGACACTGGCTGATCCAACCCAGGCTTAGTGTTAAATATTAATTGTCATTGATAAAGAGTGTGGATGAAAACCTTTTAAACTGTAAAATTACTGTAATGTGTTGTCAGTTTTTTTTTAGTTTGTTTTCTGTTTTAAAAGTAAATAAATTTTATAGATATTATCTGAGCTTGACTTTGCAATCCTAATGTCTTTGATTTAGTTGTCCGCTAAAATCAATGTTAATATAAAAAAAAAAAAACTTTTTGGATGAATATTTAAGTAATTAATAAAGATAAAAATTAAATAATAAAAAATAAAAGCCCATTTTTTAATGGCCCACCACTGTAACTTTGGATAATGGGTTGGTTTTATATTATTAATTGTTAAAAAGCAAAATACAGCCTACAAGTTTTTTGTTTAGACTTTAATAATTCGTTAATTTTGGCCCCCATTATCTAAGTAGAGTTGTAGCCAATGTTCAGATTTTAATTTTAAACAGTGAATATCCAATCGACCATGGGATAAACTTTTGTTTCAGTTGAATTTAGTTTCATAGGTCTCATATTATTTTGGTCATCTCTATATTCAGCCATCTGCTCAAATCATTTTAAATAGTTTAGGATGCTGTGAGCTGAAAGGTGGGATGTCGGACTGATTAATCTTTCATCAACAGTATCTGCATACTATAATTTTAATACATATTTCTGAATTTTGTGCTTATCTTCAAGTAAATAAGACCATAAACATTTATTTGCTTATTTTGAAAAGATATTGAGCATGTTGAATATAGACTGTACTATGAGTTATAAGCTTGATGAGTAGCACAAAGCAGAGAAGAGAATTCTGAGTTAAATTGTGTCCTATTTAAACTTCTTGAGGTTTTCTCCTTCTCCCTACCCTGAATTAAGGCACCAGCCAAACCTTCAGTCTAGCAAAATGTAATTTCAAACAGACCTTATTGCTGGGTGGTACGACATATAGGAGACTCAAGTAATTTATAGGTCATCCTGGTCAAAGAAAAATATGATTAAGTTGTTTTATTTTTGTATGACAGTGTGTTTTTCTACTTGTAAACATAAAACTAAATTAAATGAGTAGCTAATTTTTTATTTGCTTGAAAAAAACTTGGAGGTTCATAAAGCTCTTGATTTTAATGAGAATTGTTTA
This sequence comes from Kiunga ballochi, assembly GCA_037177335.1. Taxonomy (NCBI): domain Eukaryota; kingdom Metazoa; phylum Chordata; class Actinopteri; order Atheriniformes; family Pseudomugilidae; genus Kiunga; species Kiunga ballochi. The sequence goes on from JBAMIG010000008.1 coordinate 13,415,415, forward strand.
TGTAGACTGTATTAAGGTATTTGTGAGAAAGTGGTGATTGTCTACATTCCAGCAGTTACAAGACATAAACTGTGGGACCATCATCCATGAACAACTCAGCTGCCAGCAATCTGTTTAGCAGATAATAATCACACTACATGCAAAGTGTTCCTCTGCAGTGCATTAGGGCTGTGGTGCATGCTATGAAGGATCTGATACACTTATAGGAATGGTTCATTTAGTTTAAATGACCTTGGAAAAAAACTAATAAGTGGACGTCCTCTGGCCATATTATCAATCTCAGTCAGATAGCAATCCAGATCATTTATCAATATGAACCATAACAACGATGCCCTCCCACACTGTAACATATACATATGACACATGCAGTCATTCCAACAAGCCATTCAAGCACTCATTTCAAATAGTCCTTTATGTGCACAATCATCATTTAAGGTATGAGGACTGAAAAATTAACATTGAATTCCATGTCAGGAAAAATGTTTTTGGAGGAAAAAAAAAGAAAATTTTATATATACATATATACAGATAGAGAGATCTGTGTTTCGTGGCTATGTTTGTGTACATTACAGACTACATATATAAACAGAATAATGACCCAAACACATGATAATAAGGTCTCCAAAGCAGCAATGGCAAAAATTTCAATGTCTTCCCTGCTCGCAGACACAAACAGCAACTGTAAAGTCCTTCTTTGTGATTTATGTTCCTGCTCACAGTCTCGCAGGGTCTGCATCAGCACATGGTCTCTTCTTGAACAGCTGGGTGTGACATTTGACAGGCAGTCAGGCTAAGCTGATAGTGTATTTTGTCCTTACATTGATGGTCCACTGTTCTTACACGCATGATCTGGTTTCAGTTTTGGTTGGATGTACCTATAGCTATCCAATGTTTTTAGGAAATTGTGTCAACAGAAAACTGCCCCAAATTGTGAAATATGGCAACAAAAGCAAAGATGAGAGGGAACCAAGAGAAAATTACAGATTGACCTTATGTTTGAAAATGTCACGTTAAACATATATGGAGTATGTATGAACTACAAATATCTACATATAGCTTTATTTCAGTCGATCTTTGTACTTATCTGCCTTAATTGACGAGCTGCAGCCAAATTGTTGCTTTTTGGTACAAAAGGAAGTGTATCTGGATGTCACAACAGGTGCTGCATCAGTTGGAGAGATTAGGTGATCTGTGTCCTCAGATTCTTTCCCACTGGGAATGTCCCAGCGGAGAACAGGCCTCTACTAATTTTCTGTCTTGAGGGGAAGGTAAGGGAAGATGGTCGGCTGGATGGAATGTTTGGTGGGATTCATTTTATAAAATACCAAGTAATGTTTTGCACATTGCCAAAGTAACTAAATAAAAAGCAACTAATGCTCACTTATTTGGTGGTATATTTTAATGTTTCCTCAGAAATGTATCGTATATACAGTTCTTTTTCAAGGAGAACATTACCTGATCAGTAAAAAAAGGTAATGATTGGACTTCTGTTATTGATAACCATAATAACCTTCAACCACATAGCTACAAATTTGCATTGTAAGAAAAGCTTTTAAATATATTTTAATGGGATTTTACCAAAATCTAATCAAATCAGGCCTGGATGATTTTTCTGTTTTTAATTTATTTTCCTTTTGTAGGAAATTCATGGCACAAGTGATCTGATGGTTGGGTAAAAGCCTCATTAGTAGTTGCAAAATGTGCAAAAATCAAGTACCTTCTGGGCTCCTGAACATGGCTATACCAGCTACTTAATCATTAAATTAAAAGCAAATTAAATAAAAATGATGAAAACAAAATAAATGTCTCTTAAAAGTGTCTCCTCTGTTTTTATGCTTCTAGAAACTGCTTTCAGATTTTTTATGAAAAACCAAATATAATCTGAACTGTAACAAATACAGAGAAGGTTTAATTTAATCTCTGTTATGAGCTCAGCATTAGTCTTAACTGTAAAAAGTTCTGAGCATGAAAACAGTGAATATCCAATGATAGTACTGAAGGCATCTTAAACAGATAGATGAGGCTGCTTGCTGGGTAAAGGGAGGTCACATGTGCTTTGTGTCCCCCTGGGAGTCATACATGGCGAGACAACAGTGGTGCCTGCTTTTGAGGTGCAACTCCTGGGCGCCACATAGATGAGCTCATGAAACGCTATGCTGTCCTCCGAGCTGGGGGTGGAGCATTGAGGGTGAAGGGAGAGGGCACAGTTGCCATCAATCACACAGGGTGGAGCTGGGACCCACAGCTCTTGAATGAGTCCAACAGACAAGAGGAACATGAGGCCAAGGCCACACTAAAGGCATTGAGTGTCACCCCTCAGCATGAGCGAGTCTGGGGAGGGAGGCTGAGGGGATAACAACCAGAAGGTTGGGTGCCACGTAACTGGAGAGGTGTAGCTGAGCATGGAGACAAAGTGAGAAGTTGAGACCGGGGCACAGGGGGGACAGATCTGAGGAGCAGCAGTCTGTGAAACCTGAAGAGGATGGAAAGAGACATTGTCAGAACCCCAGTGCACAGCTCAAAGCTTAGTCCATGAACTCATCACCTTTGGTCATATGTTGTACAGCTCGAAGAAGAAGGGTCTCTGTTCTTTGAATTTGCCAGGAACCAGTCAGAATGTATTGTCCCTGTTATGCCTCTGGTGTTCTGGGCACGCGTGATCCACCTCTGAGTGTTGGCAGCATTTACAGACTACGACTGGAACAGATTGCCGGCATACAGCCTCGCGCTTAGGGTAGGCCTATCTGGTGTTGACAGACAAGCAGCAGATACATCAGGTACCAGTCAAAGTCCATCAAGAAGCAGTTCTGGAAATTCATTTTAAAGTAGACAATCTTCCTATAACACAACAAAATGAATGCTCTTGTTACTCTCTGCTGTTACTATGGCGATCATTTCAAAGCTTTTAAAAAAGAAGCAAAACATTAACCGCCTCTAAATAATAAATATAAAACTGCTGAAACTGTTGTAATGAGTTTCTTAATATTTTGCCAAGCCTTAAAAAAACAGTGTATGCATAAATTAAGTCAGGCAAATTGAAAGAAAACTGTCAGGGTCTGCTCTGATTTTTTCCTCTTAACTAAACTGTTTAATGTCATGTGAAGTCATAAAAATACCACAAAGGTAAGGGAACAAAATGAAAAAAACATACACACACACACACAGCAAGTCCCCTGACAGTCTTTGATATTCATAGACATTACTTCATCTCTTATAGTCAGATTGGAATATAACCTTAAAATAAAAAACAATTTAGATAAAGTTTTTAATTTACTGTTCAACTTGTTTGCTTATCTTTTTCTTTTTTTGTTTAGTATAGTGTTCACTATATTACTTACAGTATATTCTGCACACCATCTACAAAAAATGCAAAACATTTTTATTAATAGTCTTTGAAAAATATAACAGGAATTTTCAGGTAATGTATTAATGTTATTCAGTTATTTGTTCAAAGAAGGGCTGCCTTTTTAAAAACTGCATTTTCATGACATCAGAATTCTGAAGAACAAGAACACAAAATTATTCTATACATTTTTGCAAAATCAATGATTAATGATTAAATTTCAGTTCTGACATTTTTTGTTTAACATGAATAAATAAATAAATATAATAGTAACAAGCATAGCTAAACTCTTTTTGTTGACATTTCCATGCCTCTATGTTCAGTAACTGTTGCATGCTTTTTAAAAGGTAACACCTGCATTGCATTAATCTGTAACAAACTCTCAGACTAGTATGTTACTTTTCTAATAAGCGTCACCAAGCAGTGAGGAAGGTTAGTGAAAAGAAGGGCTACTGTATGGGTCTGTAATAAGAACCAGCTGTGGATGGCCATGTGGCTTCTGCGCCGGGAACGTGTTGCAAATAGATTCGTGCAAAGACATTGGGCAGTTTACATTTGTTGTATTTGGTTGCTTTATTGAGGCTTAGGACAACAAGTTTGTGTATTACTTAGTAATATACTGTTTGATCCTGCACAGCCTGATAAAAGCTATTTATTTATCTTCATGCATCAAAGTTGTGTAAAAAATTGAATAATGCTTCTTCTTCACAAGTTAGGTAAAATGCAAACTTTTGTAAAAAAAAATTTCAATAATATCAAAGTATGATCAATTCATTGCATTTGCAAATAAATATAACGGAATAATAAACTAACATGTTAGTACTGACCCAGTCCCAAAATGTGAGATTTTGATATTTGAATGCAACAAGCTGCTGGATCTGCTTCATAAAGCAGCAAGCCACAGTGACAGCCCTTGAAATAATTTAGGGAAATAGAGGGGCATTTTACAATGCTAAACTCGTCCCATAGGAATTTGTCTGTGTCTTCTGCTTTAATAATTATTGCAGAAAGGGTCTAAAATAAAACACATGGGACTACATTTTCATCTTGTCTCTCAGCACCACATTCAAACATGTGAATCTTTGTGTAGGTATGAAAAAGAGAAATAAAAAAAGAAACATTCCTGTCTGAAAAATCCCTGTAAGCACTACATCATGTTTATTAACAGTACTAAATCAGAGACTGTGCCACAGAGGGGAGCTGCAATTCTCCCAAGGGGGCTGCAGAATGACTCCACCAGGGTGAGGACATTATGCTGTTGGAGCATGTAATAGGGGAAATGGGAGTTTTAAAGTCAGATATTTTTTCTTTTGTGTATTTTCTCCTGTACCTTTGATTTTATGCTTTTCCTTCCCTAGCAGAGAGAAAAAAAACATTTTAGGAATTTCCGTTAGGACTGAACAAGGTGGACTGCTTTAAATAACTAAAGCTTTTCTCCTACTTCTTGTTCTTGTGAGTAATTTCCTCACTAGTCAGGACAGTGTCTTCATGAAAGACTAAAACCAGGGATGATAAAAGGGTACTTAAGTCTCCACCTTGACAAAACCAGTTAAATCTGCACAGTCTCTAAACCTTATAAGTCCATATTTTGCTTGCACTCTTCCCTCATGTATCCCCAGGGCCTCAGTGTGTGGGCAACAGTCTAGGTCAAGAACTCAAGCAAACAGACGCAGAACTGGTAAATTTACATATACTCTGAAATGCAACTATATGTGCTTCTGTGGTGCACTGATGCACACTCTTTCTAACACTAATTCTTTCACCAAACATCACTATTTAAAGCATGTATAAGATTATACAGATTGAAAAGGAAACCACAAGCTCCAGTTGACAATTTAATGAAAGTTAGCTTCATGTCTCATTAATTTTGGCAATGATTGCAAGTGTTTATTTAGATGCTATACTGATATTAATTAATAAATAAGTACACATCTGATCAATTGCAGTTTGGTACAGATTATACAAAATTCAATTTAAAAAGCTGACAATAGATTGTTGTATCTATTGGGGGAGGGTTTATAGGTGCAAAGTAGCCAGAGTGAGGTAAGGGACTACTTGTAAGGCCTCGAAGCCAAGGCTGGCTGTGTTCTCATCTGGGCAAAGGTTCATTCTGATCATCTGGGCCAATCTGTTCCAGACGTGGTAAATGACACATTATTGGATCCAGACCTGACAAGGGCTTTGTGTATATTATATTACCAGACACCAGGCTCACTTAAGCTTCATTACCTACATGCCTCCTCCCCACCAAGACAGAGAAAAGGGTGAGTGAGAGGGGAAGAGAAAGGGCAACTTAGATCTTACCCCAAGCCATGCACAGAGGGTGCTTTTTCCCTCAGGTCAAGCTCTGTGTTCACCTTCCGATCATGCAGCACTTATTCCCTTTTTCTCCCAACACACTAACCATCAAATACAACAATGTTAGAGTCCACACACAAGCACCCAAGATTAACTTGCCTACAGGGATTTTTAAGGTGATATTAGAAACTCACAAAGAGGTGGTCCAACCTTCATTTCATCCCACACTTATGGAACAACCAGTTGATGTAACAATTGCAAAGTAATGTGGACAAAATAGATCTTTAATTTTATTCAGACTATTTGGGAGAGACTAATCTTTGCATTTACCCTCAAACTAAATGTTTTACTACCTGAACCAAATGAAAGCCCTCAAAACTGTGAAACTGCTACACACAGAATAACACCTTAAATATAGCATATTATGGTAGTGAGTTTCCTGTAACTTAAATACCTCAAGGTGGGATATGTGCCATAAGTAGTTGGTGGATTTTGCTAAATCCCTTTTATTTGTATGACACATACACAAATACTCATACCACAATTTCTGGCAAACACCACTTGCTCAAGTTTCCATGCTGTGCCTCTGAACCTACAGACAGGTGTGTGCCTGTAAAAAGGAGCATCTGCAAGAGCATGTCTATGTACTTTATTTAACACTCTTCAGGTATACATTCTGCATTTCAGTCTGCAGAGTCCGATTTCTTCTGCAGAATTTGGGAATCCACAAGTTTCTAACATGTAACACCAAGCAATTATATTACTAATAAGAGATTATCTCAGCAGCCTTGGTGCTTCGTAGACAATTAAGTTAGTTATGGGGATTTGCACTATATGACATTGTTGCATTCAGCAAGATCCTAATCACATAACAAATGGATCTATTTTCTGAACCCAATCTCCTTTCATTTGCATCAAGGACAGGGGTCACTGCTAAGGAAATTCATCTAAATATATATGTCCTTCGAAAAGATAATGGAAATGTGCACTCACAAGGGTCAGTTCGGATAAATATGCCACAATGATTATTGTTACAGTAAGAGGCTCACTGCTATAGATTCCTCAGTAGTAAGAGATTGAGAAACCACATTATGCACAGTTGACCTTTTGTAACATTAAATAACAGCTGCATGGATTTGCAAGGGAAGTTTTTCTTTTATTTATTTTTATGCTTAATCATTGATTCAGATAAGGTTATAATTATTAAATGACCTTATGTGGGTAATGCAGAAAGGAAAGAAATAAAAGGGTGGATTATTTTGAAATATTTAGTTCCTGCTGAACTATCCAGGGTGTACCCTACCTCGAGTCAACTGATTAGTGGAAAAGGCTCCAAGCTGCATGTGACCCTGAATTGGATGAAGTTGAAAATGGATGGATGGATTTAGTTCCTGCAATATAGTCTCACATACAGTTTTACTTTCATCAACAAAATACACGTACAGAATATTTATTGATATCAGGTTTGTCCATCACTTTCCACACGACACCACTTGTTTCTTTTTTCCTCCTTTTCTCATTCATCGCTCTGCTTTTGTGTTTGTTTAAACTCTGTTCATTACAGCTTACAGGTTGCAGGGTTCACTTTATTGCCAAGAGGTGTTTACTATAGGTTAGCACTTTTAAAGCTATTTTTCTTCCAAAATAACATTTCTTTTCTCCTTTCTTTTTTCTTTCATGTTTGCTTTTTATTAAAATCTTAATTCAGCATATGAAAATGAGTTGTGAAATCATTTTGACAGAATATTAATAATAAATGTGTGGCATAATAATAATAAATTAGCAGAAATATAACATATAATTTTCTACACAGCATGTAACTAAAAAATGACAAAAAGTAGGTTTGGTGGAAAACTTGTTGAATTTTCTTTGAATAAAGGAGCAACAAGGAAAATGTCTAAATCTGGCCTTCAAGTCTTCTGATATTTTATCATTCTGCTAGTGTGTGTGTGCGCGTGCATATATGCGTGTGAGATTAGATGGTCATGGAAAGCAACACTGTTCCAGCTCATTAGCTATGATTAATCGGTATGTGAGCTTTCCCATGGTCCCTTTGGCTGGTGGAGACAGAGCTCACCTTAAAGGGCACAGGGAGCCCTGGCTTCTACAGTGCTGCTGTTAACACTCTGCCACATACAAGAATGACTTGTATACATTTTACCTTAGTTCTCTACTCTGGCATTTCTGTGTTTGTTTACCGATGTGCTGCTTTTAAGTGTTTTATTTTAAATCAAGCACTGATGAAAAGATACATCTATGTAAGTCAAAGCACCTAAAATATAAGAATATATGAAGATTAAAAATGCAGACATTATTATCTATTGAGGCGTGCAAAGTACCCAAAAGAAAAGCCACAACAAAGTGGAAGTCAGTCAGCCAGTCATTCAAAATTTATATTCAATTATGTCCTGAGTTAACTTGCAATTAAACACATATTAATAACATTTGCTTTCTAGTTATACTGTCATTTAATATTAGATATCATATGTGTAATACTTCTGTAAGCAGTTGTTTTCCTGCTGTAATAAGGTACTTTGATTACTTAGTAAATGTTGAATGACTTTACACACATCAGATGCATACACACACAAATCTATTGCTTACCTCTTCTGACAGTGTCACTTTTGTCAAAAAACAAACATCTAAATGGGAGCAATTCGCCTGCACTGCTCAACACTATTTTAAACTTGCTTAACTTATCCAGATCAGCTGTTGAAAGGTTGCTGCTTGTAATATTATCAGGCTATCTCTGCTGGAAGCTATTGATCATGGTGTGTCTATAGAGGAGGTGGAAGGCTCTCTGAAACAGCTGTCTGCATTCAGGACATATCTGTGATCCGCTACTGTGGTAGTCAGTTCGTTGATCTTGCACTAGACAGAATAGGGTCTTGGTCTTGTCCAGAAATAAACTTTAATGGCTTTTGAATTAAACTGTCTGTGTTAAAAATATTATCTGTCCTTTCCGGCTTCCGAACCTCAATTTTGCAATTCCTGTAACTACATTAGTAGGTTAATCTTCAGTTAAAAATAACATTGTTGAAGATAATTTAGGTTGTGTTATTAACACATAAACCTTGACATGACAAATTTATTTTTAAATAAATGATATACATATTATAAACAAAGGTTTTACTAAGGTAAGTTTACTAGAGACAAGGCACATTTTTATACAAAGGGAAAAACAAGAAGCGAGCGAGAATGTTTTTCTTGTCTTTTTTGTCTTTTATATACTTTGTAACTAGCTACATACAGGTACATCTCAGAAAATTAGAATATTATGAAAAAGCGACGCCGCATTGATGCTGTACTTCATGCAAAGGCCCAACCAAGTATTGAGTGCATGGAAAATAACATACTTTTCAGAAGCCTGACATTTCTGTTTAAAATATCCTTT
>JBAMIG010000008.1:13424549-13440244 GCA_037177335.1 Kiunga ballochi
ATCTTATGTAATATTCTAATTTTTGGAGACACTGCATTTTGGTTTTCATTATGTAAAAGCCACAATTATCAATATTTGAAGAAATAAATGATTGAAATGTTTGACTCTATGTGTAATGAATCTATATGATATACGGGTTTCACATTCTGAAATGACGAATGAAGAATATTAAACTTTTTCATAATATTCTAATTTCCTGAGATGTACCTGTATGTGTTATGACAAATATTTGACCTTATATTATAACAGATGTTACAATATCATTCATAAGTGCAACTAAATTACAATAATTTTTAGATCTTGCATGTTTACTTTAAGAAAGAAAAAGCACAAAGAAAAATTCAGACAATCATAAACATCTCAACTTTAAGGATGAGTGTGTTGGGACACAATCAATACAATAGAAATGATAAAACAATAGAAATTATTAGCATGTTCTGTACAAAAGCTTTTGTTTTTTTACTTTGCTGTATTTGACTCCATTGTTTTTTATCAATCAGTTAATAGATGAAAGTGGATCAGAAAGATGCCAATTTGACCCTAAAACAAAACTGGATATTTTCCTCATCTTTCTGTCTAGCCTTTTTGCTCCTGAAGTACAACATTTCTTTGACTGTTTCACACCATGCTACTCTGGTCTCTTGCTTCTATTCCATGTGCAAACTCCACTAGAAACAGCCGTTAAACTGCCCTGCCTCTGCTTCCAAACCAAGGTCAGGTGACTACTCTTGGCTGCAGCAAAAGCTCAATTTTTGATTAGCTCTCTTCACTTAGCGTTAGTGAAGCAGATACAGGACTGCGTTGTAACTAAAGAGCTGTGTGTTTATTGCTAGAGCTTGTAACAAAAACATTTACTGCTGAACAGGCTGTTCTCACAGCTAATTCTCTCTGCTTTAACATCCAGTTCTGACTCAGCCCACACTATGGGTCAAACCACATGGTGTGCATCTCTCTCTCTTATTCCATTCTCTCTATCGCAAACTTAAAAGGGCCACGCTCATCTCTTGACAAAGCGGTGTATACAGCACAGTGTCTCTGCACAATGAGACTGGTAACTGTCAAAATCAAAAACAGTGGATTTGAGTTGAGCACATCCCTGAGGTAGCATAGAAAAATACACCGGTGTAGGTCTCCACAATTAAGACATAATAAATTCAGTAAAGCCTTTGTTTTTTACACGTATTGAGGAAATATGCTCTCTAATCCAGCAATACAAGAACCATCTGTGTAAATTTATGCCCAGAAAGAATGGACACTGTCGAGCTGCAGTACAATGTATCTGCTGTGAACAACAGTGAGAAAACCGAGATGAACTCACAATGATTGGCTCAAACATTCAAAAAGGAGATCCTCTCATCATCTTTCTTCCCTCACTATTTAACCCTAAAATAAATAAGTCTTGTTTCTGTTGGGTCTCTCCCTGCCCACACACACACTGAGGCGTAATGTGGTAATTCTGGTGGAATATGTGGAAATAAATGTTTGATCTTTAGTGTTGGGTGTTAGTTATCTGTCACACAATTACAGAAGTAAATGGTATTTTAAAAGACTGTTAGAAATAAAGCTTTCAGTATTTTTTCCTTTATAGATTAACATCATATGATTACTAAAATGAAAATCAGTCTACATTTATAGCAGATGTTTAGACATGTCAAATTTAGAGAAACAGCATTCCACATAAAATCTAAATATAAATTTAGATTTTCTTTACAAACCAGTAAGACCACTTTACATGTGAACTTTTAACCTAAATAAGACTCACAGATAACTTAAAGTTGCCACTGGCCACACATGTCCAGATTGTGCACACGCTGAACCTTATTTCACTTTTGTTTAAATCCGCTGTTCCAAGATAATTCAGACACAAATATGCTTAAAGCTGTGGAGGTTTCTTAATTTCCTGTGTAGGCCACACACAACTACACAGTGCCATTGGATACAGACTGCTTTCTGGTTCTGAGATACAGATTCTGCTACCACCATTTTTAGTGTAAAAATAGATTTAGTCAAAGGGTGAGAAACCAATGCTTGGAAGTAAACAGGGTCACTTGATCCATACCAGCAGAACCAGTACAAGCCAAACAGAGCTCTCATTGTCTGTGGCAGTCACCACTAAGCTCTGCTCTTTATTGCTCCCATCCTTCTCCATACAGTATCCTTCTCGACAGATAACAGTAAAGTATTACAGTATGTACAGTTTTATTGTTATGCAAGATTTTTTTAAAGCAATCACTATGCAGACATCTTAAAATGTTTGCTACTCATTGAAAAAGCACAAATCCCCTTTTTCTCCTGTAGTAGACATGCATTTACACACTCAAATGATAAGTAAAACAATGAAAGAATTTTCCAATTTATGAGAAAAACACACTCATACAGGGAGGACAGCAAGCAGCAGTGACTCCTTGATAAATCAGGAGTGTAAATGGGTTTTGTGATTGATGTGGGATGATTCATTTCCACACCTTAAACAGTTTTGTTGTTGTTTTTTTTTTTTTTTTTAACTTCCAGGACCTAACGGGCTGAGTGGTCTGTGTAGTTCAAAGCCTGGCTGAGGTTTTGCGTTCCAAGTCAGGCTCTTTGGGACAAGCGTGCCTTTATTCTAAGGCGGGGGCACTGGTGGTGGTGGCTGGGATTCCACACCTGTGTTTGCTCCTTACCCAATAATTGGGAGCTGCATGCTATTTTCAGCCCAGAGAGTACAAAGTGGTTCACTCATGAGGTACTTCGGGTGAAGAATTTTGGCTCCCAGTTTGATGTGGATGGATTACCTAAAGTCCTGTGGATAAGACAGGCAGAAGGTATATGAAACTGAAAAACAAGCAGTTCCAAATATGAAGGCTGAAAGTGACATTATTAACAACTCTTACATTTTCATGAAGGTTTTGATTGTGGAGATTTGTTTTTTTTTTGTATTTTTAAGATTTCTATAAAATATTTTTGAAGTTCAAAATATACTGTATGTTTACATAAAATTGAGTTATAATGTTGAAGAAGTGAGTATAAAGATGACAACTTGATGATCAACATTATAAGAATTCAGACCATTTACTTAACTGCAATAAATTAAAACGGTTGTTATATTTAAGGCACTTTCGTATTAAAACTTTACTTATAAGCAAAAACTTAAATGAATATGTATTTTTCACTTCACCATCACCAAACCTGTGTGACCAAAAGAAACATTACTTTTCAGAAAGTGACTCAAAAGGCTCTGTAAATAAGGATAGACAGAATAGAATTGAACAAAAATAGGTGAGCCGGCACACAGTTACCTGCTAACCTTGTTTAGTAGAAGGTTCAGTCCAAGGGCAAGACAAACTTCCAACTCAAAACAAACACTTACTTTGGCCTCTGATGGGAAAGCATGCTCACTTTTCCCCACGATCCTCTGGAACAGCTCCATTCACTGTCACACAGGTGGCCATGATCACCACAGCTAAATATTCCAGATGTAAATGCTCTTTGCGAGCTTTTCTTGCCTATAATATGCTGCATGTGATGTATTTTACATATTCCTACAGAGTGATAAATGGCACGGCAGCTCTGCGCTTCTAATTTATTATTTTGTTAATAGTGAGGGTGGAAAATGTCAAAACACTGCACAGTTGTCAGGCAACACTTCCTTGCTTGCACCTTTGAAAAAAAAAGCTGTTACCAACCAAGGGAAACTTAATAAGAGTAATTTTATTCCAAATGTTAACTGGCTGTGGTGGATGTGTAATTTATTACCAAGAGACAAGAATTTTGACAAATCATTCAGCTCTGCAAACTTGGCTGTGGCAAAGTTCAGCTATCAGACTCCTATGTAAAGAAAGCCCACTTCTCTTTCATCGGGATACTAGATTTATGTGTGTTCTTACGCTAGTAAGCAGGTTCAAAGCCCTGTATAAAGAAACTAGCAGTTGACCCATGAAAAATATCACAAATATGATAAAATGCACACATTTTGCTGTAAATCTTACCACAAGTTCTGGTATTTGGCCAAGATGAGATAGTCAATGAGGAGAGTGAGGTGAAGTGTTGAAGGAAGGCACAGCTTAATAATAAACCCAAGATAGTGGTCAACTGCTATAAAGTCATTTATGATGTAGGAAGCTGAGAAAAGCATAAGAAAAAAAGACAAGGTTGATTTTTTTAAAGACTGATTTCACAAATATAGAATTATAAATTACATAACAAATAACAAAACTTCATTCTATTAAAAAATTGCTTCTTAAAAAAACTCCTGATGCAGCTTATACATGTTAAATTTTTACTTTCTGTCACCCCACACCCTCTGTCAATGTTTAGCTTTCTTTAAGTGGGGTTGTTTTATGCTACTGTCTGACCATGATGGCCAATGAGTAGCTGCTTGCTTAATATTGCATTGAATATACCTGAGAAAAGCTCTCGTTAAACCACTACCATCTGGAGGTTTATAAGTAGTGATATAACATTTGACTGTGTATAATTTTGCAAATGCCTCTACAAATAAAAAAAAACATGTGATTAACACAGCAGTAAAAACATTAATGTAACAATAATTTCTGATTCACTTGATTTTTTGTCGCATACATTTGTCATGAACCTTTAAGAAGGAAACACCTGTCAAAGGTATTCATATATTTGTCTTGATTTTTAACTTAACCATGTTTGAGAAGTATTTAATATTTTGCTGACTTACTATGAATTTAAAAAGACTCATCAATTTCACAAGAAACAAATTATTTTTCTCCTATAAGGGAAGTTATATCTCACCTATTGACAGCTGGAATTGGCTCCAGCAACACCCCCTCCCCCCGCAACCCCGTTTGGGAATAAGTGGTAGAAAATGGATGGATGGAAGGAAAGCTATACACAAGTCCAAAGTTGTTATTTAGTAAATATGATTAAACGTTTCGCTCAATAAGCTTTCTTTACTATATTGGTGCATTAAACAGCCAGAATATTTAGGATCTGCAAATGTTTTAAAGAGTTCTATCCATACACTTAGCCAGGCGTTGATGTTTATGGTTTTGAAAACATCTTTTAAGGCAACTAAAAATGCAAACAAGCAGCCTCTGTATGGAGATTGCATGATGAAGAGTAAAAGCTGCCTTAATTTATCCTGTCCAAGATTAATCTGCAGAATGCATTGATCATCCGAATTAAAGTCCATCTGTATTTGGCATGGAAAATGACATACAATACCTGTTTTCTTTAAAATGCATTTCTCTCATCAATACTAGGCTTGGTATTATTAACAAGTCAACAATGTTGACAGATTTATGCAATACAGTTTTTGGTTAGCTTTAGGTACAAATATTGGTTGATTAGGTTCAAGAAAAGAATTGTGACATTTGAAATAAATTAACCTTCAGCCAATTTAAATAGTATTTTAATGGGTCAAAAAACAGCTTTTAAAAAAATTCCACCATAATTGTAGGCCTAAATTAGAGGGAGGTCAAAGGGATCTAAATGCCTGTTTCAAAGACAAAGAATATTAGTTGTTCTCATCAAGATTAAATTAGATTAAACACTGTTTCTTGCTTATATATATATATATATAGCTTGCAATGGCTCATTTCTCTTGTGTTGCATTAATGAGTGTTTATTTAAATGTTTAATAAAGTGGGACAATCAAACCAAATTTACAAAATTTGGAAAATATTTTAAATGCAAATGCAAATTTGCAGCAGCAGTAGCAATGCACAACTGAAGCATAGGTGTAACTTACTTATTAAAATTAACATATACAGTAATGTAAAACAAAAAATGCAATATTTTGTTAATTTACTTTATTAATTAAAAAAACAAGTTGGTAGTATCTAACAAAAATATGTTAAATGGGACTTCAGGATATTTTTGAGTGTGAGAACAGAATTATGCATCAGATTTAGGGACAGAGCAAAACAGATGGTGATGGACAGCTCTTGAATCTGATTGGGCAACTACTTTTAAAGTAGTTTGTAAAAAGATATTTACATTTGGCTACTTTTCCTGGAAGAGATTTCGGTCTAATCCTTCCAAAATAATTCTGTTTTTTTATTTTGCAACTAGTGAGAGAGGCAGAGTTCCTTTTTCTCATATACTGTAAACACCACTACACATCACAACAAACTAAACCTGGTTTTATCCTGTAGGAATTTAAATCATGGAGCTTAGTATAACTTTGATTATGTCAGAGCACTTTTGGTGTGAGAGTGGATACGAATATCTTTATTGCAATTGCTTTTGTTAATGCAGCTTTTTCTTCTTGAAGTTGTTTTGTATATGCAGCATGTTTTTGCATAGAAATCATATTTTCTCCATCCCTCTATGTGAGACATGCTATACAAACAAATTATAACAGCTTCCACACAGAGACATCATGTTCACTGAATTTAAATCTCATTCACAGATTATTGATCGAATTAAATTATTAAACATATTCATAAGGCATATCCATCACTCCGGTGGGAACTTCTTGATCCTTTTTTGGGTCTTGTTTTAACACAGATTTGTTAATGGACCATGTGAATGTGTCTTGTAACACCGATAGTGTTACAAAAACATTCAGTTCAAAAAAGGAGGACAGCCAGATGACATGCAGTGAGCACAGTTCATGAGGAATTTGATGAACAGGGTGATAGACCTTGGTAATTCTTCTAATCATCTACATATTTAGAAATCTTGCGTTCTCACACAACTCATACTGCCTGGAAAGTGCTACAATAATTGACTTTAAAATGATGTCACTCGCTTGACCAAATACATTATTCCCTGTTGGACCCAAGTACAGGGGATCATGCCCACAGGACCCACACTCATTTAATTTCAAACAATGGCAAAATCATGGGACTCAACTTCAGCCATCATTTAGTTGTCAGAAATTGAAACAAAATAGATGAGAAATGAAGTGCTGAGATGGGCCTGACCCTGTGGATGATTGCAGTCTAAATAGCTTGGGCTGAAATTGAGCATTTTGCACCCTGGCTGCTGCCCAAAACACAATTTGTCCTAGTTTGGATGACAACGTAGCCCGAATAGCATGGTGCGTCAAATATAAATTTCATGGGAACTCTTGTATCTCACTTCCTATGGAACCAGTAGAAGGAAAATAGAGTTAATCAGAGAATGACATCAGATCAGTGGTTAGGATTCTCCCTGACACTTCCATGACATGTTTGTATTTAAGGCTTGTACAGGTTTTTGAGGTATTATCTTTTCCTTTTCTTCTTTTTTTTCTCACACCAATACACAGTTTCTTTCTCACTCTTTAAAATATTGTTGCAGATAAAATATTTCAACCTACAAACACATGAGTACTAGAAAATGAGCCATTTCGTAATTCTTTGCTGAAACCCATTGCATTCAGTGAATGAAAGTCACAACCTTTGCTTATTGCATTTGTGTTTTATAATAAAACAATAAACTATTTATTTAATGTGAAAATAGGTTTTATACTGTTTTAAGTTAAAGACAGTTAGACCACCCGTCGCTGGTCACAAAGTAGTTTTTACAATTTTCAAAGAATACTTGGTTTGTAGATACCTAAAAGAAAGATCAAATAGCTTTGTGTGTTTGTGTGTGTGTGAGGGGGGGTATGTGTGTGTGTATCAGAAAAAAATTCACTTATATTGAATGTGTGAGTGGAAATATTAGGGGAACAGTTAGGTATAAATTGCTCTGCAGCTGCTTGATCAACATGGACATGCTAGCACTGACTATATGCTCAAAGTCAAATGTCCTGGTAATTGGCAGCTGTAGCATGAAAATATTCACATTAAAAAATGAAAAAACAAATAAACCCTTATTCACTGAATACTAAACAAAATGGAGTGAAACAAGTACTTTTTTCATCATTCATCATTCATCCATTTATATATGTTTGTACCTTCATGTGAGTGTATATATACACATATACATATATAAATGAATTATTAGATTTCCTGTTATTTTCCCATTTGGACCTATTAGATTGACCACAGAGATTTAAGAAGTGGGAGGAGGGTTTAAAAAAATGTATTTTTATTATTTCTAAGAATTGAACATTGTATTGCAATACTTTTGCTATAAAACAATTTCTGTATTTATCAGCCCGGTGTTACTGACATCCTAACTCATCTCAGCCTACACATAAGGGATACAGGTACTTGGTGGTACTGTAAAGCACCATGTCTCTGGTCAATGCTTCAGTCATTCTGTTACTTAAGGAGCTTAATTAAAAGGTGTACCTCAGCCTCATATGCCACAGACCAGTAGGTTTAAGACTGAACAGGGATCACTTGTAATGGAATCTAATGCCTTGCTGTCTGTTTGAGAAAGCTGGAACTAATCGATCAGTGGGGAGTATCTGTGAAAGAGATGTTCAGGGAGGAGCTTTGACTGCTCTGGAGCCAGACAGGCTACTGTCTGATGCCCAAGTTCTGGCGTTACCATGCAGAATTACCACATGATACACTGGTCAAACTGGCTTGGATGCAAAACCTGTAAAATAGTGAAGCCGACACATTCTTGTCTTGCCTCCTAATTTTGTCATCTCTGTCAAATTAAGTTGCTATCATTTCTTCCTCACATCTTTAATCCTCTGTCCATGTACCTCTCCTTTTTGGTCTTTGCATATTTTATATCACATTCTGTGTTAAGTCCTTCCCCTCTGAACTCAATCCCCAGTCTGGCCCTCTGCTTGAGCCCCTCAGCTGCTGGTCTCCTCTCACACTAACCCCCTTGTTTATATCAGGGATGCAATTAAGTTGAAGCCAGTAGAGGAGTCCCAGAGAGAGAGGCAAGAGTGCAAGCTTGTGAGTCAAATTTCTACTTCTACTTTCACACACTCCTCCCTTTTCCATTTCACTCGTTTTCTTTTTTCTTCTTGCTCACTTTTTATTGCTCGTTCTTTGAACACGCAATGCATAATATACTTTTTTCTTTTGCAAATTGAATAAATAAATAAATAAAATAGAGCATTGTTTTTATTTGATGTACACTAATGCAAGTAGATGGTAGATTTACACCGTGTTACAGGAAACGGCTTTATTGGAGAGAAATGTGGTTGGAGGTCGTTTGACATGAAGCTGAAAATTGCTTAAGCAAGACATTACCTCATCTATGTGACGCAATTTCAAATGGAAAGGGGGGGGGGGTGGGGGGGTACTTGTCCTACCCATGCCAACATAACTGTGTCCAAATCAGCTAAATTTTGTGCTTGAAAGTGTCAAGATAGCTTGGGTCATGTTTTCATTTGACTGTATACGGCTAACTGTCTTATTTTTTTTCATTTATTTCTTTTTGTCATAGGGGAACTGGTTTGAGTACTAAGTTCAAATTCTCCACATGTGTGGTCTGTTAGCCCTGGGGACCTATCCCAGAATCCCAGACACACGTGTTCAGGCAGAAGCAGTAGTGCAATACAGAGTAGATAAACAGTGCTTTGCTGGCCACTGGGCACACTCCACATCCAAACAATGCCCAGCTAACTCCTTTGCAGGAGTATATAACAAAGACTAAGTCAAATAAAATCCTATGAGTTCATCATAAGAAAGGTCTTTGTGGAGAAAACTCATCTTGTCACTATTGGGATATCCCTGGTTATGTTTTTGTCGTAAAAAGAATTCATAAAAGCTGCAGTATGCCTACAATCATGTGTGGGTATTAAATAGACTGAATTTATGGTTGAACTTAGTGGTGAGCACCTCAATTGCTGTTTGAGAACATTCAAGTCCTGCAGAGTAAGTGTGCCTCACGCCTCACTTTCATAGGGGAGATGCAAAAGAAACCCCAGGGATATGTGCAACGATGACGGACAGCGGGATAAACAGAGGGATTGTCCCTGACCTCCCAACACCAGTCTAGAGGAAGACGAATAGCCCCCCAATGGGCCCTGAGCAGATAAAATACACCCTACCGTCTTCAACACCAGGTGTGACAGCCATCAGGGGTGGCCTATCAGCAGGAGGCACAGAGAAGGGGAGGTAAGGGTGAGGGGGCACATTAGGAACATATCAGCAATTACTCTCTGAGTTTATTTTTCTTCCTGCTTTAACACCTGGATAGCCAGTTATATTCATCCTGGGTGTTGATTGTATCTTAAGTTCTAAGTGAAAACACTTTTGTGACTCATTTGTTGATTATCTGATAGTACACTGAAACCTGTTAATGTTACATTATAGCAACCATTTAAAAAGAGTGTTTATTTGTCAGAGCATGGCTTTTACACAGCGAATTCAGTGGCCTTGACATTTCAAGTTTTAGTGCTTATCTGGGAAGTTCAGTTCCATCTTTGCTGTTAGCTTACCCAGAGTTGCAAATCAACTTCTTTATGTAATGGAATTCACAGGGTTGAGGGCATGTTTACCTCTTTTTCCAGGCCCATTAGGCACAAAGCGGCTATATCATATCTGACACAAGAAAATGGCCTCAGTCTGTTTAAGCCATGATCTCTGACTACATGGGCCCCACATCCTCAGCTTGGCCTCTGCAAGCAGAGATATGAAGAGGGATGACAGTCATTTATATGTCCTGAACTTTAAACTATAAATGTGTTATGGGTGCAGACATCCCACAGCTGAGACAAATAGATTGGCTCTGCTGTTGTTAAAGCTGGGAAGTGGGACAGGCTTTTACAAGCATACATATGAGCCTCCCACCCAAAAACATAGAAACAGAAAATGTTGGAAAATTACTCAGCAGATGTTTTTTTTTCAAAGGAAGGGGGGTTTGCTAATTCTGTCAAAACAGTCTTTTGTGGATTGTTACATGTCAAGCTGATCTGCAAAAATGAAATAGTCTGTGTGCGAAAAGAACTGTGAAAATGGGAAGCTCAGACCTCTAATTTCCTGTGCGAGCATATGCTGTAGAAAGGGAAGGCCAGGCCGCTCTGTGACTATCAGGAATCAGCTCAATAGTCCCCCACGCCACCGCTGTCCCAGCAATACCCTCTTTAGTGCCCCCTCCTCTCTCTCTCTCTCTCTCCCTCTCTTTCTCTTTTTCTCCTAGCTCAGGCCTCAGGGCCGCTGTGAGTTAACTTTTCTCAGCCGTGACCAAAAAACATTGTGATATCTTACTCATCTAATCCCCATCTCACTCATCAAGCAATAAGGTATGGCTTGCAACCTTTGACCTCACAAGTCAGAACAAACCACCTTCCAGTAACACCACCCCGTCAACCTCCACAACATGGTGAGGGAACTTTTAAACATTTTCACAGCCAAGGTGGAATTTGGAGTTTGATATTCAGACATGGTGAAAACTTTTAAGTGTATGCCATTAAACAGGGTGTAATAAAGTTTCCATTTCTAATTTGCATTAAAAATATAATATAATATAATATAATATAATATAATATAATATAATATAATATAATATAATATAATATAATATAATATAATATTTGGAGTGGTGGTTACAGTGTGAAGGTTACTGGTTACATCTGCTCAGGCAACTTCTTCAAGTTTGCAAGTGCTCCTTGTGTTGGTGTGGCTTTTCCCCACTGTCCAAAGACATGCAGTTCTTTTTGTTTATGCAGCACTCTTCATTATTTTCTTTCCAGGATTTGCACCACTGTCCTGTTTGTAGCCTCATATTTCTGTATTTGCAGCACTTTTCTATTTTTGAACCTCATTTCTTTATTTCTACTGACACTGTAGCTTTCCCCACTAACATTTATAGTGTATTTGAAGCACCTTTGTACCTGCCAGCCATTATGTTTGTGAGGACTGCATTTCTTCCTTTATGTCTTGTATTATGAAATCAACCTTATTAAACCCCAAACACTCCTAATACAAACCTCAACTCATAATTAAATGTTCAACATGGGAATCATGTTTAATGAAATTTTTAAAAAAGTGTAAGCTGCAAAAATAAATCCAAACGGTGAATTTAATGTATTAGCAACAATGCCTTTAAAGCTTTGTTGCTAATACAAAACAGTCAGCATTCATACAAAACAGCAGCCAGACCATCATTCGACCTTCACCCTCACAGCAAGAAGGTTGCTGGTTTAAGCCTCAGCTGGAGGGATGTTTAAACAATACCTTTTCTGTGGGGAGTTAATATATTTTTCTCTTGTATGCTTAGATTTTCTCTGGGTTCTCTGGCTATCTCACACCCACAAGGCAAGCACGTTAGGTTAACTACTATGGATAATTGATCACTTATCACATGCAAGCCACTTGAGATAAAAGCAAAAGCCATTGATTGTAGAATAGTATTTTTTAATAGTTTTGCCAGAAGGACCAATGGCAGGTAAAAAAAAATTAGTTTATCAGGTGTTACAATACTTTAATTAGTAGTTTATTTACCACTGCATCAGTGCAAATAATTCTGCCTCCTCTAGATTTATCTAGCCAGGGTAACTGGACCCACAGTGCCAATATTTTTAATCCATGCCCTATCTTTAGTCAATGCATGAGCACTTCAGGAGATTTTTACATTGTACAACATCTGTCCATTTAGATACAAAACAAAACCTACAACAAATATATTTGCTGTGACCCCACCTCCATCTCAACCTTTTCATTGAATATCACTGAGAATTTCTGACAGTATAGAAGTGAGCAATACTGAGGGCGTGTTGATATTTTAATAATGACACGCTAAGATCCTTGTCTCTTTTCTACATGCTAATGAAACAAGCAGCATGCCTTAAAATATGCATGTTCGCTTCATTTGGCTACCTGACGTGAGGGCATGATATACAGTGTATGTGTCTGCAGAGCATAGTGTATAGCGTGTATGCATGCGGAGCCTAAAAGTTCTCAAAGGGGCTCAGAGTTCCCCTGCTCCAGCACATCTGGGCTTTATATCAGGCCTTTAATTAATCCTGAGTGAAGGCCAGGCAGTGACAGGCTGACTGGGCAGGCTCCAGTCCAGGACAGGACCAGATTTATTATAACTGAGCTCCAACCAGCATTGATTTATTTCAGACTGAGGAAAGAGGAGAGTTGAGTGGGTGTGTTTAAGGGGACTGAGGGTTGGCACTGGTTAAGCTCAGTTAAAGTGAGAAGGAAAAGATGTTAAACTTAGGAGTGAATTGGGAAAGGTGAGCACATCACAAGTAGGCTGTACTAGAGTGAGAGGAGATGATGGAGTGATGCACTGTTACGAAAGCTAGATTTGCATAGCAATTTTTGCATTTTAGCAGAGGCAGGGGATGGGGTGAGCAGTCAAACACTTAAATAGAAAGAAAAGGAGGATTGAAATCAAAGAAGAAGGAGAGATTATAAAAATTGAAAACTTCTATCCATTAGGTGGGTTAGTCTATCCAAGGCATGCACTGTCAGTCAAAACCCTCAAGGCACATTTTCAAAAGTTGGGGGGACATAAATTCTTCTCTGTTCATTTGACTTAATAATGACATCCATCTAAACAGAGCAAAACACAGGAAAGCATTATCCTCCCCATGTTTTCTTCCCTACAGTCCCTTTGCTTGGCAGCAGGAGGATGATTTTGGAAGGATGTTCATTTTATTATTTAACAGTTGGTCACAAATGAGCAACAATGTGGTTTTATAGCCATGACTTTGCATCAGTGTTTAAATGTAGAGTTAAAGTACTGACTTTTTTGCAACATGCTGTGGAAAAAGCACTGAAGTGTCTGTTTATCCAAATAATTTATTTCTAGTTTTATTACATCCAGTTATCGTCCACAATAGTAACTTATACAATCAAAATTTTAGAAACTAAAGATATAACTTTATACATATAACAAAACATTTACTTTATACCATGTAATATATTTATGATGTTTTCAGACCCAAAACAGAAATAATTTTCTCTGGAATTGTTGCTGTGTTGGTTTTAGGTCTGTTGCTAACATGTCAAAAAACTAATAAACTGAAACAAAAACAGAAAAAATAATTTAAACTAAAGAATTGGAATTTATTTATGTGAAATGATAAAACCTCAAATTACAAAGCCATAAAAGCAAATGCCCATTACTGGACCACTGAGTGTTCACTGTGGCGCTTGTCTCTAAAAGCCAGGGTTGTCCATTTTAGGACATTTGGTTCTTATATCTTTTACTCAGTGTCACTCTTGCTTCTCTGCCTTCAACTTGTGACTGAATTCAAGTCTGCTGTGATTAATGGGCCTTTTTAGCACTATCGTCTAGACGCCAATTCCCAAACTACCTTAGGGCATGAAGACACATCATTGTTGTTTCAGGGCTGCCAGCCCCCACCTCATCCACAGCTGTGAACAGCTACAGTTTAATGTTTAAACCTAAAGAGCAGTCGCCACCCACAAACTGGATGCACTACTGAACTGAAGTTCAGGCATTACATGAATGTAGATGCATTTCATCGTTAACATATGTTCAGTGTTTTAACAGTGATTCAATTCAGCACACTCCATTGTCAGTGTGGCCATGTTCATAGCTGGCTTTAGCATATCTTCATTGATCACTCAGCCATGTCACACATACTATATGAGTTTGCTTCAGAAATACAGACTGTTTAGTAAGAAATGGGAAAATCCACCACACACCCACAGACTTGTGAACTGCCATTTTAATATTTAGCAGTTAACAAGTAGACACTGCCGTCTCAGGTAAAATACAGCTTTTCGCATATTGACTTTATTGTATTTATTTACCTTTTTTCATCAGGATGTCAGCAAAGAAGTCATGAGACTGCTGGGTGTGTGTGGGTGAAGGGGGGGTACGTATGGGTTGGGGTAGCGTTGTGTTGTGTGTGTGTTTTATGGTGTAATTTATGTGGGTATTGTGGGGATGAGGGTGAGACGGGGTTGCTTTCAGGCTCAGGGACCAGAGCTCTATCTGGCCTGGATGGCCGGTCCCTGGCTGGATTGGTGTTTGCCGGTCTTGGCCCCCTGAGGCCTGTGTCCACTGATTGTGGGGACCTCTAGGCTCTCTTCTGGATCTACCTCACTGTGACCGCAGCAGCTGGGGTCCATGGAAGGTGCTGTCTACATCGGATTTGCGATGTCACAAACACAAAGATGCACCTCTTGTACAGCTTTGACACATTTCAGTCAGGAAAGATCTCAGTCCAGATGAAAAACATTGTAGGCTGATGCATTGATCATGTAATAAAAGATGACCAGTGGCCAACAGACAGTAATTTGCTTGGTGCTGTAGGACACTGTTATCGTCCAAGTTGTCACCCCCCACCCCGCCCCTCCCTTCTTCCCTTTTAGCTTAAGAATGTCTTTGACCAAAAGTGGTTCTTTTTCATTGTCTCACAGAGGCCAGTATGCTAGGTAATCATATAGCCTAATGGCAGTTGTGTTAGCACCCCTTGCCACTATATTGGTTTAAAGATGCACTTTAGAACTTTTTATAGATATTCTTAGTGATGTATGTACCCTTTTTTGACTGATAATTTGGCATCCATGTTGCATCCTACCTTTACTTATTTGTCAATTTTTGCCTTTTTCTTCTCTTTCTCCAAAAATATCCTCATGTGCTTCTTTGATGAATTACCCACTGTGTGCATTTAAAATGAATATCCGCCTGCTGGTATGTGATGTATCGTGCAAAGCAAAACTCAGCTGCAATGTCAGACAGTGTCCTGGAAGTAAAAGTAGTGAATTTTCAGCGAATTTTGTAATTACACTGTTAAAATAATATATTTCAGCTTGAATAATAGAAAGTAAAACAGTGCTTTTCTATTGGCTGCATGTCTTCTGTCACACACATTCACTGTGGCTTCAGACCCTATTCATTTTCTATACGGTTATAACAAATTAGGGTGAGAAACTGGATTGTTTCCCATCAATTAGTAAGCAAGATGC
>JBAMIG010000008.1:13440623-13453020 GCA_037177335.1 Kiunga ballochi
CTATTCATTTTCTATACGGTTATAACAAATTAGGGTGAGAAACTGGATTGTTTCCCATCAATTAGTAAGCAAGATGCAAAGTATACTCTGGGCAGATTGCCGGTCTATCCCAGGGCCAAAAACACAACATTTGGTCCAAAAATCTAAGCAAGTCATGGAAATAAAGTACAACTCAGTGGCCACAACCTGAGTTGCTACATTATAAATTTTGTCCAGCAGCCAGCAGGGTTCATGTTGTCCTGAATCTTCCCGCCAGCACTCCACATTTGCCAGGGGGAAACTGAGCAATAGAGTTTAGGTTCTCGCCAAGACTGGAATGAGCTTTGGCTGTTTGTGAAGTTGAGACTGGACCATTTGAGGGCTGTAGACGCATATCTCCCTCCCAATTCCCTTCCCTCACATAGGGCCAGAGACGGCCACTTTCAGTACACCCATGGGGAATGGGGAATTCACCCTGCCACCCCTTAGAAACATTTATTTTTTTTAGCAAAAGCTCTTTTCAGAGTCATAAAATGGCTAATATTGCAAGGAATGTGCTAATAATAAATAACAAATACTAAACGGGAAGGGTCCTTTTTAAATACTTTTTAAATGTTAATCTATTTCTCACATATTCTTGTTTAGATTATAATGGTTTGTAACATTAAAAAACAGACACGCTGGCAGTTAAGAGATCTTAAATTTAGAAATTTAGTTAAAAGATGTGACACTAAAAGGTTTCTTGACACTTTAGCTGTGTTAAAGTAAACATTGTAAGACTGCCTGCACTCACACGCCAGCAGTCATTAGTCTGTTAATTAACAAATTGACTTTTCACAAACACTTATCTCATAGTGATTTTTTTATTCTTACTTAGTAACTTAGTAACCACACACTTTCATTGTTTGGTTTTTGTTACAGTGTTTGCATGGTCAGTGTGCTAATGTACTCTGAAGAATTTCTATAGTGCACGCGTAACCGTGGGTTATTTTCTAAATAACTCGCAGGAAATAACATCAAAATATATCAATTAAAAGGAAAGCATCAAACATTGCACAGCACTTCTTCAGGACAATAAAACTTTGCATGTCCAATACAGAATATATAGACATAAATATTTCAAATAAAACCTACTCACTCACTCACTCACCCACCCTCCCCATCCCCCTTGGGTAGGGCAGGGGGCTGGTCATCTCGAGCTCAAGTTCTCTACCAGAGTCCTGGGAGCTTAACTGCTCCTAGAACTGCACTCTTCTGGACAGAGATGTCTGATATTTTCTGTTGGAGACACTTCTCCAGTGTGGGATATATATATATATATATATATGGCATGTTATGTATCTGGTCTGCTGTAGTTTGGTAACAGACAGCACCTTTCCCTACAGTATTACCAAGATCATATTTCTGTTTAGGTCACCTTTACATGCTTGAGAGATCACGTAAATCACATTTAAAAAGCGTATACACCTCATTATACCACTGAAACTCCAATTCAGCGAAGTGTACCAGAGAATATTCAGACCTCATTTGTGGTGTAAACATGTCGTTACTTATACAGATTAACTCTGCGGATCAGATTACTCCTTCCTCCCTGACATACTTCAACAGTGTAGTTGAGGAAACCAACCCAAGTATCCCAAAGCAACTAGTGGCCCTATAATATTTTTTCTTAATTAGACATGTTTTAAGTCATTACAGTCTATTTCATTCCATGCTCATGTTACAGCAGTTTAAGCATGTTCTTGTATATACTGCGATGAAATGAATTTGGCCCACTCGTGGATGTCTAATGAAGCTCAAGGCCACAAGCAGCGAGACCTGTCCATCAGTGGCAATTATTAGAAGAGACCACCGGTGAACCAGGGCCATTTGGCTGGCCTAATAACAACGTGAACGGGAGAGCTGAGGGACAGGAAGTGAAGCCAGACAGGCTGGTGCTGAGAAAAGCACTTTTCAGAGAGAGAGGCCTCATTGGAAAAAAACAGTGACAAGGCCTATTTCAGTTCAAAACTCCCATGACCTATTTCCAGATGACAACCCATGATGATCCCATGATGCATTTTTCTCAAAAACTAAAACTGCAAGAAGATTTTTTTTTATTTTAAAGCTCAAAAAATGCAAGTGAAAATAATCACTATTACACCTGTGTGTCCCAGATTTGATCTGTTTGATGCTCCAGTAATTCAAGAGGTTAGTTGGACTAAAAAGCAGTTGACACTAAAGATGTGAGACCCCACGTGTTCCACTGCCAATCAACATGGGAGGCTTTCGCTTTATAGCTCAGGGTTTATTGCTTGACAGTTTAACTACAGCTCAAGTTACACGTACGACTGTTTCACTGTTGTGCTTCGCCCTCATCCTGGTCGGAGTGTACATGGGTTAAAGAGCCATTTTGGCTTAGAGAACCAATATCAATTATAGGTAAATTTAGGATTAAACAAAGAAGACTTTGAATCACAATCAATGTAAAAATGGCAATGTGTTAAAGAAATAGTCAAGGGATGATTAAGAACTCGAGAGACTGTAAAAGTCTTTCATTCAATAGTTTTTACAGCTTCAGTAAGTAATGTGAACCTACTGAAAATCCAACATGTCTGTATAATTACATCTCAATCTCATGTCTCTATAATGAGACAATTAAATAAAAAATGTATTTATAAAATATAATATATGTACAAATATGTAGTTGTTCAACTGACCTTGAAATTTGCGTAAATTTGAAGGTCATTCTTTTTTAGACGTTCTAAAATCCAATATTTTCAGCCTATTCTAGCCAATAAAAATGAATAATTGTTGGCTCATTCAGCACTATTTCCTAAAATATGTTTGCAGAAACACTGCAAGCCAGCAAAGTCATTAGTGGGTCTGACATCACACTTGGGTGATGCCTGGAATAACTCCTTATCTGGTTAAAAAGGCTCATGACAGAGACAGATTTATAGTTTTAACATTAAGGCAGCTATGAAAAATGAGACATTATACCAGTGTTTTTTCAATCTTTTTGACCACTGTAATTGTACAATAGGGATTTAGTAGCAATGTGATACCTCAAACTACTGAAGGAGTCACAGTTTAGGAATTCCCAAGATGACATTTCAAACAAAGCTGCATTAATCTCTGTGACATAGCAGCATTTTGTGCATTTATTGATTGTGAGTATCAATCACAAAGTAAATTTTCATCACAAAATATAATGAAAAGTTTGCATTTTGGGTAGTGTTTTCATCATTCATTGTCTGCAGCTACTAATAAGCTGTTCTAAGTTGATATTGCTCAAAAAGTTTCATTCTGGGGGCTCTTTGAGTTCATGTTGAAGGGCTAAGGAAAGATTAATAGAAATGATCCTTGGCCAGACAAAGATCCACAATTGATGGCTAAAAAAAAAAAAGCTCACTATTATCACCTTGTAGCATAAATTGAACTTCTTCTTTTGTAGATGCTAAGCGTGGATGCTGAAACTTGCATCTTCAATCAGAGAAATTGTATTCATGTCATTTTAAATTTTGAGAGTAGGTAGTTTATCTTATTGAGCTTTCTACTTAAGTCTGTTGTAAATGCTTTTTACAATGTCGAATTGCGCTGTGTTTAAGTCTGCATTCAGTTCATCCAAACATAAAGGCAAATTACACAAAAAAAGAGTGATAATGACTGACCTCATGAAATGACTTTATTACTTACAATACACAGTAATTGAAACAGTGTATTTGTCTGACGATATTTTATTTCCTGTGCAAACATTACTATCTGGAACAAAAGTGGGTGTTTTTGGTTGAGATGAATTCTGGGAATTTTGAGGTTGTTGTCTAAGGGTCTCAGCAGTTCTGAACTCCATCTTGGCAGAACTTCATAAGAGAACTCACGCAGCTCAAATATTTCGGCTTCAAATGATCTAGAAAAACACATTCCCACTGGGTGGTTGAAAGTAGGCGTGTACACTTTGTGTGTACTTGTGAAAGATGTGGCTCCCGATGTGTGTGTCTGTATGTGTGTGTTTATGAGCTGTTAAATGTAAGACTGTCTTTTACTTGTGACTGACTAAAATCCCGGTGTTTTCAGATACTCTTCCAACTGAATAATCTCTAAGACTCTGATTATTTTCTTAATTAAAAGAACCCAAACAATCTCCCTCATTCGTAGAAATTAAAATAGTTTAGAAGCAATGAAAGCACAGGCAAAGACATTAGAAAATGGAAGCCACACATCATCTGTTTCTTCAGCCCTTTGAGAAAAAAAGCAGAAATTCATTATGAAGGCATTGTAATATCCATGATTCCCATCAAAAAACATGAAACACATTTTACCGGTTTTATTTGCATTTGAGGTCATAGCCAACTGTAATATAGAAGAATTGAAGTTTATCAACAGAGAAAGTAGAAAGTTACACAAATCGTTTTGCTGGGAATTAGTTGTGTGGTTGGTAAACCAGAGGCTATATGGATGCTAGTAGGGACCACCCTGGTTTTCAAGCTCCAAAAGCCTGCCCACAGGCCTAAAAACAACCTAACCACACAACTGCTGAACTCTCTCGTTCATTATGAAAGCACAACAAAGAAAAATGTCGAGATCAGCCCCAAAACCAGGAAATCATGCAGCTTGACATGCACTTTCAGTGCGATAAAGAGGATAAAATAGGATCTAAAGTGTCAGTTTGGTCTGTTTGCTTGTTTTTATTTTATTTATTTTATCAAAAGCAACTTTTGACAAAGAAAATGTCTGATTTAACAAAATATTTCCAATAAAAAAGAAAAAATAAATTAATCAAATGGCTTTAACTACCATCTACCATTTATTAATAATGGTAGATGGTATGGTATTTTCTTTGATTATTTACCTTTTTATAAATTTGATTTATGGGTATTTTTAAGGAGAAACACCTTTCATTTCTAATATTTTAAACAATTGCCCACAATTTGGTGTATCTGTATTTATTTGTTGTTTCTGTTTGTGAACAAAAACATTTTACAAAATTACTAATATAACTTTGTAAATTAAATACATTGCACTAATAATAAATAGGGGTCTTTTATACGTCCACATAATTCTCCAAGGCAAAAATAACATATTAAAGTACACCAATCTTTTCTGTAACGTAAATTTCTGTGTTTCCTTATATCATGTATGTTCTGTAGCCTTTTTAATTCCATGCACAAAAAGTGGATACACCTGTATACTTAAAGTCCTTGCAGACCGAGAGAGTAATAATGAAATCAGCATTTTTGTTGATTTTAACTGTAGATAACATAGATAACTGTAGAACATGAAGACATGGCTCATTTACTTTCCTTAGTTTGCTAAAGTCTATACTTTCTAATATTTTAAACCTCTTTTAACATATTTAATCACCCGTAGTTCAAACAGAAAGCTATGTGCTTTAAATGTAAGAAGAAGAAAAAAAACATAAAGGTGTACAAAACAAGGAAGATCATTTTTAAACCTAACATAAAGCTAAACCTGTCTTAAACTCAGGTTATTAAACTGAGTCGTTACATGTTTTTACATGTAAGGAGTGACTGAATAAAAAATTACAAACAATCTTGCCTTTAAAGCTGCTTCATCCTAAACAAAATTAGTGTGCATGGTATTTTTAGTCATTGTTAGATTATGGTTTTAATTGGGCTTCGGCCATGTAAATAACAAATTGAAAGACTTAATAATTTGCATTGATGTTTATAAATTTGTTGTCATGTTTTTACTTACTCGTTAAGAGTCACAGTAACACAAAGTGCTAATTCATTTAATACTCACAGTTTACAGTTCCTATAGTAACCTGTTGCTGAAATAAAAATACATGCAAAGAAAAACGAGTGAGCTCAAACATTCTCAACAATCGTCCCTCAGTTATGTGAAATGTCTCGAGTTGTGACTGAAAGTGCCAGCTCCATTTAGACCACCTCCTGAGGTTAAAACTAGTAAACAGGACCTGTGAGAAAAATGAGAAGTTGAAGTAATTTCCTACTCAAGTGGCCTATGAAGTCTGGCAACTGTGTGGCACTGTACTGCCTCAGTATTTCTGGAGACAATGATGTCATACTTGTTACCTCAGCCCTAAATGGTAAGTGTTGTAAAGTATCAGTGAGGCCACAGGCAGGTGCCTGTTAGCATCACTAGTGGCCCCAGCTGGGCTGTAATAGTACTCTTAAATTTTCATAAATGCAGACCCTCATGACTTGTATCTTCAAATTGAGATCATTAAGGCCCAGCTTCATAATTAAAACTGAGCTAAATTCAGTTTGCAAACTGATCACACATTTGATTTATCAAAGTTAATGCAATATTATTGCCTCTAATACCATATAATGTTACTTTATATTTAGGGTGTGAATTAAAATGCACATTGTGATTTTAAAATTGAGATTTCAGCTGAGAAAAAAAACATATTAAAGAGCAAAATTGTGTTCAGAATTCTGGTCACTATGTACAATAGGTAAATTACAGATTAAAAACCAGGTATGTAGCAAAGAAAAACTGCTCTGTCCTCTGAGCAACAATCACCACCTACAGCTGATTTTTAACTACTGTATTTCCTTGTTTAGAGTTTTGATGAATTCCAGATGTTACTATATGCTCATAACAACTTGACCAAGACAAGAAAAAGAAGGTCTCAGTCAAGTTGCTGAGATGCATTGGGATTATGTATGCTTGCATTTGAGAAAGAATGCGTGTACAGACGTGACTCCTGTCAAAATCCTCAACTGAGTTGAGTTATCATGCTGGCTTGATCTAGACTGGTCTGTTATTGTCATTATTTACAATGGCTCCACTTTGCTTGAAGGGTGCAAAGTGCTTCTAATAAACAGTTTAGGGTTTCCTTGTCAGCTGCTTTACAGCACACTATCAGACCACTGACAGTAAATAGCAGAGCTGCTCTCTTCCTGATGCAATAGCTTGAATGTAGAAATGACTGATGGGGATGCATTGGCCACTTGAAACAGCTGTGTTTAAGTCAAAAGAGACAAACAGGCTGACAGAGTATAAATAATAGGCAAGTTGCAGCATCTGTGAGTGAAACAAGAGCTATTCTGCATCATTAGCTTTCATGAGGAGACAAGCCAGGAGATAATATTTCACAGGTAAAAAGATGTCCTCATGATTCTCTTGCAGGGTGGATGAGTGAAAAGAAGCAGGTCATAGCTGTACTCCCCCCCCTTCATCTTATTCCTGAGAGAAGATACCACAGGAGCAAGGAGGTTGTTATTGTCATGGTTTGACCACAGATTCTTATTGTACCTGTTCACTTCATTTTAATTGCAGTTGAGTGTTACACATGACAACAACTCATAAAACTCTTCCAATATTGTCACATAGTAATGGACACATTTAATGACAGAGGTCAGATGCTGTGAAGTGAAGGACAATTATGACTAAACCAAGAAAAAGCTATCAAGACATGTCTCATTTCATCACTTGCATTGTCGATATTGAACTGAGGCAACAAACTATGTGAAGCCTCTTCCACTCTTCTGTGTGTGTTACTTGATAACTTCCTGCATGTAGTCATCAACATATTCTAAATTAACTTCCAAAATTGCAAAACCAATGTTTTCAAATATGAAACAATTTATTTGCAAGGGTTGGGCAGATGAAAATGTCTAAAAAGACTAAACCCTTTTTGAAAGCGTTGTACTGATTTTATTTTGTTTTACTATATTATTTTGTTTGGTTGAATCTAGGCATGACTTGATTTAAAATATGCATTTTCATACTGTTATTTGCATGTTAAAAGATAAACTTATACCTTACCATCTTCCTATATTTTCTAAATTAGCAAGGAGTTTTGTATATTAACATAAAAATAATTAAAAAAAAGCATTTCCCTGGCTTTATTGCATCGGGAAAAATCCTATTATATAAATACAAGTCTGTAATTTTATATTTCAGAATAATTTGTTTTATGGTAATCAAGCATCACAAATAAAGCTGTAGTTAAAGTTTTGCATCCATTTCTTCTGTCATTTTTTTACACACTTCATGTCTCCGTCATGTGCCCTCTGTGAATGTGTAGAATCACTGATAAAGTAGGAGCAGAGTTGAGCAAGGCAAGGAGGATAGCTTAAACTGCTCCTTGTAATAAGCAGAGCTGTAAAGCTGTGTCAGAAAAATGTTGCCTCCTCATTCTTCTTTCCTCCCCTTGCTTGATTTTTTATGGGTCTGTTACTGCATTTGTTACTCGTTTGATGGGCCGGGGGAGCCGTCCAGGCCCTGGAGTACAAGATATTATTCTTCACTCGCCCCCTCACCTCTCAATCTTCCCAAAATAACAGCCTCCTGCCTACTGTTTAAAGTCTTTCACCAGAGGCTGCAAGGGGGAGGAGAGCAGAAGGGGGCGAGAGGAGGAAAGCGAAGAGAGGAGCAAAGAAAAGCTGAAAGATGTCACCATAGCTCTCCTCTGAAGAGATCAAAGTGAGCCATTCCTTCAACCCAACGGCACCATAATGGTTTTGTGGAGTCAGAGTAAGAGCTCTCGCTGCTCGAGATGTTGTAACATGGATGATTAGTGACAGTAATACTTTGAACATTCTTCGTACAAAGGGAGAACCCAGCTGAGTACAAAGCTTTAAACATTTTCTGGGGAGGAGGGAAAATATGGGGGTTCTTCTGCCACCAGAGAGCATTAAGAACTGACATGTAAAAAGATATAACATTCAATTTTTTGGCCTATTTATATGCGTTCTGGGAATAAAGGACAACAAATAGAGAGTGGGAGGCAGTGTGCATGCCTGTCATACTTTCCCTTATTAGAAAAGGGAAGTTTGGTGCTTGTTTCCTAATGTCTAACTGACACATTTATTCAGAGAAATAAAGTAAACTTATTTGGTCTCTAATCAAAATGTCTTTTTACAACAGTTTCAGCTCGTGAGGTTAGGCACTTATGTATTTTAAACTAAAACTGCAATAAACTTAACATCATCAATTTACCGGTTTATATATATAATGTTATATATTCCTCCCAGGTTAGCCTGTTTTTATGAATAATATATTACACACAGTTCTGTGATACATGACAGGCATTTTGATTACCAGCACACTCTTTTGGCTTTTGAGGTAAACTCGTTTAAAGTCTTTAAGTGATAAAAGTGCTCAAGAGAAAACTGTTTGAATATCATTTCTGTTTACAACCACAGCTCCATCTCCTCCATCATTTTAGCTTTGTTAGTCTTTATTCTCACTTTACAATGTGTACATTCTTCACTCAACACAGTTCTTGCTTTACTCACTTATCACTTGCATTTATTCATCAGAGGATTGCTGCTTATTGACAGGATAAATTCAGCGGCGCAGGAAACTGAGAAACAGCAACAAGAAAATTCCATCCAATTATGTTGCTACTCATGAGGCAGTGAAAATTATTAATCAGGACGCAGAGTTCAAAGAGGTCACTTAAGCTTTCTCAAAACAAACTTTTCCCACTCTCCCTTCCAACTCAGTCTTTGTGGTTTTGAAAACCATGGAAGAGTATGTTCATCGTCATTAGATCTGCTATAATATTACTTTTACATTAATATTGGAGGGAATGGTGCTGAATTTAATAAAGTAAAAGCTGTTAAAGCTGTTAGTCTTTTTTTTTTTTATTGAAATTGAATCATTCATTTCTAATGGAGCCAACAATGCGCATAAGTAACCTCTGATTAATAATAATAAGTTTTTATGTAACAAAAAAAAAGAATATATTGAGGTAGGAAGAATTGTAAAATCTTTTTACTGAGTTGTCTGTAATCTCTTATTAACATGAAAACTGTTCTGATGATTTTATCAGGTACAAAATCATGCCCAGTGTGTCTGTGCTGCAGACTGACACGGTCATTGCAAGGCTTAAGATATTGGCTATGTAATCCACTTATCTTAAGTGGGCTTTACCTGCCTTACCTGCCCGGATTTTAGGAGGAACAGGAAAGAGGGAGGGAAGGAAGCGTTCACCTGGTCCCAGGCAGCCATGACAGAAGGAACTATTGCACTTAGATCTATTATCACATGTTGGATCACTTCACAGGTGGAGGGCTTTTGATGGCTGCCTTGTGGTTGCAAAGTACAAAGGCACCTTTTGTGTGATGCCGTTATAACACGATGCCTTCACATGTGTGTTTAAAACATCTGCACCTACGCGAGTGAATCTTCCTTTGCAAACCCCTGATGGTTTTCATTTAGCCTAAACATATTCTAAATATCCCGCTCAGAAATAAACATGTTTAAAATTAGATAAAAATGAGCCTTTTATGGTTCAGAATAGACTTGTCTCTTTCCGTGTGTCTTTCATGTCAGAGGAAGTGCAAAACAATCATATTGTTACATTGTTACATTTCCTTTTCTTGCTGTGAAAGCCTCACATTGATCTTTATGAGGTCACAGGGGGTCCTTTGGGCTCCCTGTAGATTGTGTTAACACCATATTTATAAATAAGCATAGCTTGTGGGACATGCATCTTTTTATAATTTAATCATGCTGATTAGTACATATGCAGGACAGCAATGTTAAATCAAGAAAAAAACATACAAAAGAAGAATTAGTTAGGCTTAAAAAATGGAAACAGAAATAACATTGTTATATATTATCGCATTATATTGCGCAACCTGGAAAAAAAAAGTTTACGAAATGAGACATGGAGTGACGTTGTGATGTGACTCTAATTAATTTTCTTTGTCAAATATAAAATGCTCTCGCCGATTGGCTGCTGGGATAGGCTCCAGCCCCCCCGCGACCCTCTTAGGGACAAAGCGGTAATAATGGATGGATGGAAATACAAAATGCATTTAAAAAAATACAAAAACTATATGAAACATGTATTGGAGTTAAATTTAATTTAGTAGGTTAGTGTTGGTTTAGAGGAGGAATAATGACCATTAATGAAAATTTAAGTCTTAAAATATAACTCTCAAAGTCAGTTGCTTTTATGTTAGCTAAAACAATTGGTGCATTCTTATTGTGGGATGTCATTTGATTAATGCAGACAGTAGAAACACACAAGTAGATAAAGACACGTACAAGAACAAGAAAAGAGAAAACTTTATCTATCATCAATTTAAACTCTAAACACACATCTATGCATTCTTTATCCTGCTAACACAAAAATGATTTATCTAACAAGCCCAGTGGAGCCATGTAGGTGAGCACAAACAATTCCTTATGTCCCACTAGTGGGCTTCCATCCCATCAACTTCATCTCTTGTGTGTGAAGTAGGATGTGTAGAAAATCAGTCGTAGGTCCAATTTCATTCAGCTTGTTTTACATACATTTTAAAATAAATAAATAAATAAGTTTGGACATAATAAAGCAAAAGACAAAACCCATCATATTTTTTTCTGGGGGTGGGAATGTCATTACATTACTGTCAAGGCCCTGCAAGATTTAAGTAGAGAAAAATCTGATGTAAGTTGGACTTAACTTTTTTAAATTGACCTTGTTGGATGTGTGAACAGATATTTCTTACAGTAATAATATACAGCATGAACATTATTGTCAATAATAGAGTGTACCAAGAAGGTTGAGTTGTCTTTTTTAAACAAAATCATACGGTGGATTAAAGCTAAAGTCTGTTTTGCCTATAATCATTGCTTCCAGGAGATGACAGTAATTATTCACACAGCCACGCTTATCATGAAAACTCAGCTTTAACTGTTAAATTACCAACAATATGGAAAATTCAAGTGAGGGAAGTGTTGACCAGTAATGTACTACAGTCACTCATTCAGATGACTGAAGATTCACATGAAAAACCAAACAACTTGTTTCCCTTTTTTATAGTCTTGTAAAAATCACTAGCCTTCAAACGGCTCTGCTGCAGGGCTGTAAAAAAACATATCTGAAGACCAGAGGGAGTAAAACTGACATAAGTAAGAGAGACACAGACAAAGGAGGAGAGTGAGACACAGAGAAAGATACTTACTTCATCAGAGATGTCAAAAGGTTGAGTTATGTACTTAATCTTGGCAGTATAAGGTGAAGGATGTGCTGAGCTCAGATGAGAACA
Source organism: Kiunga ballochi (assembly GCA_037177335.1). Classification (NCBI taxonomy): domain Eukaryota; kingdom Metazoa; phylum Chordata; class Actinopteri; order Atheriniformes; family Pseudomugilidae; genus Kiunga; species Kiunga ballochi. The sequence goes on from JBAMIG010000008.1 coordinate 13,452,566, forward strand.
GAAAAGAGAAAATCAGAGACTGTATGTTAACAGTCACTGGGTTGCTCTTACTGTCAGGAACAATCATCCAGGGGGAATTAATAGCATTTTTCTACTGCAGCTGGAATTCATGAACTCTCAAATCCTGTTAGACTTACCTACAAGAGGCAAACACTGATAATGGAACAAGAAAAATACTTGAGATTAAATAGCCTGCAATTCCCATCAGCACAATTAGTAATTGACCTGTCTATCTTGAACACATAATAAGTCAGAGATTTAGGTGAAGCAGGCTAACTCCTCTATTTTTTCAAAAAGAAGGGTATAATGTGGAAAGTCTTTACATGTAATTGCCCTTTTTGTCTTTACATTCTGTCTGTGGTGTCTTCAAAAGATGATCTCCAACTTTTTACCCCTTAAACTGTTGTGGAGCCAAACATTAGCTGCCTCTGATTAACTTTAGTTGGTAAGCAGGT
>JBAMIG010000008.1:13464294-13511158 GCA_037177335.1 Kiunga ballochi
AGATAGATAGATAGATAGATAGATAGATAGATAGATAGATAGATAGATAGATAGATAGATAGATAGATAGATCGATCGATCGATTAAAGCTAATAATATGCTTTCCTGAATAAGGAGGTATGCATACCAATATGCATCCTTTTCCACTCCTTACATATTTCAGGAAAATGATTCAAAGCATATGCGAAAGCTGAGCTGTTCCCCTGCATGTTAACTCAACATTCACTTTGATTTTTTTGCTCTGGTGGAAAAGTCTCCCAAGTACTCGCATCCTTGACAAACAAACCTGAGTAAAAAAGAGTCAAGGAAACTCCAAAGCTGAGCGTTTAAAAAGGACATATTTAAAACCAAATGGAGGGCTTAAAGTGTTTCCTTTTTAAATTACCCAGAAAATGATATCCGTCACCATGAGCACTGTCTCTCTGCCTGATGATAGATTGGTCCATCAGCTGTGTTGTCTCTCAATTAGGTGACTTATCTAAACTTCTGTTTGCCAATATAAGTGAGCACCAAACCACAGTCGATTGATCTTGTTTAGTTTTGCCTTCCTTCTTTTCTTTCCTTCTCTGTCATCATTTTCATCTACGTCTGTACTCCTTTATTTCTACATGACCAAGGTGCACTGGTTACTCACCTACCTTCTAACAAGCTCTGCACAGTGAAATATCACACAAATATTCATTCATACATTTTCAACAGGGTTTCTGTTTCTATTGGCAAAGAGGAAAAAACATTAAACTATGTTCAGCAATGAAAACTCACTTGTGACCAAGGAGTTAAAGTGTAAAGCAATGTCTCAAAGGGCTTAAGGCAACAGTCTCTCTGGGGATTTTCTTCTGTACATATTTAACATCCAGTATTTCATATCATTCTTTATCTATCACTGAAATAAGACATTATGCTGATGGGCATCTTTATTGACGTCTGATCCCTGACCAATAAGGATAGTTTCACAGGCACTATCTTACATTACCTCTTAGAGACTTAAATCTGTGTTTCATGTGCATGAACACACATCCGACTGAATCGCAGCACCCTTACAGCTTTTCTCTTGGTCAGAAGGCACATATTTCTGTGCACCAGCTTACAAATATTTGTTTGCTGACAGCCTGCTGCTTTGCTGAGCTGCAGAGTACAGGAGTGAGGAGCTTTAACCCACATGTCTTTCCCTCAGGCTGATAAAGTGCACTGATAAGCTGTGAGGTGCTGGTGAAAAGTAGCTGGCCCTCAGCCCCCAGGTCTACAATATGAAAGAGTGGCTTGTCTGGAGCAAAGCAGAACAGAACAGAGATGATGAAGCCAGGAAGAGAAAAAAAAAAACTGGGAGGAAAAAAAAGGAGTGGGATTAATGATGAAGTGGTCTGGGTGCAGGGTGTATGTCTGTATGAGTTAGTGCAGGTATGTGTGTTTTTGTGCCAGAGTGTATGCATTTGTGTGTGTCTGCATATGTGTTTGTGAGAAGTTACTTTCACCACCAGCTGTGGGCAGTGAGGGGGTGGCAGGGTGCTTAGAAATGGGGGAGCCCTGCCATGTGTTTATGTTGACTAATGAGCTAATTACCCAACCCCTAATCTACCTCAGCTTGTGTCATTTCACAGGAATGCTGCAGCAGTCAAATGCTTGCAGATTATGGGTCATTTCCTGACAGTTAAAGGCGAACTACTTCATCAGTAATTCTTCCACACACCAGGCATTAAACCACAAAAGGCTGCTTCTCCATTTGCTCTTTTTTCACCAGTTGATTGTCATGAACAGTCACTTAAGGACTGGATTTTTAACAAGTGTATTAGTCAGCTCACTGGATTCCATTATATCAGCATTTTTCTGAATGTCACCAGGCATGTAAAATGAAAAGATTATACCTATCAAAGGATAGCATCAGTGTTACAGTGTAGTGCAGTTTGTAGTGTACCTTAGAGAGAAGAGGTTCAAATTTCTAAATTTGGAAAAGGCTGACAAAAATATAAGAATTGTGAGTAATATGCTCATTTAAAGTCTTTCTTCTCTTTATGTAAGAATATTCTTTTTTTTAAAAAAAAAAAAGCCAAAAAGTTACTACCATGCACTAGATCTTCCAGAAGCTAAGTAAGTCATCAGTGCATATTACGAATACCCTGGGGGTGCATATATTTCGTCCATAACATTTGAGATGAAAGTGGAAGATTTGAGGGAAAACAGGCAAAAGTTTAAAGTACTTCAGAGGGTGAAGTCAATGTAATTTCTAAGTCAGACAGCATGGGAGGTCTCAGTCCCCTCCACCCACAGTGAGAGGTGTGAGTTTGGATTTTGTGAACTCTCCCCTCCCCTCCACCCTCCCCTTCTTGTTCATCATTTTCCTCCCCTGGGGTGTAAGCAGGCTGCCTCTGCTCCCCCTCAACAAGCTCCCATCCATCACTCCTAAGATTTCACTTTAATAGGTGGTCTTTTTCCTCCTCTCACACACCCTTATGGGAAAATTTGGCCTAAAAAGAAGAATGAAGCAGAGTGTGAAAAGAAGGGCATATACTTTGAAATGTTACATTTTTTGTAGGAAAAATTAGCTTTTTGCAACAACAAAAAAGAAATTCCAGCTATTTTTATTTCTCCTCATTTTATACCAACAGTAATTATTTAGCTTTTGCATCCACATGTTGCCTTTAACTGACATAGTAAATGTTCCTTATGTATGTGGTGTCAGTTATTACTTAATGTGTCATAAGTAACAAGAGCTGATTAGTTCTGCCAGCTCTTTACAATTGTGTCTTAATCTTTGCTCAGAATGTAATAGATGTACCAAGATGTTTGCAGGAACATTGACCACAGAGCCGTTTTAATGTTTCTTTTATTGCTTCGTCAGAAAGTTTCACATCAGGATATCTGGGCAAGTTCAGGCTGAACTATGCAGTAGCCCCTCCGCTCAAACAGAAGGCAGGTCGGTTGATATTTAAATGGTCTATGTTTGTTTTTCTTTAGGTCCCGTGTGTGTATGTGAGCCTAGTATAAAGGACAGCGTCCTTTTGAAGGGGATAGCACCAGGAAAGTGAGGGGGAAGGAAACTTTGCTTTGGTGTTTTATATATCAACGGAATGACTTCCTTCAAATAAAGACGTGTTCCATTCTGCAGCTTGGTCTGGAACAAGCTGCTTGTTTCCTGTCCTGAAAACTCTCAGTGCGCTCGAACAATGCTTCGGGCCAGAGTGGAGGAGATGTCACGTCTTGAAGATCTGCTGTGTTGCTTTTGTGTGACCACAGGTTCAGACTGAGCCATATGTTTACAGTATTTGTGACATTTGTATGAACTTGCCCAATTGTGGCATTTGAATTAATAGAAATGGTGGAACAATAGATAGCAGCTTTTGAACTGTAACCTGGAACAGAAAGCAAAGATTAAAGTATTTCCTTTTAGGCTGGAAAGTCTCTTTAATCTCAGTTTTAGTAGTGGATGCACAATCAATCTGACAATGTGCTTCAAGATGTTACAGTTAATTTATAAATTCTCTGATTAATTGCTCTTCCTCAAACAACCCACATCTCTGCCAAGTGCTGTGTCCATGCAACGGACAAAGACTTCTTTGCCTCTGACTGTCAGGAGCATACCGTGCTGAGTTTCTCACTCGCACAGCTCCCTCATCAAATTACAGCCCTGCTCCCTCCTGTCATGTTGGCAAACAAAGGTCTTAAAGCGCACTTCCAGTGTAATTGCTTCTAATCTCAGACATAATGTGGTCTTTCATGTCAACTGGTTGAAGAGAAAAAGGAGCTGTTGTTGGCTCTGTCTTTTTTTCTTTTACTCCTTGTGCACTCCCACTTTCATTTTCAGAGGAGCTGTTTAGAATTGTTTTGCCGTGTAACATGGAAAGCTTCGAGAAATTGTAAACATTCATACAAATTTTTACCAATACTTTATTTTGTAGGTGAATGAAAAATGCAATGAACTAAGATCCAGGGAAATGTCAGTGGTATAGTACAATAGTTCTTCTTGAGTTCCTCCACCTTTGGCCTGAATTCTCTCCGTGGTGAGCATCAGGCAGTCTGCAGCTGGAAGTGTTTCTGCGGTTTGGCCAGGTGTCTCTCTGCACTGCCCGGCACAAGGCCTCAGCGGGACCTGGGCCTGGAGTCTGGGAGCAAGCTGGAGGCACAGAGAGATCTGGCTGGCCCTCTGCGTTCTAAAATGTCCTGCAGACCCACCTGACTGGAGGTCAGCTGTAACTGATACGACACAATAGCAGTGCTGGGAGGACGGAAAGGAGAAAATTAAGATGTGTGTGAGTGTGTTGGGAAGAGACGAGACACAGATCTGTGGACAGAAATGCAAGAAGAGGAAAGTCAGGGGATGATGGAAATTTTGGACAAATTCTTCAGCTAAAGAGGCCTGTTGGTTAAAAATATGGAACACATACTTTAATATGGTTTCCAGGGGCTTTGGCAAGCAAACATGAACATATCAAGTAAAAAACACAGTATATGATATCTCTGCTGTTCTCAGTGGAGATGGAGGGCTGGGTAAGAGGAGCTGCAGTGTTTCTAAAGCCATTCAGCTGGGCTTTTTTAAGGGACCCAGCTGTGCGCCCTGGAGGTCCTGAGTTGTAACTGGGGCAAAATCAGCACAGTGAGGCACGGCTGCAGCCTCAGAGCCTGGTTAGCCATGACCTGATGTTCCAGGAGCCTCAGTAAATTGATGGGTCCCAGGAGGGTTGTCACAGGGGCTAACGAACAATCACCCATTCATCCCTACAGCCACAGCAAGAAGGCAAACACTGCAGTCTCACAAATCTTCCAAAAAGGTTTTGAAGATGCAATCTAAAATGCCTGATGCTTCTTATTTAAGTTGTATTTTTTTAAACCACGTGATTTTTTAATATGTAAAGATTTTTTAAAAATTGAGGATTTGACCTTTTCAGATTTTTTGCATTTTGAAATATCAAACATATGTGCCTGAATCGGCTTTTGGCCCATCACGTCTCATCTCCTGCACACTCACATTATATACGACAGCAATGTCTGTCCTAACATCCAGACTAGACCTTATGTGGACAAAATGAGTATGTTCACTGTGTCCCCTTTCCCAAATCCATTTACTATAACTGCATCAGCCAACTTCTCCCCAGCCTTGTTGCCTCTTTGGCTTTCAAACTTGAGGGGCTCAGAGGTCACCAGCGCATCAGTTACATTTTTGTGTGACTTACACCAGTCAGTTATTTATAGAGCTAGAGCAAATATACAATGGAAGGAGTGTAGTGGTTTGGATAGGAGACAGGTTAAACCCAGGAACATCTGTCCTTTCAAAGGCATCGCTTCCCTGGTATGCTCAGAATCCACTCCAGGGGTGTCGGCGCTTCACTGGTAGTCAGAGACCTGGCATGCTAGTCAAAACAAAGCTACAGAAGGGGGAGTAAAGGACCTCATCCAAGGCCAGTCTTCCATATCGACAAGTACAATACATGTTCCCAGCAAAGTCACCTGACTCCAGCACTGCGTTGGTTTCACCAAGATGTTTACAAACTCTAAAGGTTTATGAGAAACTTAACCAAGTCTGAGAATATGAGGTATCAACTTTTATGATGAACATTTTCAAGACATAAATAAAAGTGGCTTAATTTGAGGCATTTTATTGTCTTGTTTAGTTTGTATAATTTTAGCCTAAATATAGGCTATGTTTTAGATAAGACAACAATGTGCAGTTGATTTAGCAGCCAATGCTCAGGCATGCAGTTTATCTGGACAGATGAATTCCTCTGCTTGTCTTTGCTTTGTTTCATGTCTGTACATACATACACATGATTTCTTCTTAAGACTAGAACAAGTAAGACAGCTAATCTGAGGATATGTGCACACCGCATAGGGGGCCAACACAATCTATGTTTAGTCTGCGTCAAAGGTTCTTTGTTAAACGCTACTAAATTCAACTGTGCTGACAGTGCGTATTCAACCTCTAACTCTTCATTTTTCTCATTCCTTATAACATGCATGCAAATCAGCATGTATACATGCATACACTCCAACACACACACTACCACACACATGCAGATTTATGCATATAAACATGTGTCAAATTTCCTTACCCTCAAATTTTACACTGTAGTAGATTTTAGGACATAAACAGGTAAACAGAAAGATTAATTAATCATAATCATAATTATTCATATTGTAATATTTAACAATAATTTCTGGCAACAAATGTAATTCCTTTGACAATTTAGTCAAAATGTTAAAAAGGAAGCTGACAAAAAGCAACACGATGAGAGAACAATAATTGCAGTTATTAATCTGATTGATAAATTATATTCATATTCTTTGAATTCAAAACAGCAAGGCCACTTGTTATAATATTTTAAAATAATTACCAAAATCATTACTCTTTGTCTTAAATGTTTCATTCAGAAAATAAAAAGTAATGAACATTTGGTAAGGAAGCTTCAAAGTCAGCTAACACAAAGTGAAAGAATTTTTTTTTTTTTTTCACATTTTCTTTATTTTATTTTTCTGAGTCAACACACTGTTTAACTTTGCCAGTCATGCAATGCAGAACAAGTAGGGAACTTTTAGGATCAATAGCAGACTAAATAAACTCGTTGAAGCACTAACTGCTTAAGGAATGTGCTATTAATAACGTTTCTTTTGAAAGGCTATTTCACGTTTGATTTATTTTTTGATTGTTTCTTGGCTAGATGGTGTTTTCAAAGCTTTATTTAAAGCTTAATAACTAACATGACCATTTCTCTAAACATAAGTTAAAAGGTAAAGAGCCTATAATGTTCCCCAACAAGGGACAGAGCAAGTATTTAAATCTGTGTAACGAATAAAAGAAATACAAACAGAAAAAAGACATCAAGTATTTTAAACTACGTATTTAACTATCTAAATAGCGTCATAGTTTTGCGGATTGTGGGTTAATCTGCAGAATAGCGGTGTTTTATTTGTGCGACTAATTTAATTTAAGTTATAGGCCTATCTATATGTTGTGATTGTTTTAATATAAAACAGTGGATTAAATTGTTGATTAAATTTTTCTAAATTAATCAAGCAGTTAATGTTTAATTGTTCAGGCGAAAACGTGGCTTTAAAATCGGCTTTGCTTGTGCCTCGGCTTGGGTTTTGTGCACGCTGCAGCCCACACGGGCTGTTAAACACAGAAGGTAATTGACGCTACTTCCGGATGTCACGTCACATTCCCGGTCGTGAATCTGGTTGTTGCAGGACTGACAGCAACACTGGGAGCAGGTTAAAACCTTTCAGGGAGAATAAACCGCGCAACTGCAGAGGATCAATGTCCTCGCTGAACACTGAAAATTCAGGCCCAACGCAAATGAGAAAGATGCTAAACATATTTAAAATGACATGTTTGTTGCATTGTACTTCAGTTTATATAAATTATGTTAAATCAATAGGAAAACAATGTGCTTCTGACATTTAAATGCATTTTAATTGAAAATTGTTAGATTTTCACCTCTAAACAGGATAGGCCTGTATTTATTTAATTATTCTTGTTTAAATAACGAGGTTACAATAAATTTCCCAATCACAGACATGCAGAACATCCTGTAACTCTTCAGGCTAGAATTATAATTATTACAAATGCAGGGCAGTCAGAGAGGATCTTAATGAAATAAAAACATTTTGATTGTTGTTTTATGTCTGTTGGCCTAAAGCATCAACTTGTAATTACAAAAAGGATACAAAAGGTTTAAAGACCAAGGCTGTTATACTATAAGAGTTTTAATGCACTAAGTATTTCAGAGAGTGCTTTTTTGTATAACTTTTATATTATAAGAGTAACAATTAGGAAGCAATAATAATTTTAATATTTAAAATCACTCTATAGTAAAAAAAAAAAAAAAAAAAAGAGTAGAAATAAAAAGAGCTATCAAATGTTTATATAAGAGATAAATCTTCCTTTAATCACATTTTAACAGCAGAGGAAGTTGTAGACTTGAACCCCATTATTAACCAGTATTAAATAATCTTTAGCCCCATCAGAGACGGGTACCCTTTCACATAGACTCACTGTCAGTAATGACTGTCATGACTGTGGACACAGAAGTCTGAGGATCCTGATCAGGGTATGTGGAAAAAAGCACCAAACAGTGTAGCATAATATCACCTTTGTGTGTAAACAGTTAACATTTTTTTCTGCTAACATATAAAGCTTAATACTTGAGGTATGACACAACCAGAAAAAATGCCCGTGTCTCAGTATGTGGAAAGATCAGGAAGCGACATGTTATCACTCGTCAAGTAGTTTAACACAACGTAACATCAACAGATTGTGAATGATGGCAGAAGCTTTCATATGAGAATCATTTCAGTTGATGAAATCTGGATGAAAAGTTCAATTGGAAAACACAAAAACAATGATTGTTGGAGAGAGTTAAATGGCATTTAGGGAGAGGTTTGCAAATTTCTACAGAAGTGAAATGTGATATCTAACACATGTCATGGAATTTCTATTCTTCATCTGCCCCAGCTTGCTTTTGATGCTGGGCCAAAACCGACAGTGTGATAAACCTCTGAGCGCCAGTGTATTATGCATTATGTAGGAATTACAGCAATTCAGTGTCAAACATTTAGGATAAGCAATTTTACAATCAAACCCAAACATACTTTGATAATACAAGATAATAAATTACTTTGAAAACCAGAAAGACAATTTTTTTGGCAAAACCATTCATTTTACTTCTTTTTTTTTACTTACATTTAATTTTAATCTAATATAGTTAGGCATGATAAACAGTGCTGATCACAATTTTTTTAAAGTGTTAAATGTGGATTTATTGTCCAGTTAAACGATCCTGCAATCCTAAAATGCTTTGTCACACAGAAGTTGCAGCTTTGGGATTTAGGCTGAACTTTGCTTCTTTAAAGTTAACATCAACATTGTTCCAAGTGTCAGATTAGGGGCAAGCAGTCACTCATTAAAGCATTTCAAAACTCAGGGTCTGCCCATTAAATTGACAAAAACAGGGTTACAACCTCAGTTACTTTGCATCAACTGTTTCTGCTTCATCATAAATTATTGATCCGTCTTTTAAAGTGGCACTTAAATATTCCTCCAAAGAAAAGAGAAAAGAAATCTATGACGCCGCCACACCCCACACTTATGGTCTCAACTGTACAACGCACCAAATATTAACAGTAATAGGTGGTTACTGTGCTATCACCACCACTACTAACCGTCAGTCTCTGCCCTGGAGCTAATTAAAAAGCCTGTGGCCTTTTATTTGTTTGCATACATTCTTAGGGCGAACTGGAAGAGTCAAGCATTAGGGGCATGACAAGCACGCCATTCCTCCTTAAATCACTCCCCTGTGCCAAAACGCTGACACTACACCAATAATCCTGACAAAACATTTACACTATTCCCACCACAGGCAAGATGCACACCAGGAAGGAAACATGATAGAGATGACTATTTCAAGAAAATCAGTCTTCTTGTTGCACTTCATCTATACACTTTAAACAACAACTGCATATAATTATTTGATTGGCTGTACTTCCATTCCACATGATGCTCTGCAGGCTGCACAAACAGTATAAAAATATAATTACTTACGGTATCTATAATTTTCCAGAATTTTGCAGAATGACACTAGTGCCCTCATCCATTACTTACTGTAATTCTTTGTATTCATGAAACATTTCCAGTGTTCAAGTTCTACCTTCTGGACACCCTGAGAAGTGGCACTAGGTTGGACCTGGCATTGAATAAAAGACACATGCATTGTAGTTATGTAGCAGTGGAAGGGGCATCAATGGGTGAAAGTTAGTGGCTCTCTGCTGCCACCTGTCTGTGTGTTATATAGAGAGATGCTCAGATTTGCTGACTAATGTCAGGAGATCAAATAGCCTGATTGTTTGCTAACTGTCTGTTCGGGGTTTTTTCTGATTGAATGTTTGAATCTTATATACAATGAGTAAAATGAATTACACTTTTAAATATATTTAATATTCATTGATCATTATACCTTAGAAAAATATTCAACAAAGTGTTTTGTGAGAGAAAGATTCATGAACTTCCTCTATAACTAAAGGTTGAATAAATGAAGTGTTCAAGGTAAATAATAGTTTGAAGATTGAATACTTGAGTGGTAGGAAAAAGAAAAAACAATACAGTACAGTGTTTTAGTTTTCCTTTACTGGATCAAATTGCTGCAAACTCACGGATACCAAAGGAACTTCGGCTTTGCATGATTTGATAGCCTAACAGGAAGCCATTTAAAGTCTAGAATAAATAGTAATCAGGCCCATGAGTAAACCAATCAGCAGCTTTGTTTCAAAATAGGCAATAATCAATTAACGAATGTATTTCCTTTCAAATGTACAGACCAAATCAAAGAATCTCAAAAGCAAGTTACATACAATCTACATTTCACACAAACCTCAACAGTCTGAACCTTTTTATTCACTTTTAATGTGTTTACATCACAGAGGTTTGAATCATTTGATCAATTATACATTTATTCTTGTTGAGGAAAATTTCCAACAAGTAAGCTTTCCTTTGTTTGGTTGCTCATTTTAAAACTGTATAGCAATATTTTGTAAGGTATAAGAATTTAAACAGTCATCTCTTGTATATCAAACTTCTTTAGATGTTAAAAATGTCCCCTTTTCAGGGTGTTTTAAGCCTTATTCAAACAGCCAATTATCCTCATATGTCCTCCAATCCTAGTTGCACAGCTGTTTTCCAGGCTAAAGCAGATCTCCATCACCTGCATCCAGCTGCAAACTACAAACAGATTGTCTCCCTGGAGGCAAACAGTTTGCAGTGAGGTTACAATGTGTGAGCCAAATAAAGGGGCAATTTTTATAAGAAAAACCTCTCTCCCTATCAGCAAATTGTTATTCACACAAGTCTCTGTTTTTATGCCAGCATGGAATGACATAGTAGCCAGGAATGTAGTCTGACCATGTGACAACTCTTTCCAGACCACCAAACATAGGAAACAGACCGACAAGGCAACATATTGTAGTGATTTAGTCAACTGACAAATGGGTTTTGAACGAGTATCTTTGTCCAGTCATGTGTAAACTGTTGCCTTATAGGAAGTGCATAGAAGCAAACATTATTTCTTATTTTAGGAACATAAAAGGAGACAATGACAGAAGTCAAACTCGTAACAGATTGAGACAGAGGTGACAAAAACTTTGTGGGTGTTGATATCATTGCTTCTCCAAACAAGAACTTGTCATGGTTGTCACCTTAATGAGATTTCCTTTGCATCTTGTGGAGTGCAGTAACTCATGTTCACATGTTTACAAGATAGGATCTGGACAGCACATTTTATCATTACATCGTAATTTTCAGTTTTCTGGGCCTTTTCTTGTACAAGGGAAAGGTTTCCTGTGCTTTGATTTATCAAGGGGGTGGTGTAGTGGTTAGCACCTCAGCCTCACAGTGAAAAGGTTGCTGGTTTGAGCCTCAACTCCGACAGTGTACTTTCTGGTTTGCATGATGCTGTGTGGGTTCTCTCTGTGTACTCAAGCCTTCTCTCACTGCATGTTAGGTTGATTGGTTGTTTAAAACTGTCCTTAATTGTGAGTGTGACAGTTTTTTTGTCTCTCTGTGTTGGTCATGTGATGGAGCAGTCCAGCATGTACCCTGCCTTTCGCCCAATGATTACTGGGATAGTTGTTGCCAGCTACCCACAATCTTCACTAGAATAAGTGGCACACATAATGAATTGAAGATGACTTACTATGGGAAAAGTTTAGTTTTTAATTATATGTTTAATATAGTTAAGATAAAAATTAAATAAAAATAAGATAATATACATAGATAAATTGATAAGTCTTTTGGATTGGTGTGCTGATAATATTGCTCTCTGGCTTTAAAGAATACCAGTAACAGGAGAAGAAAATTTCTTGTGCAAATCAACACGGTGCAATCTAGTTACCTCAGATATTATCCACATTAAAAAGTTGTTCTATTTTACTTTCATGACACACATTTTCATTTGTATTTTATTATCCAGGCATTGTTTCATATGACACTTCCAAAACTCGCCCTAAAAAAGTGTGAACAATAAATTTAATTAAATAAACTCTGCGTGTCGGTAATAAAACAACCATTTCTCTTTGTTTGATTTTCCTAAACCCGGCAGAGTCTAGAGCTTCTGTCAATGAGAGCAGTGCAAGCAAAAGGATTAGTTGCTATAGTGACACTTGCAAGCTTCACGTGCATGCAAAAGGGAAAATTATCCTGGTTAACTGCTATGGATAATGAGACTACTATATTTATATTTGCCTTTGGCAAGGGACACTCAGCCAGCGCTCGTGTCTAAATAGGACCCGTAAGACCTGAGCTCAGTGTTTTAATTGCTACAGCCAAACTTCAAAATACTACAAGGGCCAGTGGTGTCAAGATTTATGATTACCGCACTTAAAGGAGCAGTTGAGCTCTACGTAATTTCAGAGAGGCAAAACAATCGTTTGGTTGGCACAGAAGAAAAAAAAAAAAAAAAGCACATGAAAAGTGAAAACAATAGAAAGTGTTTCCTCCTGTGATCGATCAATTTTTTAGATTGTTACACTTTCAAAACATGTTTCTGCCAATGAGCCCATTACTTCTGTTTCACACATTAATGACTGTGGAATAAAGTTGAAATTATTTAACTTGAGATTAGTAAAAAAAAAAAAACAATAATATTTGCATGAGTGAGGTAAAAGAAAAAGGTCTAAAAGTGGAGCAGACAAGTGTGCTGTTGTGGAGCCTCCTCATGCCAGAGGAGTAAAAGGAGTTTACAAAAGCAGGAAGGGCATGCTATTGGATTTCCTCAGAGCCTAAACAAAACAACAATGTTTTTTGTACATAAATTAAGAAGTGTGTCTTTAATTGAAGAAGGAAATTGTCACTGCTTGAAGAAAACCACATAATTGTCACACATGAACTAATTTTTTTCTTCTTTATTTTGAGCTCCCAATAGTCATGTGGTATTTTAGGCTAGATATGCTCCTTTATTGATTTCACTTTTGAACATTGAACATTAACAAATATTTTCAGGTGAAGTTAAAGCAGAAAAGCTGTGTAACCTAAGAAAGATGTGTTATTATTTGTTTATACAATAGACATTTCTGATTTATTCGTTATTTAAAGTTTAAGCTGCTTATAACAAACACCCTGGTTTCAAGTCAAAATTAGGCGGCACTTATGTTTGACTCCAAAAGGCCACAATCCCAACTTAGCAGACCTCTTTTTTTCTCTCTCCTGTTTTTATAGGTTATAACTTAGTGACCCAGAGTGCCCCAGACACTGTGCCGGCTTGCGTACTGGATTACTCTGCTTTTTCAGAAGCTTTTCCAGTGTATCACCATTAACATTGTGCCAAAAAGATGACAGCTTTCACAAGAGACAGAGGGTCTAAGGTGAGAAAGGGCAAAGAGATGTAAAAACAAAGGGAGTGAGCAAAAGATAAGGTGTCAGACAAAGAGATAGCAACAGCAGCAAAGTGAAAAATGTGTTATCGCAGGGTCTGTTCATCACACGGTCAGGTCAGAGGAGGTGTGAGACATGAGTTGGCAGAGTTTGGAGCAGGGGCTTGCTGGAATATGTGTGGGGCCAAAGGAAGTGCTGTGTGGAGAAGATAACAGTGTGTGAATATGTATATGTGCGATGGAGAGGAGACAGTATCGCTGGGTGGGTTGGAGGGGGTGTAGTGAGCAACAGTGTCCTCAGCCCTGCCCTGCTTTCCTCAATACACTACCCACATCCTGTCTGTGTGCTGCTCCTTAATGGATTTTAATGAGCCACTGGTGAATCCTGCTCCTTCCTGGCTTCGCATAACATACCAGGCAGGAGCGAGTGAAAGGAAGAGGGGGAGAGTTGACACTTTTACACAGCAGGCAGTAGTGGTGGCCACTTGTTATCCCCTTCAGGTCTCTATCAAAACATAGCCATCAGTTAAGGTGCCATGAAGGCTGAAATGACACAATAGAGACGCATTTTAAGTACAAAATAAAAAGCACTTACAGCAGGTCAGTCACAGGAGCACATGTGATCTACAACACTCAGACAGAGCAGTAAAATCACAGTAAACAAAGGCAAATATGTTTAATTTAATTTAGTCAACATTCTCAGCAGGTTGGGGAGTGTTATATCCTATGATTTATGCTTTAGAAAGTAACTATGTAACTAAGTAGCTAGTATATGTTTTCACTGCTTCGTTTGCAGACTCCATTTCTCTCCCGGTTTGTCATTTTCAAGTCCATTTATTCCCACAAGCTGGGATTGTGTTCTAGTTCTCCCAAACTCACTGAAAAAGAAATGCACCTCTTTTAATGCTGTTTCTAAACTTACCAACATGATCTAAAATTAAACAGATTAAACCGGCTCTGGTAAAGACTGGCACCAGCAATACCAGTCCTGAATGAGACCATGAACACATTATCTGATCTCACAAATTAGTAAAACTCTTTCTGTCTGTTCTTCTTTGTCTTCAGAGCTGGAAATGTTATTTCTGGTTTTTAGTGCATTATACAGGTCTCAAACCTGTTGACCCACAATCCCTAAGGTAACTACAATGCTAATTTTAACAACCCTGATAAAATATTTTTCTTTTTTAAATGTTGACGAGGCCTTGTATTATTTTCCCATTATCTATTGATTCCCCCTTTGAATTAGTCTCATAACCCTCAGGTTGATTCCTGTTTTAGAAGATGCAGTATCAAACATGAAGCCGGTAAAAGGTGATCTTTTGTTTAGGCCTTTTTTTTTTATCCTGTAATAGTTTCATGGTAGTATTTGGAACATAAGACAGGGTAGAGAGGTAACAATTCAGGTTTCATTCTCTGCATTTAGATCCGATTTGTAAACTTAAAGTCCACAGTTCTGTCATAATATTTGCCATCTTGGAAATATAAATCTTATGTGTCTTGGATAGTTGTAACATAACTGTATTGTTAAAAAGTGCATATTTTTTTCATTCCTTTGTCTTACTAATTAGCTGTTCTCTAAGCTCTGTCTTTGTATAAACCAACAGATATGTATATTAATAGATTTAATGTCTTAATATCTTCTGATCTTAAAAAACTTTAAAATATTACTTTTTTGTTTCTCTCTTTGATTGACAGTTTATAAGAAACAATTAATTAGCTGTTCCTGATCCATTCCTTACTCAAATAAAGGTAAATATTTTTGCACTGTACAGTAAATGTTACCAGCGAGTGTTTAACTGGTAAAAAAAATTATCTTTGAAATCTGCAGACATGTGATACACCAGATGAGCACTGTATCAGTTGCAACTGCTTACTTATGTCGAATGGCATGAAGCAGCACTTCACGCTATCTTAAATGTCACTCTCTCATTCTCCGTCTCCCTCTGTCTGCTGCCCCATTGTGCCCGGCAGGATTTCGTAGTTCAGAGTTTTGCCCCGTGTGTGATAGATGACAGGTGAGACAGTTTCTCTGATCCCTCTGACACTTTATAATCGAGTTAAGAATGGTGGATTAGAGGCCCCTTTTGAAGGGGCTGAGGTCAGTTCTCCATTCTGCTTGATACATAGCTTCAGAGAGCAAGAAAAGTCCTCACATTAATTGCAGGAATGTGGCGTTCATGTGTGTGCAATAGACAGGGAGAAAGGGGAGTAGGAGGCACAGTTATAGCTCAGATGTGATCTTTTGGGGAGTGGAGGAAGGGAGGTGGGCACTTTGGAGGTGATGTTGCTTTTAGAATAGAAGCTCAATTTTGTCTCTTTAAGTTATTGTAACTCAGACTGTAAGAGACCAAATAAGTCACAGAATATAAACTGTTTGTAACAGAAAACTGCAAACTAACTTCATATAAAATAAAACATAACTGATTTGTATTTCATATGTTTTCAGTAAGCAGTTTTGCGTATGTTAATTAATAAGTGAACGTAAAGTCTTGATAGATTCAAAACATCTGGTCAGTGTGCTCATGTTAAAAGCTAAAGCTTGTTGATCAACACATGCTTTAATCCGGAATGCTAAACGCTAGTCTCCTCCTTTTGGCAGGAAGAGTGATTACACAAATATTGTTGGCGCGTCTTTAGCATTTGTTCTCGATGTCAGTCGCTTTTGTTTCTTTTTATGCAAAGCAAAAGGAAATGCTCCTCATATTTACACTTTTTTTCCATTTGAGTCACTTTTTTGCCATTTATATCACATTTCTAACACGTGTAAAACAACAGCTTAAACTTAAATGTCCATCCATCCATTTTCTACCGCTTATTCCCTAACGGGGTCATGGAGGGGGGGGCTGGAGCCAATCCCAGCTGTCAACGGGTGAGAGGCGGGGTACAGCCTGGACAGGTCGCCAGTCCATCACAGGGACAACTTCTGTCTGTTTTAATTTCATCGCTTTTTTTTGTTTATGGTCCCAATTTTTCAAAAGTAAGAAAAAAATTCTAAAAGTAGCAAAAATGAGAAAATACTGACTTTTGAACCTCCTTCAAATCAAATGGAGAGGGAGAAAGCCACTTAATACTCTTCTGCACAGGGAGTTTGGCAAAAGTTTCCCCAAAAGGCCAATGGTCCTCATCATGTGAGATAGAAAACAACAAAATAGAAGTTGCTGCTTTGGCTTTGAAAAAGCTTTTTCATCCACATAAAGATCTGTTGAGGCAGTGTACCCTTACCTAGATGATTTTTCAGGAATATCTCGCTGCCCCCAAAATGGAAAAGGTTTGTGCTGACAAATACTGAACAAAAGTGTTTCTCAATTACAAAACATGAATTGAACAGTGCTTGAAGGTTTACAAAAACTATTTTCATGTTTGTTTTTGAGCAGAGTATGAACCATGTTCAACTAATAAAAGTAAAATTAGTATATTTATTTCTTTAAAAAAAATTCTAAAGATCTTGAAGACACATAAAGTGAATGTCCTAGTACAGAATTATAGAGTGGACATGTTTCAACAGATGGTGGTTAGTTTTACATTAGCCTTAATGGTGTCCATGATTATGACATAATAGTTCCAACAGCTGACATTGTCTTTAGCTGCAGGTGGGATATAAGGTGGAGGAAAAATATGTGTACAAGTGTATGTATGTCAATGTAAACACCTGGGTGTCTTAGCAACCCTCAGAGGAAGGCTCCCAGTCATCGGACATCCCTGCTGCAGGCCAACTCCCACCAGTACACCCGCTAATCAGTACGAACAAAAGAAGGAGGGGGTGTAACAGATCCAAAATAGCATGAGAAGGAGGAGGAGTGGAAGGATGTAAGGAATCTGAATCAATGTCTCTTATTGCATGCTTTAGCTGTAGCCAAAGTTGACTCTATAAGCAGTGCTTCATTAATATCAGTCATGCAAATATCACACCTGCAGGAAGCCACGAGTGTAAATTATAGCAGAAAGGATGCAAAGATTTACTGTAGTTTAACTGCTTGGACATACCATGCATTTTATTTTTTGAATGGTTTTTGTACTCATTACACACTTGCATAGTGAGGTCATTTAAAAGCAAACCCCTTTCTGTGTAAATTATTATCACTGGAGTCAATGACCAGAGATCCATTAGGCAAGGGGTTAGGGTTATCTATGTTAGTGAATAAATAATTAAACATCTTTTTAATTTCCTATTAAATTATGGAAAAATTACTTTGTGTGTATTTGTGCTCATGTGTGTGCTTGAGACTTCCTCAGCTGTTCATAATGAAGTGTCAGCCTGACAAACAGTGGCTCTGGTGGTTGTGTCGACTTCCTGAACCAACGAGCCACAGTGCTTTCCTCGATTGACTTCACCTAGATGCCACACAAGATGGAAAAAGAGCATGAACTTGTAGTTTCTCTGGAAAACAGCAATATCTGTTGTGCACTGTTGTGTACATGCACTCAAAGGCATTTGTGCAGACATTATTGAATTTTAACATGCAAACCGGTGTTTAATGATACGTGCAAGCTTTCTCGTATTTCACTCCAAGCAGATCTCATTGTCCTGTGACTCGTTTTCATGATAAGTCCCTGTCTGTATGAAGAAAAACCCATCAAAAGCAGGAGATGATAAAGTGGACAATGAGCGGGGGCCACCATGCCCCCCTCCTCTGGGAGGCAACAGATTAGGCCTTCTGCACTTCCTTTGGAAAACAGGCACCGGACCCAGAGGAAGCTCCTGTCAGCTGCGCTCCCTCACCTCTCTGGCCTCTCTTGGTCTTACTCCCAGCTCCCTTTCTCTACTTTCTACCCCCCCTCCTCTCTCTCTCTCTCTCTCTCTCTCTCTCTCTCTCTCTTTCTCTCGCTCACTCTGTCTCATTCGGTCTCAGAGATGAGATGAAATGCAGAGCTCCGAATCCACAACTTGCCACTGTACTCCACCCCAATTACCATACACCAAACTTCATCAGACAGCGTGTAATTTTCCCCCTAGTATTTTTGATTATTGTTTGTTTTCTTAGCTTGCTATTTTCTGTCATGCAGTCATAGGCTTAGTGGTTCCTGAATCTAGAATGAATCTTTTGGTGGATAGAACTAATCATTCTTAATAAAGTGAGATAAATTAAAATGAGAAATAAAAGCTATGTATAGATATCCACTCCCCAGACTACAGAGCCAATTTGCAGCAATTTGCATTAATTTTTTGAGCATTAATTTCTAAGAATTTTGTCTAATACTTGAGATGGCACAACAGTTTAAGGTTACTGAAAGATTCCTGTAACATCTATCATAGTTTATTGTTGCAGTTTCTGCCCAGTTTTAAAGTTAGACATTTTTACATTTTCTGATGGCTTTATATTCTAACTGAACTAATGACTTTTTTTCATTCAGTTAGTCAGACATCTGTCTGTATTCATTTAAACATACTTTTAATGTGTGATCCCTGAACTCGGCAACCTCATTGGCGAATATAATTTACTGACCAGAGAGCTTTAAACAACAAACAAATTAGCACAAAAACCACTAGTTTTTCTTGCAATTGTGGTTTTGGATTGAATCCTTGCAATTTATTTAGCTCTACTCATGAACTCTTTACTGAAACTTTGCAACTGGGCCCATGTCTCAACTCATTGTCTTTCTATGCTAAATTTGTGTTTAAATTTCAGACCCAAAGGAACGGCATGCCTAGTGTCACTTGCAAATATAAAATATGGTTGAAATGTATAGTCTTTGTACTCAGGGCAGGTATATCTGAAAACTGGAGGTCTGTTAACCATATTTTCATGGACAATGTCAAAATTAGTTTGGATCTCATGCTCCCCAAGTAGTGCCCCTGGTGTGGGTCCCAAGTAGGTAACTCTTTGAAAACCCACTAGCCACTGGCCCTCTGTACCCTCCTCACCACAAACACTGCCACAGGTAATGTTTTCCTGAATTCACGCCAGTGTTTTAAGAATTTCCATTTATTGAGGAAAAAACTCAGGCCTGATCCCTGAAATACAAGCAGCCTTTTTAGCCAAGACCAGCACTAATGCTGTCTGCCTTCACAGACAGCAGGACTAAAGCTCTTCTGTCTTGGAACCAATAAGGTGAGAGGATTTGGGTTTCCCACAACATTTAACGGCACTGAATCTTGTTTGATTCAATCAAGTGTGGTAAAAAGCATGCACAGATATAGAATTAAATTTTCTGTTTAAATCCTGTGACATAATTATGTTAATGTGTGTGGACTTTTGTGGGTGGATGTATTTTTTAGGTGTGCATGTCCTGCCTGGGAGACGACTGGCATCTTGCCACAACATTAGTGGGCTGTGATGACAAATTGACCCTGAAGTATATTTCATCATGCTTTCCTTAAACAAATGTGACAAATTCAGAGGAAAATTCCATCTCCATGTTGTCAAAATGCCCTCTCATGAGATTTAAGGTGAGACACTGGGCCTTTTAGTGAAGCATATGCTCAGTGTCTGAGTACAACCTAAATACTCCAAAGATTTTAAATAGTAACTTTCGCCTTTTAAAATTTCGTGTTAATAGTATCGTTATTATTATTTAGCCAAAATTTCCTGCATAAATATTCTTTTTCCAGCTAAATACTAAATAAATTAACCTTAAAACACAGCATTAACATAGCAGCTGAGTATCAACCCAACTTTTCACTGAGATGTGTGCTATCATTACTTTTTTCTTACATGTGAGTCAAGAGCCAGACCTTAACCAGACAGCAATGCACCTTATTCCTCTTGAGACTAGTTCAGAGATTTGACAGTCTGGGACCCAATCAGACCAGAGTGGAGCAAGCCACAGAGGAACGACATGTGATAAATGGCTCTTATCTGAAGATTGTGGTGTTGGGAAGCTGACTCTGTTTCCCTCCGATTACATTAGCAGGCAGGAAAAAAGGACACAAGGGGAATGGCTGGAATTCCATAGAGTGGCAGGCAGACACTCATTTTCACTTGTTTACTAATTGATAAAGAGACCACAAGGAGGCATAGGAAAGGAGTAAATGACTTACTGTTCACTCTAAGGAATCTAATGGCTTTTGTTTAAGCTCTTGGGATGTACAATCCAAACTACTCTTTGAAGTACATTGTGAAGAAATTAAACTGAGTTGCCTGATGTTCATTATCTTTGTAAGCTACTATCTTCTGACCCAATGCCCTCAACAAATAGTTAAAGCCAATATCCTGTGGGTCCACAGTGGGTGATTCATTACCAGGGACACCTGTACCACTTGACTGCACTTGACTGAATTGTTTCCTTGTCATGGCCTCACAAGGGTGTAACTTTTGCATGACATGACTGTATCCACAGTTTATTCTACTCTGATTGGAAATGACAAAAGTTACTCAAAACCTAAAATGACTGACTGCTCAAACTTTTCCATGCGGCCCATTTTTCTGGTTTTTTATTTGTTATGTTTAATATTTATTTAAGCAACGGATCACCCGAGAAAAATCAGTTTTTAATATGGGTGTCACATTTAGCAAATCCCTAAATATATTATTTGCATGAGCGTTTTTGTTTCTTTATTTTTTTATTTTTTCTAATCATGGATAAACCAACTGTTCTGTATAAAATGGAAGCTTCGCTTCTAAGGGTGACATGTTTTATACAGTTGCTCTTTTCCTTCTTTGCCCTATTTTTCTGCTGAGTTGAAACTGTCCATGATTTTTTACTTATAACAATGACATAGGATATGATATGGAGGGACTGCAAAAAAGGAAGAAAAGGTAACTATGATAAGATGAAGGCAGCAGCCCAGACAAGCATGGTGTAGCTCTTTCTTGATGACATCCTGAAGAGGAAGCTGTCCTGCTTTCGCTCCATTTCACCAAATTCTCAGTAACAAGCTTCTCCAAAAAGTTATTCAATTAAACCATGATCAATAATTATTAGTAGGTTTCCATCTATGTTTTTATCTCTCTGTGACTTAATTTCTGTTAAACACATCCTAAAAACATCATGTTGTTTTTTTGTCTGTTTAGATATCTGTATCTCTATTGCCCATTTTCTTTGCTTCCACTATTGTTTCATTTTCCATCAACCTCACCCCTCTACTTTCCTTTCCACCCACTATACCACTTATTTTCCACACCTGCTTGTCATGATTCTGAGTGTAAATCATATACCAAATACTTGCAGATATCCACCAGACATACAGGAGAGTATGGAGGGGGAAATCCTGCTCCCAGCTCCATAAATCACCATTCAGACAGTCAAGCAAATCGATGCTCAAATGGGTCCTAACAAAGTTATAATTGAATACTGTGACAGATGCATTTAAGCAGTGCAGCAAGTTGAAGTCTGGAAATGATATCTAAAGTTTGTGTATTTGTGTGCATGTCTGTGGTGTTTGTGTACAACTGCCTTGCTGGCACCAGATGCATTGTGGTAAACAGCTCACTTTATCATTACAGTGGTGACTCCCAGTGGCTCCCAGTGGGCCTCTCCTCCACTGTAACAGCAACCTGAAGAATTGCAGGCGCTTAAAAAGAAAGAAAACAATGAGAGTGTCTTGGAGATGACCAAGCTGTGGTACTAAAACCATAGCAGACAAGTAATTCATAAGCAATTTATGTATATTTTTGTTCCAAAATGTAACTAATTATGTAGTTTATTTGATAAATTGACAGTCATTTTGTTTAACAGCATTGTTTTTCTCATTTAAAACATTATTTTGGCTTTCAAACACAAAATCTATGATGTAAACGAGGTTTTGCCATCAAGTGACTTTTAAAGTCACTTAAAAGTCACTTTGTTCCACGGTGTTGCGTAGGTGTGACTGCCATGTATTGTTATTCTGACTTCAATTTTTTTCTCACATCTATTTATCCTCATCATGGTTATCTACCCTCTGCATGCATGTTTAGCATAGCAGGGGTTCCCGGGAGAACAAACCCACTATAGAGGGTATGAAGCACTCCCACAATTACCTTCTTCTCTCTCCTTCTGTGTCCCCTGCTCTGTCTACCTCCCCTTGTCCCACTGTGTCCCTGCCTGTCCGTTCTGTCAGCCTGCCCTATAACCTGGTTGCTGATAAGACCAGAGGCCCCTGCAGTGCCCACTGCTCAGTGCCAGCACTTCCCTCTCATACAAAGTTAGTTGTGGTGTGTGTCACAGATGGAACTGATGATTAAGAACAGCAGCCCTGCTAAAAAGAAAGAGTAAACGCTTACACAATAGGGCTTGATTACATGGTACTTTCACCCTTTTTTCGCTGCCTTTTTTTTTTTGCTACTTATGTTTTCACACTAGAGATTTATCTAACTGCAATACTCTCGGTTTAGTACAAATATTTTTTTCAGTTCCTGTTGTGACGGAGGATGAAATAGAAACAGCAAATTATAGTTTAATTTTCCCAAACTTATGTCCTTTTCTGAAAATAAGGTACACTTTTAGCAAATAAATAAAAAAATGAATGAAAAAGAATAGAAAATGAATAGAAAAGACAATAGGCATTTTTTTTAATTACTTGGTATCAGCAAATGCCTAAATTTTCTCTTGTTTTACAATTATATACATTTACAAGACATGTATAAATGCATGTATACTAAGTTTAGACACTCTTCCATTAAATCCAATAAGAAAGAGTGTCCAAACTTTGACTGGTAGTATTTTTAGGCACCAAATGCATCTCCCATTGACGTTATTATTCATGCCATATTCTTCTCTAACCAGCTGTCAGAATAGATAATAAATGATAATAACATTGTGTTGTTTGGCCTGCAAGATTGTGAGAAAACAAGAAAGATGCAACTCCAAAATATTGATGTATATTGATACAGATGTATATTTACTTGCAACCATTTCTTATTCTATTGCTTCTTCTTTTAATAATTCACAGAAGAAAGCATCTATTGAGAGAGCGTGCCATCTGCTAAGTGTACTCTCTGTTAACATTTGTCTGGACATACATAACAAGGCTCATCAATCTTCTTCAAGGAACCTTTCGGAGTTTGGATAAAAAACATTCAATCCTTGCCAGGCTGACTCATGAGGTGGAAACAGGCTCCTGTGCTGTCAAAAAAGTGAAGAGTGGTCCGTCTAACGCAGTCTCACACAGATTGAAGGTGAAGTCTGTGCAAAGCCAGGCTGCTGCTAGGTCTACTTGAAATATTTGAAATCGTATTGATATCATACTTTCCTCCAGACCACCACTGCAATGACAAGAAGGAGCTAGATATCTTAGCAAACAAACCCTTTTAATAAAACCAGATCATATCTACTGGAAATGATAAGAACCAGGGCGGAGCTGTCAGTGTTACCTGTTCCAGTTAAAAACTTTGCTTTTTGTTGATATGTGTTCATGGATATACAATTCCTAATGTTTGAATGTTAAAGAAAAAAAATTGAAAAACTTCAGCCTTCCTTGGTTGTTCTTGACTCTCACAAAGATTAAGTCACCTACAGAAAGAAGACAGGTGAGATCTGAGGGAAACACAGCATGAGTTGAAAGGTAGGTATAATCCACAAAAGGAAGGAAGAACTGACAATCAGAGGGTGTATTATAAACACATTCCCGAGCAAAGCCATAATAGTGCAGACAATAAATTACGCTGTGGAGATTTTTAAGGTAATCCCTGCAAATAAAACTGATATAGAAAATATGTGTGTCTGTGTGCAACAGTGAATTAGGAGTCTGTGCACATGTAACTGGATGTGTGTATATGTGTGTGTGTGTGTGGATGAGAGAGGTGCTTTGACCCCGGTCAAGTCACTTGACTTCTCGGCACCTCTGCCTCTCCCAGCTGTATCAACACATCCCCCCTTTACCCTTGCAGGCAGACACTGGGCCGAGAGCCTGGCTTTAGCCCATCACCCAGAGACTGACTGGGTGTTTGTGAGTTTTGGTGGAGAGGATAGAGGGTGACTGCGCTCCACTCTACAGAAATCAAATTTTTCCTCACCTTCACATCCCCCACTGGCAGCCATGCCCTGAGTAAACAAGCAGCCGGGGTCAGGGGCAAAGCAATCAGCACCACTAGGTAGCTCTTAATGGATTATTGTTTTCTGACAGGTGTTTTAGTGGTGCTTCCAAATAGGTATGGAATCAATGGAAGTCCCTTTATTTTACGTTGTAATGCACCAATTTACCATGATTATTTGCTTGAGAACAAACTGTTTCATGTGTCCCAAATTAGCCTACATGACCAAATCAAAGTGTGCATACACTTCATTTAGTAATAAATTAGTGTTTTTAACTTGTTTCTTTGTGTCGATCCCTTTTCATATTATATCTGCATAAAAGGTACTCAATTGTTGAAGATTGTTGTTTGATAAACTTTTTTAAAAAATGTGAACCCATAATGGAGAATCAGATAAGACAATAAAAACTATTTTATAGTGATGATTTACTTGTATATTTGTGTCCCCACTGTTGCATCTGTAGAGTATATAATCTTTTTATTCATCACTTGTCTATCTGCAAGTTTTTCACATATACTCACGATTCACAATCGTGAATCGAAACACTGATCAGAACAGGAAGAAGATCTCTATAAATGCGAGGAGTCATGTGAAGCTTAAATCCCAACCTTCCTACCTTTTGCCTTTACTGTTTGTTGCTGTCTGCCATTAAACCTTGTTCCAATGGAAGTTAATTTGATGAGGATATAGATGGAGGATCCAGTTTGGATGATACGATTAAAAAAGACAGATTTTCACAAGAAAACTTAATTAAAGTTGTGAACTGTTCAGATATCAAAGCAATTTACATATCTGACTTTTTCAATTGCCCGAATAAATATTATTTCCTTTTCCACATTTACTGGGATTAAATGACATTTAAGGGTGATATGGTTACAAAGCAATTTTTCCATTTTCACAGCAACAGGAAGATTGTCTTTTTAAGCAGCTCAGCCCTGGCAGCCATTAAAGATGTAGTGCATGTTCAATTCCAATCTGGGTGCCTTTTTGAGTGGATTTAAGGATGTTGGATGCCCTCTGCAGTGACATTAAAGGGAAAAAAACTACTTTGCAAATCCTCACTGAATTCTTAATATCATTACTGCTGTAAATACATCTTGGGGGAGGAAGAATGAATGGGCCTCTTTGTTTTATTATTATTATTTCTGGCACAGAAACCACACGTCTCTGCAGCGCTGACCGAAGGTCTATACCCAGATGGCAATGGCGCTACAACTTATTGTACAACAAACATATCTTTCAAGCATTCCAGCAAGCCTTACTATGGCCTGGGATTGAGGCCAAACAATGCATTACCTCTCACCGCCTAACCTTTACTACTTCCATTCCACATTACTAGCTGTTCTTTTCATCTGGAGCATCCTAGTGCTTTGGCCGATTTGCAGTGTGAGGGATAATATGACTTTCTGGCTGTAGAGAGTACCAAACACTAAAAAGAAAGCACAATTTTTCATGTCCTCTATGATCATTTTTACGCTCTAGAAGATAATCTAACATTTAGACAAGTTTTCACTGATGACTATTTGGAGCTGAAAGCCTTTGAGTGTTTCACTATGTGGTTCTGTGCAGTCTGTGCTCTGACAGCTGGTAGAGGAAAAAAAACTGGCAGAAATTTTCTCTCCTGAAAATTTTTTTTTCAAAAAAAGTAGTCAATAACAGGAACTCAATCAAACTGCCCTGGTTTCCGGTAAGCTATGTACTCTGGACTGCCTGGTCTGACAGACATTGGCTTGCTGAAATAGTGTTGGCAGCAGGTTAGCCCCCACCGCAGCACGAAGCACTCTCAGTTGGCTCTGTTGTTCCACACTCATTTGTACCTCATCTGACTGTGGTTTTATGTTATATTCAGCTGAGTTTTAAAAAAATGTCTACTGCAATGATTTATATTTAATCAGTTTAAAGCAACTTAAAGATTTTAGATTTTTTTGGTATAGAGGAAAAGGAAGAAATAAGAAAAGAATAATGCTGGAAAGAGAAACATGTCTATGTGTTTGCGTCCCCTGTCTTTATTATGGTGTGTATAAAATTTGTACAGGCTGAAAACTCATCCATTGAGGGAAGCAAATGTTCCTGTTTGAAGCAGACGGCTGCTCAGGTAACAGCTTAAGGTGAATGTTGCGGTACACATGGCAACTAATGTCACAGCTACTAAACCTTCAAGGTGACAAGTAGTGTTAGTTTTCCAAGCTTGGATTCTGCAGTGCCTGTCATCATCTATGCCTTGTTTAGTCTGCATGTCACTGTCTATCAGCTCACTGTAACACTTATATGCCCTGCAAACAGTGGAGGAGAGGGTGTTCTGAAAATCTGTGCAGTTTATGGGAACATGTAACATTTAAGTAAAAAAATATTAGTATTGCTCTTTTTGTAATATTCTAAGATGATTATATGATGCACTAATCTAACTTACTAGATCTCTAGTGGGCATGTAAACCAACATTAGTCAGCAAATGCCTCAGACAATTTTCAAGTAGTGTAATTAGTTATGACAGAGGTGTTAGTTTCAACTGTTGTAATCCAGGTGACTTTTTCCCCAGCTGCAGTTGAGGGCATCCTAGGTTAGGAAATAAGCTTCTATCAGAAATAATATTTTAATAATCATATTAGCGTAAATACATTTTACTTGTAAGCAGCAGTTCACAACTTTGTACCATTCAGTTATAACTCATGTTCAAAATATGCAAAATTTAAATTGAAATTGTATTCACGGATTTGGGAAACAGAAGAATGTAACCCAAAATAATAGGATTTGATTGTAACATATATCTATAAAGTGCTCTGTGAACTTAGTTTATGTGTTGAAAGCTAAGGCTGAAAGCTGAAACTCCAATCCAACGGGGAACTCAATATGATGCAAGAGCCCCTCGAAAAGCAGCTGAGTGAAGACAAACTGAAACAATGACCTGACTCGGGGGGACTATGACATGGGACAGACCCAGGATTCCCGATAAGCAGTGACTAATCTTGTAAATGTAATATATGTATATCAACTTTAACCTTTAAAGACATTTCAAGGATTGTTACTTGTGTTTTTTTTTTTTAGGTTTTTTTAAAGCACCTAAAAGTCTGTCCAAGTCTGTGATTATGAAGTTTGTCCACTGCTCCATGTCAACCATTTACATCTTAAAACAAGAAATTCTGGGTAAGCTTCCTGGCCCTGCAACACGAGCTCCTTAGAATGGTGTGCCTTTCCTTATTTGGACCTCGACCATGTTTGTGTTGAATCTGTACTAACTTTTGTAAATGTAATGCCCAGTAACTGTTAAGAAAGTTATTTACACTTACAAAGCAGTTGTTTTATTCATCATTCTTTAAAATGAGAATTCAACAATCTTTCTCTTTATTCAGCATTTTATGTGTGGTAAACATTTCAACTTTACATATCACATTTAGTTATTGTTTTATTTTGTGGTATTCTCAGAACTATTTAAGGCTGAAATGACAGTTAATATCAATGCGTGAGAAATAAAAGTTGTACATTTTTTGTTTCCCTGTTGTTGGATATGACATGCAGTTTCGTTAGCATGGTTGTTTTATGTTTCTTTTTTTATCTAAGGAGTAAAACAATATGGTTTTACAAGCTAGTAAACAGACACAAACAGATTTCTAAATAAACAAATAGCCATCTCAGATGCTGTGTTTTGGTCATCAGGCTAAGTAAAGACCCCTTGGGAAATGGCTACAGACTCATCGTGTCCTTACCAAGCTTCCAAACTTATTAACACCTATGAGATGCTTTGTAGGCGCCACCCTCTGGTGGAAGACCTGATCTGCGCTCTGCAGCAATTCATCATCCCCAAATATTTTTATTCTGCTTTCATTCTGTTGCCTCCTGGTTTCTGTGTCTTCTGTCCTGCCTCAACAGTCCCACACCATCACCTCCAACATACACAGACCCATGGACCACCACCCTCTTGCTGTACACTTTCTCACACTCTTTCTCGCCCTACCATGTTTAGACCCTTGGCTTCAGACTAATTGAATAAGCAGCGACCCTGTGGACGGCCTCTCTGAGGGATTAGGATATGATCTCAATAGAGCACTCCTCTGAGGGCAAACACGGCCAATCTCGACCCATTTCATGCTCTGTACTCCAGCGCACGAAAAGCCAGCATAGAGGCCACACACACAAGCACAACAGAGAAAAGTAATTCACGAGCCCTCAAATCAAGCACACTCTAAAATCCGTCCTTTCTTTAATAAAGCACAGCTGTTTTTCTCTTTTTTTATTTAACCTTGCTTTTAAAATTCTTCAGACTGATAATTACAAAAAAGAAAATTAACATCTGCGTCTAAAATTTAATGTATATTAAAAACAAAAAGTGCAAAAAACATTTCTATTTGCATTTTAGCTGATTATTTGTACATGTGGATTTAAATGAGATTGCAATTCATTTTTGTTTAATTTGTTTGTTTTACTTTACCAACTTTATGAGCAATGCCTGGCCCACTTCATGGCCCTCATTGGGAGAGGCTCAGCTTGCTATGAGGGCAAATCAATGGCAGTATCCATTACTCAGTGAAGAGGTTCATTCCCTTCATGAGGTCACAAGGGGAACGTTATCAGAATCACTCATTTGTAAACACATTTGCTAAAAAAAAAAAGTGGAGCCAGCAAATGAGCAAGGTAATAGATCTTTCCTTAGTTTTGGGCGGAGAGTACATATGAATGAATGTTCATATACCTTAGAAAGTGAATCGTGAGAGGTGAACTTTAACTTTGATAATCCTTTAAGATTTATGGTCCCAATGCTTTATTTTTATATTGATTATGACAAAGTTGAAGAAAATTGCTATTATTTACTCATCTTTATTTAATCAA
Organism: Kiunga ballochi; assembly: GCA_037177335.1. Classification (NCBI taxonomy): domain Eukaryota; kingdom Metazoa; phylum Chordata; class Actinopteri; order Atheriniformes; family Pseudomugilidae; genus Kiunga; species Kiunga ballochi. The sequence continues at coordinate 13,493,357 of JBAMIG010000008.1, forward strand.
TAAGGCAGTTGTACTATAACTTTATGAAATCCTCTGCTGATCATGTCTTCTTTTATATCTCTGCTCTGGCCTTTAAATTCATAAGCATCCACATCACCTTAAACACCATTTCTACAAGCTTTAGGGTTCAGAGGAAGCAAGTCAAACAGTGTGGGTTTTATTACATGCCTCAGCAATCCAGGAAAGGGGAAGCACATGTCTCAGTGAAATATGATCGAATTTAGATTATCTGTGGATATTTTGTCCCATTCTAACATCTTATATAAAATGAATCATATAAAAGTCTGCCCCAATATTATTAAGGTTATTTGTTACGTGGAGCGTCCTCTTGTTCTTGGACCGGGGGTAGTTGTAGTTTATGTCTGCCCTTCTTTTTCCAGCTGCCTATTAGGATTGTGGCTTCCTATGTGGCGGTGAGTATCCCCACCCCCTGTTCAGCAGAAGGAGCAGTGTGCCATTAGTTCACCAGACTGGCCGTTGCTGTCAAAATGAGAGTAGGGAGTAGATCTATTAGATACCTATATTTCTTGATGGAACAGCCTTAATCTCTGCCTTCCCTTTTGGCACATTAAATAGAGAGACAAAACCCAGATGACTGGATCGGAATCTATAAAAACATGAACTAAGTACACTGCTTTGGATGTGGATTCTGAAAGAAAATAATGGAAAAGCCACTGGTGGAAAAAACATTACCTCTCAAAGGACAATTCAATTGAGAAGATACAGTTAGGTGTCATGGTTAGCAATACTAGGTGTGTGTTTTCTTTCACATTTAGTGTATTTTTAATAGCTTTTATTTCTTTTTCTTTTGTATAAAAGCTATACATGGGTCTTTGTTTTCTGGGAGCTTCTTTCATACGTTACCATTAACCCCTACAAAGAAGTAAATCTGTTTTCAGCAACAGAGCCAGTTACAAATCTGTTGTGCCACTTCACCTCATCTACCTTTATCATGGGAGTTGGTTGGAAGCCATTAAAAGTGTGTTTTAGCCCTTCAGTGAGGCCAGTCTGATTCTTTAAGTGGGAGAAGGAATGGCGCATAAAGATTTGTAATAAAAGCCTGCACAGGTAAATCACTTTTCAACCTGTCATCACCTGCAGGGGTAATATTATTGGAAGCAGGTGGTGTGTATAACATGTGGATATAGCCTACTCATTTCATACTCCCATAAGACTTGGGCCATGATGAATTCCACACTTCTTTGTGAATTTCATTTAAACTTCCTTTAGGCACTAACTTGATTTTTCTTCATTTATATATTTTGTTTTTAAAATTTATCTTTTCACAATTATTAATATGGCCACTGTCAAAGATTTTTTTTAAAGTTTTCACATTTTTAATCAAAAGCAATTTCTAACTTTATATTTTTTTTGAAAATCTCATTTATGTGTTTTACAATATAAAGTAAAATTGACAAAAAGCAATAAGTATAAAAAGGCTTTATTTTAGTATTACTACTACAACAAGTATATCCTGTATTATCTGTATTACTATAATAATTATTCATAGTAGTAATAGTAGTAATAGTATAGTAGTAATATACTCACCGAGTAATCTATTCATTATTAACAAGGATGATATCAGACTTTATATATATAAATATATATATATATATATATATATATACATACACACTAATTACTTTGGTATATGCTCGTTGGAATATTAAGTCATCAGATATTTACATTTATCCCTCTGTCTGGCCAAAGCTTTATACTCTAAGCTGCATCTCTGGGCAGTCCACTGTTTGTGTGAGCTCTAAATCTAGAGACTTTAAAAGCTTTCCTCCTCCCCAGGATGGGTGGATGGGCTGCTGACTCCACATTCTCATCCCTTTTCCTCCATCCCTCCATCCCCCAGTGTCCTGTTTACTCTTTGCAGGCCTACAGTCTTGCCACCTCAGAGTTTCTCCAGACCACCAAGGTCCTGGCAACTGCTGTGGATTAGTTGGTGATGGCCCTCACAATGCAACAACAGGGTGAGTTTCTGAGGTAAGTGGGGGAGTGGCCCTGTCTGTTGCTAAGTAGTGAAAATTTTAATGTATGCTGTGGACCAGGCTGGAAGATAAAGATACTGTATGATTAAATGTAACCAGTCCTCTATGTCTATGTGTGCTATTAGATTGCATGAATTTATAACATTCCTCCACTAAACAGATATTTCAAATTTCATTCTTTACACTAGCTGATGGCCTCAAAAACCACGATGAAGCCATTAAATGGGTAAAATACAGGGAAGATCTCAGAGACACTGAAGAAGTCTAAAGAAGATGCACCTTCCAGTCACACAGGCATTGAATAAAATCAGAATCTCCTTGCAGATTCTACTGTTACATTAAGTCTCAGCTCTGCCTGGCAGGAGGTTTTCATACCATCCTTCTTAAATTTTCTCCATAGCCATGAAAGTAATGAGAGATGTTATTTTTGACACTGAGAAAATGGGAGGAAATTCATGTTGGCCTAGAAATGTTCTGGGAGCCTCTCCAATGCATTGGTCGCCCTCTGCTGGATAGAAGCCACAATGCTTTAAGTTCTCCGTCAGCAATAATGCAATAATGTTCTGTTTGCACACAGCTACCACAAAAGCAAGCTGGCAAACTCCATAATGGCATTTATTTTTGCATGGGTGGCCCACTTTACATTGTTGAACTCAATGACAGCAACCGCTTACAATTGCAAAATGAAAGCGGCGATCCAATAATGGGCAGTAAAAGAATTTTGCTTGGGTCAGTCTGTCAGTGACCCATCAAAGCAAACAGCGCTAGCCAAGCAGTGCATGCAGGTACAACTTTGAGGGTTTTCTAAAAGCACTCCCTGGTGATCACTCTATTCCCTGCAATAAGGGAACTGTTGTGGTTGTATGGAGAGTATGGAGATGTATTAGTCATGTCCTATATGAAGAGATATGAAAGGGGTCAATGTGAGAATGTTTTCCTTCAGTCTTGCTTGTACTCAGTATTATAAACTGAGACAATGTGAGAATGATGGTGACAGTAAAGCAGGGAATGCAGGTGTGTGCGTATGTGTGTTTTAGACTCAAAGTAAAACCACTAAACATTATTTTCTGCTGAGTTTCTGGAAAGTGGGCTCCTATACTCTGAGACAGTCAGCAGAGGGTTTTCCCCATGCTGATGTGTGCTGATGTGGCCTGCAGCTTCTGATGGCTTTGTACTTTTTGAATATAAGAAGAAATGCTGCAGATACACGAGTTATTAAGCAAATAACGACCAAACAAATACCATTTTCTAGTGTTTTATCATAAGCAGGAAAACTTCCCAAATGTGACATTTTTAAAAGATGTGCATAAAAATCTATCACTATAAGAAAAAGCACCAAAGTTTATTTAAGTTCAGATCTCATGTCTCCACCAACAGAAGGAAACACACAACAGAAACAAACGCTTCTGAATAATGCACTTTCCAGTTGAAAGAGGGCAAAGTATCGCTTTCAAATCTCAACAAAAATGTACTCAAACTGAAACAAAACCTGGAACACTGAGAGTAAAAGGAGGTAATGTGGCTCCTCTAAAGTGTTTGTGTAGGGTCTTCAACATCTTGACAGCCACAGGATATGTGTGGGGCATTGTTAGTCACTCCAAGTGCTACCTCAGTGGTACAGCTTCCTCTTCTCCCACCAACCCCAGTGTCCACAAACACACACACACACACACACTAACATAAACATATATTTACATATAGTGTGCCCTCCTCAGATATCCACTTTACATACAGATAATATGCTCAGTAAAGTTTTTTCTAGCACATTATAATTCAAGTCAGTGCAGATTTTTTGTTTATATACATAGGTGTGTGCATTACTTTGTGTAAATATACAATTTATGAAGTATAAAATCTGAGTAATAACACTATGAATTGTATTATTCCTTAAAAAATCATTGAAATCTTAATTGAATTTTTTTGTGACCATATCTATGAAAACTGCTGAAACCATATTAGACTGTATAAAGTATTTCTGTGGCAATAAATCTTCAGCTCATACCAGTAAGAGTATGACTATCATCCAAAACACCTCTGAATAGACATAGATAGTAAATCTTTTTTGCTTGCACTGCCTGCCACACAACACATAAAATTTCTCCCTCAAAATGGGCTCTTTGTGTGGTCAAGTGAATATGGCCCAAAGAATGAACCGCAGCACTGTGACTCTTTTCCTGTTTCCCTGCTTCCCCTGACTAAAAGCAGATTGGCCCTAAATGAAGGCAGACCAAATATGCCAAACCAAGAACAAACCAAAGTTGAATTTTTAGCTTAGGTCAGGTATCAGTGATCCCCTGACGTTGACTGACAAATGAGTGTTTTTTTTATAAATAAAATATCAAGACAGTGATATAAATAAATGCATGAGGCTATTTTAGATTTTAATGATTCCACAAGTGTTTCAGATGTTTTTTGTCTCCCTTTGCCATGCTGTAATTTATGTTTCAACCACAAAGATCCATTAAATTATTATCTTTCTCCTCACCTCAGTCTGACCCTTGTCTCTTAATTTCAGGGTTGTGTCATCTATCTGATACCACTATCCTGTCTCGAGCTCCATCGTGGGAAACTTTTCACACTACAATAGAAGCAGCCATACGGATTGCCATTGGGTGCCTCGTGCTGTTTTTCTTGGCCATGGTGGCTGTTTTTGGGAGTCAGGCAGAGAACAGACTAAAGGTCTTTTCCCCTTAGTACAGTCCTTGCTGCATGAAGACCAGGACCCCTGCTCATCGATCACTGTGCATTGGGTGGGAGGACAGACTCTGTGGGTGGGATGGGAGAACATAAATGAGACATGTAGTATATTGATAAATAAGAAGATTTTGTATGACTGGTATGCTGTATCCTGTAACAAATTAAAGGTGCAAGTGTGTATATATGCGTGTGTGTGGGTATGTTTCACACAGTGTAAAACTAGACAAAGGGGATCCAATAAAACATAACATGTGCAGGCTAAGTAGATGTTTGCCCGGGTAAAGAGTCAAGAGAGAGTTCATTTGTCTGGATGGAAGGGTCTGAAGTGATAAAACATGCACACAAGCTATATGTTCACGCACCCGCCACGCCTGGACACAAGCTTGTGTTAACACTAACTTCTGACACAGGAGTATGCACCTTCTCTCTATTTAAACAAAGAGCTGGCCTCCATTTAGGTCTTTCAGTAAAGACTCCTGAGTATAAGCTGAGGTATAAAAGAATAAAACATATATACACACGGAGGCCTGATGAATTGTGGCTCTTTGGGCCACAGAGGCCTCTCAGTAGGGCTGGCAGAATGAACAGAAACCCCATGCAGGCTGAGGGGTGAGCCAGAGGAATGAGTAAATACTAATCTGATGGAAAAGGGCCCCTGTGAGAGACCAGCAGTAGGGCCCATCCTACTGGAGCTGTTATGGAGCCAAGCAGATGACCGAACAGTGGGGAACCTCTGAGATCATAAAAAACTACAGTGTAGCCATGTGATCAAAACCATCAAATGAAAACACTGGACAAAGCAAGCTGCTGTTTCTGGAAATCAATCTGTGAGTGTGTGGGCACTCTTTTTGCTTAGAAAGACACGCTGTAATGTTACTGGGTTTGGAGTTCCGGCATTAGTTTTTACAGTGTTATTAATGTTGTTCATTTATTGGACATTTTAGATAGCCTGCCCAACATGATGAAAAACTTCACAACAGATATCAAAGTTTAGTTGTTTACTAGAAACAAGCTAGATAAAGTCCAAACAGAGCAGCTAAGTAAATGTCTGCTTTGTTTTCTGATTGTTTTTGGCAAACAGCATTGTACAGTCTGGTAGTTTTCTGAAAGATCAACAGTTTGTGACTTTGAACTTTGGGTCTCTGTGTTCATAACACCAGATTGCTTTAAAAGCCTGGAGTATGTTTTGCAAAAAATACACACCTCTTCCCTTAATCACTTTTCTGATTTGTTCAACTACCTAAAAACAGATGAGCCTTTTAAAATTCAAAATTCCAAGGTGCATTAATGCCGACTTCTGCTTCTGACATGTTAGAGGAATTTTATTAGTAAGAACCAGATGGAAAATTACATAAATAATAAAAGAATGATTAAGTATACATATATATATATATATATATATATATATATATATACTTAATATATATATGTGTGTGTATATATATACATCATAAATCAGCTGAGAAAGCAGAAATCTGACGCACAACCTCCAGTAGAGAATTTCAGCAGGGTTGGTTCATGTAAGAAAAATAGAAGATTCACCTTTCTTAAAAAGTCAAATGAAATGTGTGTGAGCATCAGCAAGAAGAGACATGCTGAGTTCTCGTTATTACCAAAAGTACACATATGTTGTTTAAATGTATCTGATGGATGACAGGTTAAAAATCATTTGTTTGTGTGAACAGAAATGTTTTACTACAGTAAAACAGTAACTGGTTATTGTTACCTGCCACATCAATGATAATAATCTATCAAAACATGGAATGTCCTGGAGGTGTCAAAAATAACTTTTGACTTTGTTTGGGAGTTGACTGGAGTGTATTCATTATTCCAGGTATTTGGATACTTCCTGTACAAAGTGGAGAAGGCAAAATACGGCAGTATAGACAGGTAACTATTTGACAGCAGAGTTACTCAACACCAAGGTCAAAGGTTCACAAATCCACAGGGCAGTCTCTTATGATATCCACATCCCTAATCCAATTCAGTTCAATTGAATTAAATTCTTTACAAAAAAAAAAGGACATGACAGCCCTTGGAAAATTTACCAAAAGTCACCTTTAGCCAAGATGCATAATCTTCCAAAACCAACATTGAACCATTTGATCAAAGTTTCCAGCATAGTGTTTGAAAGAAAGTGAAAGTTTAAAATTAAAATCAATTTGAATAAATACTATTCAGGAAAAAACAAGATTGGTTTAATGAAAACTGAGTAACAGTCTAAATTCCTCCTTCCTTTTGAAAATGGAAAGTAAAGAAGCAGGATTAAGATGCTTTTTTATGTCTAATTTCATTCTTCATTTAAAATAATTTTAAATTCATTTAAAAATTTGAGTGTTCATTTAAGAGAACCTAAGCACAAAGGTGGCATTGCTTGTGGAAACAATATCAGATTAAATGCAAAAGTAAAAATACAGTATGTGACAGTGCAAGAACTGTGTGATCTCGGCAAACAGAAAATACTTCATGAATCAGTGACAATAATAAAATAACCCTGCAGTAAGAACATTGACATATAGAACTGAACAAAAGTTAGTTTAAATGTTTGTAAAGTTTGTTTTTGTCAGTAAGAAAGACGGTCTTTCTAAACAAATATTCATGCTGTTATAAAAGAACAGTGATATCTGTTATTCAGGTATGACATCTTCCTGGAAAACTGGGAAGGGATAATTGGACATTCTCATTGGCAGCAGAGCTCAGCAGTATAAAGAAACAGATCACTCACGCAGCATGTTCCCACCACTGGACGTGACGACACGTGTACTGCTATTAAGTGAACATAAATGTGGCCTGCTCATCCACCCCTGCACAAATCAGAACCACCTGCCCCCAGGCCCTGAGAACTGCCTGGTCCTCTCCTTGGACCTCCTTTGAGAGAGAGCACCTCTTGTTTGGACAAACGTCAGAGTCAGCTCCAGGGGCTCCAACATGAAACGAAGAGCAGAGAAGGGAATCTTACCCTCACATAGTCTCCCTCAACCCTGAGCCCCATCTCCTCCCTTCTGAGCACGACCCAATATTTTTTAATTACATCCAGGAAACTCCTGTTACAAAGGACACTTTCTTGGTCAATCTGAAGGGGCAGCTTTGAGGAGTTCTGGGGTCACTCTGTCTTTTTTACTCAATTTTTTTTCTTTCTGTGTGTGTGGGTGGTAAGAATATTGGCTAACAAAGTGGGGAGTATGCCACCTAGAGATGCGCAAGAATACTGACTGTATAGCTCAAATTCAGGATGGCAGCAGCTCTGTAAAATGTAAGCCCTTTTACTAAGGATGTCTAAAAACAGAATGATTGCTACTACTTCCTCTTCTGTTCACATTTGCTCTAATCTAATGCTTGTCAGTATTAATTATAATGTGTGGACTATAACAGAGATTTAAATACATCAGTAAGCTTCTTTTCTCACTCTAGGCTTTTTTGCACTGGTGGTCTCTAACTGACAGGAACTCAAGCACTATTTGTTATCTTTAGGTCCAATAAGTCCATCTGGTTTTGGTTTGGCTTCTCGAGATCGCCCCTGGAGATGTGGATGGAGGGGACTTAAGGGTGAGGCAGTGTGGTGGAGGGGCAGCTCTTGGAGTCTTTTTTTTTCTTTTTTCTCCTCATAAATTGAATTTCTCACCATTTCAACCAGGGCCTTAAACAAGGGATAGAGCAAGAGCTTGCATTTGGCTTCCCACCCTCAGGCTTTTGCAAAAACAAAAAAAAGGCAAGAAAAAATCCTTGAAAGAAATCAGTTTCACCTGTTTTGCTGAGAGACTTGCATGTTCAGGGTAATGACTTATCCGATTCTGATTCTCTCTGCCTGTGTTTGTGAAACAGGAATGTATGAACTCTCTCTGAACCATCTTGTATACATGAAACCCTTCACGTCCTTAAAATGAAATGATGTGTGAAAACAGATAAATAGTAGACTAAACAAAACAGCCAGCTCTATAATTCTGTGTTGAAAATGTTTCAATCCTATATGTTTAGGGTGTTAAAATAAATAGTAAAAAATATTTGTTTCATTCATGAACAGCATAGTAAAACTCTAGCAAAAGTTTTTAATTTTGATGCTAAATTATAGAAACCTGAAAACGATATTTTCACAAGTGTTAGTTTCCCTTATGATGCAGCTGGAAGTATTAATTAATTTTCTACAGCAAATTATACTTTTAATGAAGGGTTGGGGGGATCCAAAAGCAACATCACACATTTAAGAAAAAGCTTGTCAAAGCATTTAGGATGCTAGGAAAGCAAAGTATCTGTGTAGACTATGAGAAAACATCCAACAAGGTGAAAACCATGAATCATTAATCAAACATGCAAACATTTCTAGAGTAATGTAGACTTAATTCTGCTTTACAATGTGATGACAGTAAACTGGGATTATGTAGATTCATGGATAAGTTTCCTGACATCAGACTGGTATGAAAGATCATCCCATCAGTCAGTCACAGATGGAGGTTCTTACTGTTGTCACCAGTGCAGGAAGTACATGGTGACAACACGAAGTGGTAAAACTTTACTGCTAGATAACAACAAACTGAAGGAATACCAGGTTAAGCTTAAATTTAGTTATTTGACTCTCAAGCAAAACAACAAAAATTAGCTAAACATTTTCTTTTCTTATTTTTGTTTTAGTTGTTTATAAAATAAAATCTTCAAGGTTATTTTAGCACAATAAGTGTTCTAATATGTTCTTTTTTTCAATGATGAAACATTGAACATGTCATTTTTGAGAAATATTTCTGGTTGATTTAAGATTTTATCCGCATGTTTATCTCTGTGTGCACTTTCAAAGAAGAAGACTTTCCTCATCAGACTCTTTTGTCACTGTCTGACCTTCACTATTTGGAGCTCAACTGCTAAATATAGAAAATAAAAACAGGGTAATTATTTTTTAACTTTGAAAACTTTACAGGCATAACTATTTCAAAATACGTAGATGTACAGGAAAAATGGTCTATTATGCTTTTGGTTGGACAACTTGCTTTTCTGGTATTTCTGTACAATTAAATATCTATTCCTCATAGTATTTAACTGAAGTAGTGTTCATTTATTCCTAACTAACCCTGTGGGTTCTGTAAAATAGGACCTTACAGCCCTTTGAAAAATAGAACAGGTTGAAAATTAAGAGAGTAGACTTTCCAAGGAAACTTGAACAGGACACAACCTCAATATTAAGCATTTTTTTTGTTCTCGTTAAAGAAAAAGAATCTTTCACTAATTTTTTCTGTATATTTGTCTTCATTTCTTAACATCATCACCATCCCACACTATTTATTTTCTCAGGTGATGGCACTACACACACTGACTTCTTCAGATACTTTATAGGCATCTGGAATCAGCTTTGCTTTAATTCTATGTAAGATCATGTGTCTGTATGTGTACATTTTAAATAAAGTAAAGGGTTATAAAAATAAATAAACAAAAATATCATTTTTTTAAAAATGTATTCCACCCACAAAGAATGTATTTTTCATAGTCTCTTTATTATAAACAGAAAGGTTTGTATTTAAATAGTTAATCTCTGTGATTTTTTTCTTTCCATAAATTAGATAATTGACAATTACAGAAGTTTTATTTAATCAGTAGTTTTTTGTTTTTGTTTTTTCTAGTTGTTCTGTTTTTTTGTATGTTTGTTTTTGTTTTGTTTTGTTTTTGTTTGTTTTTTGTCTGGTTTGTTTGGGGGGTTTTGTTTGTTTGTTTGTTTTTAGTAGTTTTTTGTTTGTTTTGAAAATACAGTAAATTAACAAAAGCAAGCAAACTTTTAAGACACATTTTATGTATGGGTGTGGACACACTTCACAATTATAATTCACATGCAGATTTGTTTAACACTCAATGAGGACAATTTCCATTTACCAACAATTATTGTTTCAAAAACTGATGTGACATTTGATTACAAGGGAAATGACTACGTAAATGTAGCTCTAATAACTTTAGCAACAATAGGCTGGTATTGCAACATATTCAGTCCATTAGCCTTCACAGAAGGCATTTAAAAAAATAACTTTACTATGTGAAAGAAGCCTCTACATTTGTAATGTTCAGCTAAAGCATCATGAGGCATCACATAAACTTTAAGGAAAAAACTATCAAATATTAACTACGTAGGTCACGTTTAAGCTTCAGTGGCTGTTCAAATATGAAGGTAAAGTCATGCAACAATGAATACAATAACGCTTTTCTAATAAGACATAAACTGTGTTGTTGAAGGGCTTTACTATAAGTAAAATGTATTTTCTTCATTAACAGGTGCTAGAGACACAGAGTTAGTTTGTGTTTTGTTTTTGTTTTTATAAATACGATTAATAAGTGTGCAAGCTACATTTTCTGGAACAAACCACACAAATTTAATAATGTCCACACACAGTGTACACATCCAGTAGTTTTGTGTTCTCAGGCCTGTGTTCATTTTAACTGGCTGTTCACTATAGCCTATTTACAGCTTAAAAGGAATATTTATAACTGAGACGTGAAAGAAATGTTGCACAGAGAATTGCACTGACATTATAAGAATTGCTCTGTAACTTTCTGACGATGGATTCATGGTGGCAAAACTAGAAGATAAAATCTCAAGTGTGCCTTAAAATTAGTATTTATAAATGAAGTATAAAATATACTTGGGTTTTTTTAACACCCAATGCAAAGGTGAATCATGCAATCGGTCTCAAGTATGTCTGTCAAAACTTTCTCAGATACGTTTAGCACCGTTAATGAACAAATAACATATAACAGAAAATAGAAAACTTTTTCAATATAAAATTACCACAAAATTCCTTTTCCTGGTCATTTAAACATGGGTTAACTGAACATTATCAAATTTATCACATTTTATGAAGCAATTTTACTGAATTAATTACCCAGCAATACAGTCTTATTAACCTTTTATGTTTTTCTGGCACAATGGTTACATCCAAAAAATAGTTTTTGTTTGTTTTTATTTATATAAACAGTTCGATGCCTAATAATAATCGCTGATAATGAATTTTAATAAAATAACCCCCTTGGGGTACACTAGTACACTGTAAAGCACTTTGAATTACATTTTATGTATAAAAAGCAGTTTATAAATAAAGTTTGATTGACTGATAATAATAGTAACACATAAAATAATTTTACATGTCAGCAGAAGTTTAAAAGGGGCAAAATTTCAGTCCAAGTCCAGGTGCATGTTTTGGTATTTAGGTGATTTTTTAGGACAGAGGGGTTGGTCCAAGTAGCCACAGCTGGAGCCGGCAATCAATGTGGTGATCTAAACAGAAACATCAAGATGGTTCACTTTTTGAGGCAGTCAGAGGCAGACAAATCTGTGAATTTGTTGCGTACTACAAAATTTGAGACATGCTTCCCCCTTGTGGATGGTACAAAAATCCTACTGTGTTAGGTACACTAAATCTCATTCTGATGTACTCTCATTTAGGTGTACATTCATTGATCTTCTGACTCACCTCAGTCATCAGTTGGTGGAACACAAGAGGATCGCCGTGATCTGCACATTGTTTTCTGTTAAAAAAGATGTAAAAAGGAATCATCTTCCAAAGAAAAGTTGCAAATGACCCAATAGACGTTATCCTGAAAACCTTATGACATTAAATAGATGGAAAGATGTCATTATTTAGAAAAAGTTAACATTAAACCTTGGATTTTAAGGTTTTTGATAAAGAAGTAGTATTATATTATGCTTTTCCATCACAACTCTTTGTGTTCTACCTTTGTATAAAGACGATGGTGAAGAACAGAGTCAGAAAGCCAAGGATGCCTCAGTGATTCGCTTGCTCCCATTCTCCAACTGATGATAAAACACAGGCAGTTTTCTAATTTTACAACCTCACTGTACAACAACCTCACCTCAGGTCAGACAGAGACAGGAAGCCATTACCTTTTATTTGTAATGAGAAGTCTTCTGATAAAGTCTTTGGCATCTTCTGAGGTATCCACAAACTCAGGTTCATCAAAGTTCCATTGACAGGCTAAGATGTTGTTTAGAGTTTGGTTATCATCATCACCGAGGAAGGGACATAGACCACTCAGACTAAGCGGAAAATAGGGAATCATCAGAATAATATGCATCAGTATGCACATGCAATTGTGTGTTTACTTACAGCATGTAGGTAATGACGCCAAGACTCCACATGTCTGTGTTAAATGACACAAAGTCATAATTGATGACTTCTGGGGCAAGAAACTCTGGAGTGCCAAAATTTACTCTCAGTTTCTCTCTGGGTTTATATCTAGAAGATGATTTGAATGTGGTATAGAATTATTGGAATTTTACATTTTCATGATCACATTGTTCTGTAAAAAGAAGAAAAAAGTGCTACTTACACCCTGGCAAGGCCAAAGTCAATGATCTTTATCTTGTTGGTGACTCTGCTCACACACAGAATGTTTTCTGGCTGGAGGTTCAAAATGAAAAGAAAAAAAAAAGTAACCACCTCTAATTATTTTACTTTAAAAATGTTTGTTTTAAAAATGTTAGGGGGATATGAGTGTTTTTATTTATCTTCTTTTTATGAAGATTTTCTGAATTAAGTTACGATAAAGAGTTGTCCATTTTCTGACAAGCATTGTCTTTCTTACCTTCAGGTCAAGATGCAGGATGGACATTTTGTGCATGTGCTGCAGGCCTTCACAGATCTGCCTGATAAACACCACAGCATCCAGCTCCATTAAAGTGTAGTTTTCATCAATAATTCTGTCAAAGAGCTCCCCTCCGCCAACACTATAGGTAAAGACAAATGCATAAAAAGCATTACCCAGTCAACCACCAATTAAAATACGTAATAAATGCCTACACTATCGTCTAACAACAACATTTCTTTATAGAATTAGTCATTAAAAATGGAAAATAAATAAATAATCAACTGACGGGTCCACCTAATTTTAGGACAATATCTAAGCTAAATGTATTAATTATTCTGAATAATGATGAACATGAACTGAAAGTATAAAAGAAGATCATACTATTCAAGTACAAGGATGATGTCATTCCTTGACTCATAAGCTGCATAGAGCTGGATCAGGTTGGCATGGTCCAGATTATTCATGACCTGGATCTCATTCTTCACCACCTCCTACCAAAAACACAAGGGCAGACAAATGCAGAGGCAGACAAAAACATACAGATGCAAGACACACAAAGACGCAGACAGACGGGCAAGCACAAACACGGACACGATGAGAGGTGTCAGCTGTTCTCTGCTATCAGAGACTAGCATCTTCTCTTCTAGGTCAAATATTTCTCACCTTGGTGAGAAGTATTCCCTTTGCCTCTGTTCCAAGAGTAGCCTTGTGTCATTCTAGGAAGTACTCAAAATTGCAACTTGGCCCCTGCTTTATATATCGTGTCTGGCTTCATTTTCATGGGAGTTACTAAAATAAACTAATTCATTGTCATGGCAACACGTGTCAGGTGTCGTACCTTTTCTTTCTGGCTCCTGGCTTTGATGACTTTTGCTGCCAGAGTGAGACCTGAGGAGTTCTCAACACATTTGTGTACCTGGCCAAAGCGACCTCTATAAGAAAGGTATAAACAAGAGCTTTACTGTGGCTGCACAGTGACAGTCACACACTCTTTTTTAGTTCAGCTCACATATCCCAGTTCAGTACAAACAGTTCTGAAATAAGACAGTCACTGCAAAGTTTAGATTTACCCGTGAAAAATCATAACCTGACCTTTCCACAGTCGGTAGGGTTTCTGGGGAATGTGGTGTCTAATCTGTTATTTTTTTAAATCTGAGCTGGTCTGCATCTCGTCTTTGAAGATTTGGATTAACACTTAGTGATTAGCTACCAGATGGCATCGAGGATACAGTTTCACATACCAGTCAGCTCTAAAGTAAAAATAACTGCCATGACTCTGGAGTTATGAACCACAGAGGAGAAGGGGGGGCTTGGGGATGATATACACAATTAAGCTCTAATGGGGAATTGAGAGGCTTTTTTCACTGTCTCAGATCATCATCAATAGTCCTTTTGCTTTTTGATTCATGAAGCTTTGGGGCGAGTTGAGGTGTGATACTCACCCACCCAAAACCTCCTGCCAGTTGATGGTGTAGAAGTTCCTGATCTGGTTGGGTTTGGCTGACACGATGCGGTGATTAAAAGGAGCAATGGGAGGAGGAGTGGTGTCTGAAAGTGGGATGGGTAGATAAAAGACAAGATTTGATCTGTTTCGATAAGTTATGGGGAATGTGAGAACATACAAGCATCACTGATAACCAGAAGCTGGAAGGCAGTTAAAAGTGCAAAAAGCTACCATAATTAAATTAGCACACTACGTACTAATGTGTTAAAATAAACATCAAGTAGAGGCACGGTTGTTTAGGTGTCACAGAAGAGCAATACTGTAGTATGAAACACTCCAATGCTGACCATTTGGAAAGCAGTTTTACCATTTTCTGGACCATTTCAATGTAAATATATGAACTCTCTGTGTTGTTTGCTTAGATTACTTCACTGTACAGTGTGTAATGTTTGCTTTTCATTTGTTTATGTGTTAAGTTGTGGCTTCTTTAAAAGATTGGGGAAAAAGACATATAAATGAGTTTTAGATATAAAAAAAAAGAAGCAAAACATCACCGAATATTTTGAATCATTCAAAGTGTGAAAAACGCACTGTTGAACTAACCCTTTTAATCCTTAGTCTCCACCACAGTGGACAGGATGTTTTCTTGTTTATGCATAAGTATGGATGATTATCTGCAATTCATTAGTGATTCAACCAACACACTGCAACTCAGGGGAGAATAAAATATAGTATTGCTTCATATAGATGATATAATAAGTTTTACCTCAGTTATTAAAAGGAAATGAGACAACTATGTTATAAGATATTTAAATGAGACAATTTTATCTTAAAATATTTCAATAAAATATCCTCAAAAAGAAGCTTTTTTAACCTTCACTTAGTATCTTCTATTACCCATCTACTGCTACATTTTGCTGGATTCATTTCTGCAGATTTCAGTTTTTTATAGGTTTTCGGTGAGCTTTGGATGAAGATCCAATGACACCCATCAAAAACACTTCTTCTTTTTAATAGCTGTCTTTTAAAACAATATTTGTGTATTTCAGGTTCTCTTCCTGCTACAATCCATTCTATTCTAGTTATTTATCACACACTTTTATCCAAAGCAATTTACATGTGGTAAGCGATCATTTAACCATAGTAATTAACCTAACGTGCATGTGTGTGTATCGTGCAGAGAACCCACAGATACAAGGGGAGAAATTGCAAATTCCACTCAGAAAGCCAATTGCTTAAACCCTCCCCCAGCCAAGATAGAAATTTTATTTACAAAACTATTTATTTTCAACATCTTTAGCAATTGCCTGCAGCCATTACTTTTGTAATAGATACTTTCATGCAGATCTCTTGTCTTTGACATTTCCTAGAAAAATTCATTTTTCTCTCCTCAAAGCATCATTTAGCTGTTAAGTCAAGTTATGCAAAGAGTAATAGATTACAAAAATGAGCCTTGTTTATGTGTATTAATCATAAGGATGTTTTTTTTAACTCATAAAAGGTTTTTAAGCTAACATTTTATGCCTGTTTACTACCTTTCAATGTTGCCATGCAAAAATGTTCACTGCATTTATTAATAGAAAAACTGTTGGAATTTTTCAGACAATGAAACTACTAAATAAAATATTCTTCAGAAACTGACTAAATTAAGCTTAATAATAGGCTATATTATATATATATATATATATACAGTAAAAAATTTAATTATTTATTGAATAAATAATAATAAATAATAGCAACTCACCAATGAAGAACCGCTCAACATCATCGTCATCATTCATTTTCCCAGCATTATTTTCTGCGTCGCTATCCTTTCTGTCCGTCTCCACTCTGTGTTTGAGGTCCAACTGGAAATCAACTCCATCAGCCTTAAAAACTGCCCAGCCTTCGGAATCAAGGTTCTCCTCATCCTCTCTCTCATCATCTCCTTTCCCCTCTTCTTTGTCCACCACTTGGCTGCTTGTGTTTTCCTCCAACACAATATCCTCCTGGGCAATATCTGGTGTGGAATTTTTGTGGTCATCCCTGTGGATAAAAATCAAATAGTACAGTATTGTGATTTTGTCTGGTGTGTGCCTGCTACTCGTACCTTTTGGTATCCTTAAAGTAATTTGTCACATAATTTAAATGACTTTAACTTCATATATGCTGAAATAGAGTAACGGATTACATTTTCTTTGAGTAAAATCCACTAACTGCCTGACTTTGCTTTTTAAATCAGATTAAATATAGCAATACCTGGGAGCAACCACTTCATTTTCATCTTCTAAAGGAAAAGGAGCTTCAGCAGTAGAAGTGCTCTCTTCTTGTGTTTCCTTTGGAACTTTGAGATTCTCTTCTTTCTGTTGATCTAATTCTTCAACATCAGGCTTATTTTCTTTCTCTTGTACTTCTGCTTTTACTTTAGGCTCCTCATCAACAACCTCATGTATTCCGGCCACAGTCTCTTCATGCAGGTAGTCTACCAGGTTGCAAGCAGGGGAATCCGGCAGCTGATCTTTAGGGGACACTCCAGCTTCAAGATCCAGAGGTGTGAGAGGATGAGCTACTTTATCTGTATTCTCTTTGTTGAGTTTCTGGACCTCTTCAAGAAGGAGAGCCTGCTTTTTCAGGGACATATCTACACAAAGTCCACACAGAGCTCCGATTATTCCTTTAAATCTGAATAAATCTGTTGTGATGTAACATCCAGGAATTTGTATGAGGTTAATATGTTTCACTTGGATATCCTTATCTTGCTTTCTGTAAAAGCAAGCTTCATATAAATTATGAATTATGTGTAAAAATGTTTGTCTATTCAAAAAATGTGGGTGATAAATTATTTTTAGCAATGTTTCCTGATACTTTTTACCACCTTATTTGAAAATTAGTTTATAAACTGTCTAATGTCTAATGTTCTAAATAACTGTACAGTTCTGTGAAAAAGATTTTTCCATAAGGGACAATAAACTAACTAACTAACTGACTAACTGACTGACTGACTGACTGACTGACTGACTGACTGACTGACTGACTGACTGACTGACTGACTGACTAACTTATATAAACAGGACTTTGTAAAGGAAAGTGTGAATTGGTCACTGCACCTGT
>JBAMIG010000008.1:13514817-13549416 GCA_037177335.1 Kiunga ballochi
TGGCTTCCAATTGTAAAAAATAAAATAAATAAATAAATAAGAATATCAACCAATAATGTCCGTGTAGCAGGCAAAAACAAAAAGAAAAACAAGAGCAACAAAAAATTAATCCAGTAAAATAGTCTGTATCACAAACCAACAATCAACACATGACCTATCAGACAAAAAGATTTGAAACCTGTGAATTATTAGGCTCAAGTCAACTGAGCTCTGATTGTTAGGAAGCAAACCCTCTGCTTCTCTCCACTTGATATGGTATTAAGAATAGAGTGAGCTGGTGTGCCTAAATGTAAATAGTCGGCCTGCGTCAGCAGGGTTCAAGTGCTTGGGGAGGGGGCTTGGCAATGCTTGGGCTATGAGACACTTAAGAGCCGTTAAGTGCTAAGCCCACCTTCGTCATTAGCTTGCTAGGTGTCAAAATGATTACTGTACACAGTTCTTCCTCTGTATGTAAGACAAGTAGGAACATGTTCATTGACTTGTACCATGACTATTTCAGCTGTAAATATAATTAACTCATAACAAATAGACACATGGTTCATTAAATTCATACATTTAAATAGGAAGAATTCTTTTCAAGTTATCACATAAGATTTAATAAACAGAAGTGAAATGACAAATTTCAAAGGAATTATATTAAAAAAATATGTGGCACAGAGGAGTCCAAAAGGGCGTAGTTGCCAGTTATCTACGTCATGAGGTTTTGTGTTTGTACAGTTGTGAATGTAAGTCATGTTGTAATGCAAATTCCCTTCCTATCTCTAGAATGCCAGTAACATCCTCTCAGTGTCAGGGGGAATGAGGAGAAGAAGCCTGTAGTTCCTGGCTTAGGGGGACCTGCAGTAAGACGTTTAACCCTCATGCTGAAAGAAGAGATGGGTGACATGAATTATTTATATGATGCTTACTCACTGACAAAAACATCCACAGATAACCTTCCATAAGAAAGTAAGAGCTCAATTTAAACTGAGGTTGTGTAATATGACCATAATCCAGGTTCCCTCAAATCAAAATAGGACATGTGGGATTTATTAGAAAAAACACGTCAGCTCACACAGTACAAACAGACATCAGACAATTTCTTAACAACTTTGCTTTTACAAACTTTCCAAACTAATTTTGTCCACATAAGTTCACGGATGATGGAACTGAGGATGAATCCAGCCTGCTCAAGACACCAGAAAATACTTTTGACAACAGGAGCACAGAGTGTAAAGTGGGCCACAGTCACTCCAGCCAAGTCCATTGCAGTCCAGTGACTAAAGCCAAAGTCTGGGCCCATGGGTGTAGCAACCAATGAACTGAGGAAGGTGAGGGAAGGAGATGAGTCTACCTGTCAGCTTGGATTGAAAGATGTCTCGCTGCACAGGATCGCACATTAATCTCTTTCCTGTGTGCAAAGGAAGTGAACTGTGCTATCCAAAACCTTCAGAGATGTTCCTCCACTGTGTCTTCTTGATTTTTTACATGGGGGGAGTTACTCAAGCAACATGACCACAGCAGAGGGACCAAGTAACTATGACAAGGCAGAAACACATGGTAGGGAAACCAGCCATCAATCATTTGTGGAAAGATACGCTCACACCTGTCTTTAGATGCCAACAGATGACAGACAGTGTAGGTCATTTGCAGGTTGAGGGTAGGCAAATTGCAATGAAGCGCCCACTGTCCATGCCCCTGCAAATTGGAGTGACATGGACAGTCAACTTTATTATTTCTGTGGAACAGACTAAAACTCTTCCACAAAACAAAATATGTCATTTGTTGCAAACACTTAAAAACAGATAATTAAACCAACTGTTAAAATACAAGAATACAGCAAGTGTTATAGTGCATCACTCATTGCTCCAAGACAAGATGCAAAGTGAGATTGTCAAACTTCACAGGGAAATACAAACAGACCTTTATGTCTTAGAGGCTTATGACTTAAAGCAAATATCAAGTTTATACCCCTCAGACTTCACAGTGAATCTGAAGCCAAAGAAAGTAACAACATCATGTCCACTGGTCAAAGTTCTCTCTTGCTTTCTCTGCCAAGAGCAAGCATGTGTACAACACGCAAGGTGGCAGCTGAGCAATCTCTACTGCTGCGTGATTTGATGTTGTTTAGTTAATGTGACAGCAAAATTATCAGGATGTTTGGCGACAAGAGTCAACTGTGTCAAGGGTCAAAACAAAAAGTAGAAAATAATTCAGTTTTGCTTACATGTTAGTGCATCCTTGTTGGACTAGAGTTGGAATTACAGTTGAACTTCAAGAGTGGAAAAAATGCAAAGGTAAATTGATATATGACACAAGGGATAGCTGCTTTAAATAGTGAAACTTTGAACTTCTAATGTCAACATGCATCTTTTGTTGCTCTAATGACTGAAACCAAAACCACTTCATTGGAAGTAATTGAAGTCTCATATCAGTAAAAAACATAAACAAGAATTACACCTTGTAGGAGGGTTTATTACTACCCCTTTGAGGGAAAATATCTAACTGAAGCTGTTGACGTTCATTTGTTGCTAATTTGCTTAATATCTGACTTATTGCATGAATTATAAAGAAAATTAATAACTTTTCCAGTGCAGAATGTGGCATCTTCTCTTTCCAATAAACTCTGAAAAGCAATCCACCTTAAAAGGGTATTTGGTCTAAAAGAACACAATAAGTTATGTGAATTTGGCAAAATGACAAATCTTGTCTGAAACTATTTTTTAAAAAGTTTAATATTTCTGATGTTTTTAATAACTCAGAAAAAAGTCAATTAAAGCCCATAATATTTTAGATCAATACAATTTTTCAAATACTGATTTTTTTTCTTCAGAGAACAATTTCTTTTTCCTTTCATCAAAGCATCAACAGTGCTAAAAAGAAAAGTGAATGTTGTGACATACATGACCCATATTAGGATGATAGTCTGGCACTGAGACACGAGCAGCTGTTAAAAATGGAGTGTCACTGCTTTCACAGAGAACACAATGTCCTGGGGAGCTTGCGGAACGTGTGCTGTGTGGCTACTGTCCAGTCACCTCTGCTGTCTCCACTCACACATTGCCCTGCCAGTCAGGTCTGGCTATACTTTCCCTTGGAAACTTCTAGGCTCAAGTTTGTGCGGTAGCTATGAAACTGAACTCCCTATGCTAATGTCTAAGAAGTCGTCTCTGTTCTTTCCCTGGCATCTCAGGTTTTCTTTTGGCATGTGAACGCAGTGTGTGGCTGCACTTACAGTCTTCTTGGTTCTGTTTATGTAATGTAATAAAGCCGTGTCAGAGCTTTTTTTTTTTCCACCAACACATGCACAATGTTTTGAATCTACAAGTCACACAAGCTAAAGTGTCAAAATATTTTACAGAAAACCTACAAAAATATGAAACGCAGGAAAGATGGTATTTCCACTGAAAGTTGTGAAAAGGAAATTAGTGCAAACTCAATGAATTTGCACCTTATTTGTACATTTTTTTGGAAAGAGTGCTTCTTAAAAAGATAAGAGATTTGAATTCTATAGTAGTAATAAATTAAAATTAGAGATAGCATCGCTGATCACAGGAAAAAATCTGGATCACTTAAGAAAAATTCCAATTGAAAAACAGTAATATTGGCTGAAAACTTATTTTAAAAACATACTTCATACCACAACTACAGTACATAACGTTCTGATTTCAAAGCTCTGTATGTCTGACTTGTTTTGCTAGTTCCCTGACATTAAAAATGGACATTTCTTTAGCACCACTGCTTTGCGGAGAGCAAAAGACAGAAACAAGTAACAAAACAAAAGATAAATCTAGTAATTTCCTTTTACTCGCCATGAAAAACATAACCCATTACAATTTTAGATCTATGATGCATTCATTATATGATCACAGCTGTCTACCATTTTTTTGCTTGAGGTGTGTGTGTGTGTGTGTGTGTGTGTGCGCGGGGGGTGGGGTTCTACAATGGTTCAATGGCTGTTGTTTTAAATTTTAAAAAGAAAAAGACTCAAATATCTCATTCAGTGTGGCACTTGTACAAATGAATTACTTAAAGAAAGTATGAAAGAAAGACACAAAGCATTAGATTTACATTCAGGTTCAACTATATTACTGTACTTAAATCCTATTCATTAAAATCACTGCACTTTAAAGGATTATTTTCCAGATTCACTATTTAAGTCAATATTGACATATAAAAGATGCTTTGCACTGAAGATTCCATTAAGGGTGCAAAAGTCAGTGACAAAATTCAAGATAAGCTTGTTCACATGCTTCTGGCTCTCACACAGTAAATGTCAGTGATGAACTCCTAAATGCCAAGATAGGAATGGAAACAAGAGAGGGTGAGAGGACTTTAGCTAGTCTCTGAGGTTTACTATCATTACATTAAAGATAACTACACTACATGTCTATTAATAAGCAGTGTTGCATACACAATACTGTTTGTGTTTTTATAGTCCGGCAGACTTCTCACAGAGATGTGAGAATTATAAACTGGAAAGAAGAAGAATAGCTTTACTAGAAATAAACAACAAACAACGACAGAAATGTCCAGACAAACATAGGCCTACTGAAAGGTTGTTTCTGGAAGATGAGCAATTCTGCATAGACCTGTCAAGGTGTCAGGTCTTTTGAATGAGTATTGTTGTGCCCATGACAAGTAATGCTCACTATGGCAGCAAATCAGAAACAATACATTGTGTTTTTCAGGATCGACCACTAGAGTTCACTGTGTGCCTTTGCAGCAGATTCTCTGGAGCCCTGATATGCCTCATGATTGATCCTTTCAGCTTCTATCCTTAACATACCAGCATCTTACTGGCCCACTCATGTTTCACAGAGATTCACATTGCTGCTGAGAGGATAATCCATCACACATTGACTAATCCATTTGGCTCATGAGATTAGAGTGAGTGCTAAACTAAAAACCTACATCAAACATCACTTCATGTTCAAGTGTAGATGAGTGCTCAGAATTTTCTGCCTTGAAGATAGATTTTTTTTGCTGGTGCAAAACCTCATCCAGGAGTTGTACGTAAGAGATAATGCCTGACGATGTGTCCATTATCAGAAATATGGATGGACTTTGCTGAGGAAATCATTTTCTGATAATGGACACCTCGAAGGCCATTATCCCACTGATACCATGGTCACCTCCAGAGGAAATAGATATGAAATTATTATTACTATTATACTGTTTTTTTTACAGTTAAATAGTAAGTTTCTGACAAGAAGTTGCACAGCATACTATTTAATATCAGTCATTGTAATATTGTAACATTGTGACATGTGTGAAGTGTATTCTCTTCCTTCCATAATAGACCCGACAGATGTATAAAACATGCAAAATGTAATTTAGAGTAGTGGCAGTGCAGTTCTCAAAGTTGATGTCTGAAGTTGAGCCAGAGAAGTCTCTTAATGTTTTAACTGCAAATTTTGTGGTTTTCTTTGTGTTTTCCTCATCCTCTAAATTGTTCAGTTCCTTCCGTGTCACATCCTTGTGTTGCATCCCTTCTTCTTGATGCCAGTTTCTGCTATGGTTGGTAACCATCACGCCGTCAGCACAATAATTTAAAACATTGAGGATATCTGACGGAAACTTCTCGTCTAGCAGCCAAACCAGGATTTGAGTATTTACCCAGACTATCGCTTAAACTATGCCCATGTTGTTCAGTTTAGAACATAATCATGTGTATAAATATTCTCAGTAATGTAACTGAATACTGATATTTACCAATGATGTCCAATTTTTTTAAGCAAAGAAACAAGTCTTCTGAATCCTCTGTCAGCAACAAAGAAAGTATGTTTGTTGATAAAGACATTAAAACTAAATGAATAAAAAGAAGTTGCATTCTTCACGTTTTCTCTGTCATAAGAAATGACAGATTCTTCACTAATTCTGATGGCTCCGGAACAACACATCTACTGATGAATATAGTTTTTTAAAGTGCCTTACAGGCAAAAAGAGACATTTCCCTGAACTAATAATATGTAAGCAAACCAGGGTTGTGAGAATGAAAGATTTTTTGACTAATATGAAACTATAGGAATGCTGATACAGTGTATTCCTAATGAGCCAGAGAGCTATTGGTTTTTTGTTTGTTTTGATGGGTTTTCTTTGTTTGTTTTCTTTGGGGGGGTTGTTTTGCAATATAGGTAGTAAAATATGAGATAAGCAAAACTCTGCTCTATGGAGGAAAATAACAAGATGTGAACAGCCCCAGTGTGTCAGATAACACTTAATGATTTTATGACTGTCCTACCTTTCTTGTAGGACATTCTTGTTAGCAGAGATCAAGTGACTATTAAAGCACATTAAAATGCTTTAAACTGTTGTTACCCAACCAGCAGCTTTTATGTGTAGATAGATGTTATAGCATAAGACTGACATGCTACTAAATGGGCAGCTAAAAATGATAACACAAGAAGCATCTCAAGGGAAAATGGAACAGAGCTCTGAACACAATAATGCTTTTGCACAGTAGTGTCATTTGTTTGCAATAGACCTGTAATGATGATTGATTTCAGACTACATAAGATAATTATATGCTAATAGCAAGAAGAGCCAGACCATTTCTTTAATCGTAATTAATTTTGCAGCAGTATGACCTCAGCATTGCAAAGCAGGCATGAATGCATCTTATGAAGTTCTTTGCAGATAAAACTTGAAAGAATTGATGCCAGTGTGTGACATGTCCAGTGGAGTAGATGTGACAAAGATGTTATCTCCAGAAGGCAGAACTTATTTTTGTCCATTTGGTAAGAAATAAAACCAAACATACACAGCTAATTTTAATCTTTTCAACATATTAATAATACTAAATATTATTTAGTACTGAAAATATTTGTTTAAATTAAATAAATCGATTTTTTCAAATGACCTCATTTCCAACTTTGTAAATTACTATTTAACATTTTTAATTTCACAACTCTTGTGGTTTGTTTACAATATTTCATTTTGTAATAAATTATTATCAAACATGCATGAGGTTTAAATTTTTCATACTTTGTAAACAAAAGATATCCAGCATGTGTCATCATCCCACATCATCCCAGCTACACTTTTAACTCATCATGGAGAAAGTTCCAACATAAACAAACACCATGCTGAGTACAAAACTCATCCTGCTCCCTCTGGATGCTACATTATCAATTCATATAAAAATGATTTCCCTAATCAACCATTTAAGATTACTTGCTTTTATTTAATACATCGAAACAGTTTAAAATTTCAAAGGACTTTGGTGCAAGCTGTGAATAATCAAGGAGTCAGCTTTAGAAGTCAAGTGTATTTCTGATCAAAATCTGAAAGCTAAGGAATGAACAAAAAAACAACAACACTGTTAGAAAGAGAGTTTGGGAATTTTTAGGTGATAAAAACTGTATCACAAAATAAAATGTTAAATACTAAAAACCATGCTTATTGTACCCACATTATCTGCTATTAGTATTTGGTTAATATTTTAGCAGTTAATATACATGAAAAATGTCAATGTTCTTATTTTAATGTTGTTGTGATGTTCAACATGTCAAAAATAATACCTTTGTAGACTTTGTAATACCTGAATTGCAGTTGTTCTGTGCCTCTTTCTGTAGCAGAGTAAACCACACAGCCTGCGCCAGAGGTAGGAAACAACCAGACACATGTTGTTGACGAGCCAAATATCCCCCAAAGTGACTAAATTATCCACGGCTTTCATTTTACTTCTCATCCTTCCTCTATAGCTGTGCTTCGCCTATCTTTAAAGGGCCCCTTGGAGCTTAGATAGAAGTTGAGCAGATGACAGTGCCTCCTCAGTGTAAGAACTGCCCAAATGCTGCGTCCCCCATAGCCTCTGCTAATTCAGTCAGCCTTCTACTTCAATCAACACTTTGCAGCCAAAGGAAGGGCAGTGTGCCCTCGTGACAAAAGACAGACAGGTGCCAGCAAAGGCTCTCAGTGAGACAAGCCATTTCTCTCACCATACTTAGTCTCTTCATTTTCATTACAAAGAAAATATTTATTTTCTAATAATTCATTTTAAGTCATTTTTGTCCCATTTCCTACACTAAGAAAATATCTGAATTGTGAAATTCTAGAAAAAAAGTGAAGACTTAAAGAAATGCAAAAGAGGGTTTAGTCTCTCTGTAAACATGAACACTTTCAAATAAAGTAATTAAACAGTTTGCACTCTTGGATTAATGTGGCAAATGTCTCACTTGCTATTATGTGGGAGTTCAACTCCTGCACATAAGAACATTTTTAATATTGAATCACTGTTATCTACTGTGAGCATTTATTTATTTTTTTAATAATTAAATGCAAATCCAACCTGACATTGAGAAAAAAACAAAAAAGACAGTATGTCTGAAGTTCTTTTCAAGCAACTAATCTTCAGTACAAGTCACAGTAAATACTCCTTCCAAGAATGCATTATCCATTCAGTGGTGGCAAGTCACAGAAATGTACAGCATTCATGAAAATCGCAGCAACATACTCAGGGCCACATGACAGCAAAGACAGACACAGGCTGTGATGAGCTCACTTTTGCTCTAGATGTTATTCTCACTGCTTAAACTGATCCACGGGCTGTGACTGAGACAAAAACAATAGTCTCAGATTACATTGTAGTAGTGCCCTATATTTCAACGGTAGAATGTGATTAACAGAAGTCCGCAATACTTTATACTTAAACACTCATAACAACTCTGATGGCGGATATTTTCGTCAGCACATAAATGCACTTCCAAAAGAAACAAAATGAGTTTGAATTCAAATTTACGTAACAAGCTTTTTTTTTTTTTTACTAGCAAATATTAAACGTATTATCGGGGAATGGTAATAACTACACAATATAAATAAAAATAAAATACAAATAAAAATGTAAATGTTTTATACGTGAACGACGTTACGTCACGTGACTTAAGGTCATCAACATTTCGCGGGAATCAACATGGCGAGCGAGATGACGCCTCCAGCTCCAAACACTTTGCAGTGTCCCATATGTTTTAAAGACTTCACACCTGTGACAATCAACCGACATCTTGACGTATGTCTCCTGAAGAGTGTGACTGACAGCAGCCCGTCTAGAAAAGTTGAGAGCGGTTCTGAGAAGAAAAGTCGCCTTAGTGCGGAACATGGAAACAGATCCTCTTCCTCCTCCATGACTGGGGAACAGTCAGCGGTTTTCTCTGTATTTCAGAACAAAGGAAAACCTTCTTTGCAAAGCGACCGCAGTACAATGTTTACCAGTAAACAAAGTCCAGTCAGTGCTTTCAGTAAAGGGGTGAAACGGACATCGACAGAGGCGGAGTTTGAAACAGCAGGCTCAGTGAGACTGCAGCGCCAACAACCAGCCTCTGCGCCAAACGATAAAACTTCACCACAGCTACCGTTTGCATTAGACAAACCTCTGGCGGAGATTCTAAGACCAAACACATTGGAAGAATACTTTGGTCAAAATAAAGTTGTTGGCCAGCAAACACTCATCCGGTCACTTCTGGACACGCATGAAATACCATCTTTGATCCTCTGGGGACCACCTGGATGTGGAAAGGTGTGCAGGTGATGCCGAGATAAATGCAGTGAGATTGCCTCTGGCATCAGACACTATTCTGTACTGATGAAAGAAAGAAATTGAACAGAATTTATAGAATTGTCTAGCTAAAACAAAAGTATGTTTGCCTGACAAAATGCGCAGTTTTTCTTTGAGTTAATTAAACAAACAAAATATCCAACAATTAACATATCATAACTCCCTTCCACTACTTTATCATCTTATCATAATCTTCAAATCAGATCTAAGTTCCTTTGGAGATAAATGGCTGCTAGATTAGGCTACTTTATAATAATGATCTAAAATGAAACTTGGTTTTTATCACTATCTGTTGTCTTTAGTAAGGCACTGCTAATTGTATTCCTATTATTTCATGTTTGCTGTCTATATATTGTCTTAAAGTAGTCATTCCTGATATATTTTTTATCATAAATCTGTTAGTGAATAACTGCATTGATGTTTAACGTGAATTACCCTTAAGATTGTACCATAATTTGACTATATTATTGGAAAAGACCCAACTTTAGCTCAGTTTTGTTCAATTAAATTGGCTTCTAAAAAGGAAATTTAAAAAAAATGACTCTTAATAAAATTAGTGTGGTCATATATTTCACATGTCTTTTTTTCCCTGTGTTTTTTATTTTAATCTTTTACTAAAACGTGTTAAATTGCATTCCACAGTTTCTCAGAAAACATATTACAATCTTGTTTCTTACCTCTGGTTTCTGTCAGACAAACAAAGCTTGTATATGACTTCTTTGACACAATAAGCTCCTGCTGTGGATTGTTCTTCAGTAGCTCATCATTGTTAGAAGTTATCTATATTTATCACTAACACTTCACCATTGTCACCTTTCTTGATGTATTTATCGGCCATATTTTCATTCAGTTGTAAAAATGAAAATGCCCAGGTTTACTTTGTGTTGCATCACTGTTTATGAGTTGGCCTTTCATTACCAACATTTCTGCTCTGGTTTGCTTTCCTTCAGACAACCCTAGCCCATATAATTGCCAGCAACAGTAAGAAAAGAGGCACGGCTCGTTTTGTGACGCTGTCGGCCACCAGTGCATCGATCAATGAAGTGCGAGAGGTGATCAAGCAGGCACAGAATGAGCTCCGACTGTGCAAGAGGAAGACCATTCTGTTCATTGATGAAATTCACCGATTCAACAAATCTCAGCAGGTGGAGTATTGATCCATAAGCAATGTGCTCTGAACAGACTTTGCATTATTAACTTCAGGTACAAAAATCCAAGCACTTGCCAAAACAACACATGAGGCACAAGGATGTAATCAGTTTAATTCTGCAGATGATAAAACTCTTACTTGTGTCTGTTCAGCCAGTCTTTTTAGCAGTTCAGTCACAATTTTCTACCGGTTCAAAAACAAGACGACTTACACAAACTGACTCTGTTGTATCTGTAAAATATATTCAATACCAATGTTTGCTTCCTAAAAAAAACACTTGTAGCTATTTGTAGCATTCAGTCTTTTTCAATTGTGCCAAATAATCCTAAGAAAGTAGATGTTTTATTAAAGTTACTTGACCTTTAGTTATGTTATCCGTACATGATGCCTTATGATAAGGTTCTGTGAGGTCCTGAGTTATAAACAGTAGATCCCTATTTCTGATAACTGACATGTGTTGGTATAAATCCTTTTTTATGATGTTATTACAATAAAATACTGAATGATATTGTTTTATGAAGGTGGCATTCAAATGAGCAAATGTCTGTGATAAACTAATGGTTAAGAAAGTAATAAAATCTTAACTCTGTGCCTCTGCAGGACACCTTCCTACCACATGTGGAGTGTGGAACAATAACGCTTATTGGAGCAACCACTGAAAACCCGTCCTTCCAGGTGAATGCTGCTCTGCTGAGTAGGTGCAGAGTGCTTGTTCTGGAGAGGCTTTCTGTGGAAGCAATGGGGTCGATACTGAACAGAGCTGTGGCCACGCTTGGGTTCAGAGTTCGAGAACAGGGGCTAGCAAATCCTAAAGATGAATACCCGACTAATGGACATGAGTAAGTGCACGCAACCCTAAAACTAAATGATCTCTTATATGGGATTTTATCAGATATGTTGATGGAAGAGGTTTTGTGGACAACCGTAACAACTTGCAGGTGGTTGTTTGGGATCTTTTTTTTTTTTTTTTTGTACCAACCCAGCTGTAGTCTGTTTCAGAACCGAACCTAAGAAGGTTCTTCTTTTAAAAAATAGCAACTCTCTAATTGGTCGAGTATTAAGTTCATTAAGTCTGATTGGATCAAAATAGAACAATGAAAGAAAACTTCCTCTTCTTTTGTCTGTGACAACATTGTCTACTACTGACATTTTTAATAGTTTTCCAGCTACATTTTTTTTTAGCATTTTTAGGTTTGTTAAGAGTCAACTTCCATTTATAGATCCTGCTCTGCATCATATTTAACTTGAAAAAGGTAGTTGTTGCAGAGGGTGTTTACAAGCACCAAGTGTTGTTTAAAACAGTGTTTGGGTGAAATTAAGACATCCATTCACTGTGAAAATGAGTTGAACCATAAGGTTTTATGTTGTTGAAGGTAAGCTAAGGTAAGCATTGCTGATATCTGCGGGAATACAGAATACTTTGGAACGAGGGTTAAACCGGACCAGCACTTTTATAGAGCTGGTTAAAAACGGTCTCAATGAGCTTCCATGAAGTAGACTGGAAGTTTTGGATAGAAAGGAGTAATAGTGGATAAGATGATAGTTTTGGTTTTTAGATGGTTCAACTTTTCATCCCTGTATTTAACTAAACTCCACACCCACTACACATTAAGTTCTGTGTATGGAATAAATATCTGGAAACCTTTTACTTTCAACTCAGATGAAACCAACTCCTGAAAGCTGAATTGATGAATGGAAAAATTTTATTGATAATGATCTGATACAATACTGGATAGAAATATCATACTATACATATTGTCTCAGTCAAAAGTATGAACACACTTAATCATTCCAATTTAATTGACAAGTGTGTCCAAACCTTTGATGTATACTGTTCATTAGGAGACACATAATAATACATCAAACCTCAACAGTGCTTTATTGGACACAAGCAGACTCTTTGCAACAATATCAGAGCAAATGTAATAAGATATTTAACGTTTAATAACAGTCATAAACTGATACTATTTATCTGAAATGTTCTTATTTTTCAGACTGAATATATGCATCGAACAAAAAGCCTTGGACACCATAGCCTACCTTTGTGACGGGGATGCGAGAGCGGCACTGAATGGTCTCCAGTTGGCCGTACAGGCTCAGATAAACCTAACACGACCAAACCTGTCTGCACAAGACGAGACTCCTCAGCAGATAGTGGTGACGGAGGAGCATGTCAAGGAGGGTCTTCAGAGGTCTCATATTCTATATGATAAAGCTGGTAAGCTCATTTAGTCATATAAAAGAGTCATTTGATACTTTCAGAAAATGTTTCTGCTCTGCATCAGTTAAATTGGTAGAAACTTATTTTAAGGTTGCCTTCAACGTGACACAGTGGCCCGTTTTTAATATTGATTATTTATTGGCAGACCTGATGTCTGAGTTGAATGGTTAAGTGCTGAATCCTGTAAAGCCTTCATTTGTTTACTGTAAAGAAGTTCAAAACCAGAGTTTAGAGATATTTCTTGTTCAAAACGCATAAAGTGAAACGTCATCCTGGACCTTATGTGTGACCTCTGGAGGCTGGCTGCTGTCATCTTATCTAAATATGTCAGATAGATAATTATGGGGCATTTCAGATAAAATGCCTTAATTGTAGAAGAAAAAGAATTTATTATATATATATTCTATTGGTCCATCTCTTCTGCCACACTCTCTTTTTTTCTTTATTTTTTTAAACATGGGATCACCATTAATATAGTTAGTAATACAGTGGTGCCAGTGCATTCATAAAGCTTGGTGTAAATGGGTGAGTTTATCACTGTGACCAATAACTAAATCAGAGGTTCCACATTCTTTGCTGTCTGACTCATAGCTTCTATCAGCACTATGTTTATTAATAGATGAAGTTTTTCAAATCTGCTGCTTCAGCAGCTCCAATCATCAACACCTTTTGCAGCATGTCCATGGATAACTCTCTTTATAGGACACAATATTCCTTGTTACTGACCTGTTACATAAGACTCAGCTGTCCTAAAGGATTGGGATTTACTGTTCTCTGTTTCACTGGGTGATTAAATCTTGCTATATGGCCTTTATAGAGACAGTTTGTCACTTTGTTGTGCTATAAGTTTTTTTTCTGTTTATTAAGCATTTAAGTTCATGGCATATCATGTAAATTCTATATAATGACCTGATTTCTTTGCTTTATGGGTTCCTGGCAGGTGAAGAGCATTATAACTGCATCTCAGCATTGCATAAGTCTATGAGAGGCTCTCATGAGAATGCGTCTCTCTACTGGCTGGGCCGTATGCTCGAGGGTGGCGAGGATCCTCTCTATGTGGCCCGCAGACTAGTCCGTTTTGCCAGTGAGGATGTGGGTATGTCAATTAATGTTATATTCCAGAAATGTTAAATATTATCAGCATGTAAATATTATCGGCAGACATTGACATTAAAATGTTTTATCGGACAATATTTGTTTTTTTACTTTATTTTTATTGGTAACTTTTACACATGTACATGTAAAATAAACTCTTCAGCGAAGTCTCTTCTAAATCAAAATGACAACATATATAGGAGATCTTTATACATAGATTTTCACATCATTTTTTGTTTTAATAAACTCCTGTCTGTGACATCAAACTGCTGCATGACTTGCAGGAGGAAGTGGACTATTTGCAGAAACCAGTACATTTCAGACTGATAGGCAAACAGAACATTTATGAGAAGGAAATATTTTCTATTATTTTTACCTTGTGTGTCCTGTGTGTGGTGTTGTGTTTTGTCTCCCCCAGGTTTAGCAGACCCATCTGCCCTTCCTCAGGCTGTATCAGCTTTCCAAGCTTGTCATTTTATTGGGATGCCTGAATGTGAGGTAGGCTCACTTGCCCAGTTATCACTTGTTTTGTAATATTTAGTCATTCTTTTTTATTTATTGTTCACTCATTGTTTTTCCCCCCATTTTTATCAGGTGATCCTTGCTCAGTGTGCCGTGTACATGGCACGAGCGCCCAAGTCTGTGGAGGTCTATAAAGCCTATGCCAATGTGAAGGCATGTTTAAGAAACCACAAAGGCCCCCTTCCTCCTGTCCCCTTGCACCTCCGCAACGCTCCCACCAGACTGATGAAACAGCTGGGCTATGCTGATGGCTACAAATATAATCCAGCTTTCAGTGGCCCTGTAGAGCAGGAGTACTTACCCGAGGAGCTTCGGGGAGTTGACTTTTTCTCCTGGATGACCTCCGACCCATGAAAATTATGGAGTGTAAAAGTAAAACCAAGGAAAGACAGCCCAATAGTTATACTTAACACAAAGTTCAAAATGGCAGGAATGATTTTATCATACTTATTCCTTAATTACTCACTAAATAAAGTGCTATCTAATCAATGCACATTCAGATCAGTCAATTAGAATATTTTACCTAAATTAAACTAAGTTTCACCAGGATACTTTGACACATAAACTCCATTCAGATACAGAAAAATGTTTTTTTTTCTTAAAATTAAAGTACTTCAATTAAAGTTTTCTTACATTGTTTGAAATTATTTGTTATTTGTTTGTTTTTTTCTTAAATTATTTTCTTTAATCTGTTTAGATAAAAAAAAAAAGTCAGGTGTAATACAATAATGGTTTATTGCTCAGTCTCTTTACCCGTTAAGAAAACAGCTTCAGTTTTTGGCCATTGTCTGCAAATAAATATGACATTATTAAATTAGCACAATTTACAAAGCGCCTCCTGTCTTCTTTATGTAAAACAAATGCTTTCGGCTGCTTGGGTCACCTCACTGATCCAGGGGATGAAAGAAGCCACGCGGGTAAAGACTGTGGGTTTTTTAGGAGTATTACATCCACGTCCATCTACAAAGCTAGTGACTCCTTCAACATACCATCTGCCATCTCTGCCCTGACAGTTCAGAGGACCTCCAGAGTCGCCCTGCAGTTTAAAGCAAAGAAAAATAACTGAACTGAGCCGTTCTGTCACTGAAACTATTAAATTGAGTTCTCTTATTGTTTCTCACGTGGCATGCCGACTTGCTTTCTCCTCCCGCACAGACCATTGTTGTCTTCGCCGAGCTGCCCCACCAGTCACTTTGACTACAGACGCTGTGACCAACAACAGGAAGCAATGCCTGCTGTAATGTCGTTGCCTGGGGACCCCCAGCTAAAAAGAAATTTGATGGTAATGAAAAAACTGAATGATACGCGTTACAACTTCAAGATGTTACACAATTCCATATACGGAACTATACAATGACACACAACACCCAACAAGAAGTGAATGATGGGATTATTACTTACAGTAAAGACGACCCCAACCTGTGATGTAACAGGGCTGGTTGTGGGTGAGAGTAGCACCATGTTGTGGCAGGCAAGCAGTCTGAACCTTGTCATTGAGATTGGCACTCCTTTCTAGTTTAAGCAGGGCAATGTCATTCCTATATAACAGACAGACACCATCAACAAGATCTGACATGACGTACAATTTATCATGATACATGTAAGAATAATACAAATGTGCAATATATTTTCAGACATATTTTTAATTTGAACATTATATACACATGTAGAATATTCAGATGTACATTTTTCTATCATTTATAATGTTTCTGATGATGCACTGATATAGAATTGGCTTCATCTCATTGTAAATTGTCTATAATGACAAAAAAGGCATTTATTCAACGGATTACTGAGTCTTTTCAAGTGTAAAGCCCAGTCTTTCTAAAAATGGATTAGCTTCCCCCTTTTCACAAGGACTAAAGAGTATGTTTATATTTCTTAGCAGACCTGCAGGTGCAGCTTACCCACAGGACACACAGTTGTCATTCCATTTGGGATGAATGAACATTTTTGCTACCATGATGGACTGTTCAGGTCCTTCTTCTTTGTTCATATCATGTTCAGCGAGAACTACTCGATAAGTGTGAAATCTAGATTGGAAAACAACACCTTACTGACATGAAGAAGACATAAAGGGAATTTTTAATTATGCAGTACATTCTGCCATCTGTACTTTTGAACTGCAGCTTATATCTGTTATCGAAATGTCACAAAAAACTGTTACGTGACGCAGTGTGCAGCAGTCAAGACCCAGTCAGGAGCAAGAAGTGTTGCACCGCAAGTGGGGAAGAAGGATTCCAATGAAGCCTAAAAGTTCAGGAAAAACTTACTTTAATAATCTACTCGTTTCATTTTATTGTACCTGAAATTTTAATTCAGTTCAATTCAGTTTCATTTATATAGCCTAGTATCACAACAAAGCCATTTTAAAGGGCTTAACACACAGTTAATCACACAACAGACATAACACACAATAAACAAGTAACTCTACACTAAACTTGACAGACTCAGGACACCCCTGTCCCCATTATCAGTGTTAATAAAATGTCAAGAACTAAAAACATCTTCACTGAAAGTGCAAAGAATAAATACTTTGTCCTAGACTTAATTTTCTCAGTAGTTTTTAAGCTGATTCACCTGCCATGGCCAGCTGTATGGATGAGCTTCCTCGCCATTCACCACACGGCTTGTGTCGGGCTGATAACTAGGCACCCCGCACCCAGATGCTTAGTTCAAGACAAAAGCAAGTTTAAGAAGTGTAAAAGCCCTCCTAATGGGTAAAAAGATTTACCAAAGTCATGACTATAACAAAAAATAAGCTTGTGTGAAATTAAATAGTTGTTGTTGCTTTTAAAAAAAAGATCAGGTGTTTATTGTGAACTTACCAGCTGTGACAGCCAGCAGGAGGATGAGAGCCTGTTCCATCTTTTGTTTGTTCAAAAGAACTGACTTTTTAGGCACAGCTATTTATAGGACTAGACCAGAAGAGTCTGGGAGTTTACTATCACACTCCAGGCGGTAGTACTGCTCAAAATATCATTAAAATGTAAAAAAAAACTAAAATGTGCAATTAACATACTTTGATATATAAACTTTGGCAATATATTATAAATAAAGGTGGAGCAAATATGTGATATACCAGATTGTAAGAAAGTATGAAGAAAAAAATATACTTTCAGAAAGATGGGACTGATTATATTTGACTTTGCATTTAGTAATTTGTTAAGTTTTATTTATGAGGATCTTTTGAATTACATCAAGTTTTTTTCTGTAAAATACTTTGTAAGTGTTCTACTTTAAGGGAAAACATGCACACTGATTAATAAGTGAATAAACCAAATGCGTATAGGACATTGTGGAGTCAAAGGATACTTTACCTACGGTCTTTGTTTGATTTCCCCATTAACATTGTGTATTATTACATTTAAATTTTAAGAAAATACACAATAATTATGAGGGAACTGCAAAAGTCGGTGTTGGCTTTAGTAGTTTATTGTCTCTATGTGTTGGCCCTGTGATGGACTGGTTACCTGTCCAGGTTACCCTGTCAAATACCTGATAAAACATGGCAATGGCTTCAGCAATTAGATCCCAATCCTGAATGGACTGGGAGATATAGAAAATGAATGAATGGAGATGTAATAACTTTAAATCTGTTTCAAACGTTTTAAGAGAGACAGGTGACCCAAAGCATGGCAGGTGGTAATGAATGTCATACACTAGGCCTATATAAAAAAATATTTGTCAAGTTTAAATTAAATTATTCAATTAAATTTCAATTAAATTAAACTAACTTTGTATGCTGGTGTACTGGTTAAATAGCATCTGTACCGTTGCTTTCGGTTTCCGATTGAGGTTATTTTAGTAGCTTTTGAACAAGGTCATACACAATCCGAATGTCCACCATAAGGGGTCGCTGTGAAACAAGTTGTTTAGTGCAATGAAAGAGAAGAAGAATTTGTAGCTGAAAGATGGCGCTACCCGGTGTTTCACTCGTGCGACTAAAAGCGCTATGCAATCTTGCCACTTGCTTTAATATAAAAAGAAAAATACCGTTCAATTGTAGAGGAGAATTGCGGTGGTATGGGACAACAGCTCGAAGCTTTCGGGAACACGGCACGCCATATTTACATAAAAAACTAGGTAAACGAAAAACGCCGGTTAGCATAGGGGTGACAGCTCTGAGCAAAAGCTGTAATTACAAGGACATTAGTCTGGTTTCAGTCCATCATTATATTTTATATTATTTCCATATGTATTATGTTGGCTAGGTAATCTACAGTACAAACACGAATGACCTGTCTATGTGTCTTACGTTTATTTACTGATTTGTTTGTTTTTTGTTGGTTTTATTGATTAGGCAACATTAACACAAACCTCTTGAAGGAGTTTCCAGAACCCAAAAGCCTACTGAACGACACAATCTCCCGGTCACTGGGAGTGGCCGACCTTTCGCAGCTTATCCAGTACAGCTGCACAGAACATTCCGGAATCAAGGTCAGCAGGGTCATGATTATGGGACACTTCTTGACTTACCTAATGCCTCCCACAGCTTGTGGAGCCCCCACCCTCCCATACCCACGTCCTTTTTCAGTATACTTGTATGATGTTTGTGTTTCTGCAGAAAGCTACTGTCACACTGCAGTGGCCCTGCAAAATTGAAGAGGAGGGTTATGCTTCCAAGAAGGTTGATGCAGAGCGATTTGCTGCTGCAGCTGCTTGTCTCAAGCTTAGAGTAAGCCCATGTAATAAAAGTTCCACATATTTTAATCTTTTCTTACCTGTATGGAGATGAAATCTTTTGCCCTCTTGTTTGCATGTAGGAAATGGGTGTTATTGGTCCAAACAATCAGCTCCCTAAAAGAAGAGCTGGCCATAGGAGAGCAGGACACCATTCCCTCGTGTATGATGGTGAAGAAGACTGCTGGACAGATATGTCCAGAACAAGAGCAGAGGAACAGTCTCCTTCCACAGAGGACTCCTCCAAAGTCTCTGAAGGTTTTTCCATCTTTCCTCAACCTAAGGCTCTCCTGACACAGATCATTCAGGTGGCTACATCATCCAACAGAATCAAGGTATTCAGATGTCTTCCTCTTCAACAATCCTAACTTATAACTTTTAATTCCCTATATGCATCTAATTACCCTGTAATGTATCACTTCAGGAGTTAATAAAGTTCAGAACAACTGGAGGGAAGCTAAAAAAGTGTGAACTGACTCTGCTTTGGCCTGAAGAGATGACATTTACAGCCACAGCAAGCACTCGAGTGATGGCGGAGAAAAAGGCTGCAGTGCTCGCCTGCCTAAAGCTAAAGGTGGAGAGAGCTTTGTTAAACCACCGTACCTTTTATCAACGTATCAGAATAGTGTTCAAATTAGTTTAATTCTGTCTGGTGCAGGAACTGGAGCTGTTGGATAAAGACAACAAACCACTAACTCATGCAAAGTACCATCGAGAGAAAGTGAAGGAGGCTGGAGAGAGGGAGCGACGTCCACTTACACTGGATATCCCAGAATACCTGGAGCAAAACATGAGCCAGTATCTTTCACAGGTTAGTTCTTGTCACATAGTGGGTGTGTGTTTGTCTTTTCCTTATTTTAACTTGTAAAATTAAAATTATAGTTGAAATGTATTGACTTGATGATGTCTTTTCCACAGTATCCAGTAGTAACAGAGGTTCAGAAACTATGGGAGGAGGAGGAGGCAAAAGGACAGCAGACAAAAAATTATGAGGAAGAGGATGAGGAGGATTTTATAGTTAATGCTATCACTGGTAGGCCATACAGGCCTTTGTCTGAACAGCAGGCTCAGCAGCTCAGCCTGTATCTGCAGAAGAAATGGGAAAAGGCAAACCCTGGACTGTGCGTGCAGCTGCCAGTCGATGACCACCGTCAGCACGTTGTCTCAGCTGTGCAGTCTTCTCGGGTGGTTGTCATTGCTGGGGAAACGGGATGTGGTAAAACTACACGGATCCCTCGCTTTGTGCTGGAAGAACATGTGAAACGTGGAGAAGGCGCAGAATGCAATATCCTAGTGACGCAACCTCGGCGGATCAGCGCTGTGTCAGTGGCCCATCGTGTTGCTCATGAAATGGGTCCAGAACTGAAACACTGTGTGGGATATCAGGTATGTTGACAATTATCACCTATTTCCCCCACAGGATAAGGTTTTAGTTTCCGTTGGCAGCACTGAAAAGGTTTTTTTTTTTTTTTTTATCTTTTTATGTATTTGAGCCATCTTTCTTGTCCCCAAACACGCGCTTTAGAGAACTGTTTGCTCCTACTTTTTTCTCTGATACTTTTCCGTTTTAAAGGGTATAACCATTTTTTAATTAGGAAAATTTGGCAAATTAGCTGAAATGTTTTTTTTAAAATATTTTTAAATTAATTGTTTTATTTAAATTGCAAAACAACTTTATAGCTCATTTACTCGTTAGCTGCTAAAGATATCTATTCAAGTCCCTTCGTTCATAAATCAGATTACATTGATCTGATACCACTGATATCAAACTAATACATTTAGTCCAATGATTCTTTTCTCTATACAGGTGAGACTTGAGAACCGACCCCCGGAGCAGAGTGGAGGAGCCTTGCTCTTTCTGACAGTGGGTGTTTTGCTGAGGAAGCTACAGTCGAACCCAACTCTGAAAGGAGTCAGTCATGTTTTGGTGGATGAGGTCCATGAAAGAGACATAAACACAGACCTCCTGCTGGCCTTACTGCGCTCAAGCTTAAAAGAGAATCCTGACCTTCGAGTTGTGCTTATGAGTGCGACTGGTGATAATCAGAGGCTGGCTGAATACTTTGGAGGCTGCCCCATTATAAAGGTACCAGGCTTCATGCATCCAGTACAAGACAGATTCTTGGAGGATGTGCTGAGAGAAATGGGATGCCCACCTGCTCAGGTCCAAGAGCGAGTGGTGACAAACATGAAGGTGAAACACAACTCTCTAAGATTTATTTGTTTTTTTTTGTTTTTTTGTGGTCTGAGTTTGCATTTTCCAATCTTGTTGTAGGAAGGATCAGATGAGACCTCACCAGATATAGACTTAATTGTTGATGTTCTAGAGCACATTGACAGAAATGGGGAGCCAGGTAACTAAGACACTAATCAACAATGATTCCTTGATGTGTCTTAAAAATTTGATCTGAGTTCTATTTTGTAATATTTCTTTTTATTTTCCCTTCATTCTGTAGGTGCAGTGCTGTGTTTCCTTCCTGGGTGGCAGGACATCAGAGCAGTTCAAGAGAAACTTAAGGAAAAACCACATTTTTCCTCAGGCTTACACATGATCCTGCCATGTAAGAAAGGACAAATCCACCACGATTATGTTCCCCTGGCATTATAATTCCTTATTTTCCTCCATTTATATTCTAGTGCACTCTAGCTTGTCAGTGGCTGACCAGCAGGCTGTGTTCCAGCGACCCAAAGCCAACCAGAGAAAGATTGTACTCACCACTAACATTGCTGAGACCTCCATTACAATAGATGACATTGTTCATGTGGTGGATGCAGGAACACACAAAGAACAGAATTATGACCCACGAACAAAGGTTAGTTTAGTTTCCATTTTGTTTTCAACAAGACATAAACAAACTAAAATTGTTGGCTTTATATTAAAACCAATGAATCCATCTGGTTATCAAGGTCTCCTGTCTGGACACAGTTTGGATATCTCGCTCTAATGTTACACAAAGAAAAGGCAGAGCAGGACGTTGTCAGCCAGGAAAGTCTTACCATCTTTTCCCAAGGAAACGGCTGGAATCGATGAATCTTTTCCCTGTTCCTGAGATCCTTCGTACTCCACTAGAGAGTTTGGTAGTTCAGGCTAAAATCCATAGTCCCAACTGCAAGGTACTAAAGCGCTACATTATCATAACTTTTTTTTAAAACAATAAATACATATGACGTTGGTGCATTTGACTCATTTTGCTAAAAGTGATGTCATTTATGTGTAGGCTGTAGATTTCTTATCCCAGGTGTTGGACAGTCCAGAGCAAGAAGCAGTGAGAGACGCCGTCCGAAACTTACAAGATATCGGTGAGTGACTCAACATTGCTCAGAGGACTGACATAAAATGATTTATTAATTGTTTATAAACGTAAATGTTGGTAGGATTAAATTTATCACATTGTTTTCATTGACAGGAGTTCTGGACAAAATAGAAACCTTAACTCCATTAGGAGAGCGTGTTGCCTGTATGTCCTGTGACCCTCGGCTTGGGAAAGTCCTGGTCCTGAGTAGCCTCTTCAGATGTGTTCTGCCCATGTTGTCTATAGCTGCTTGTCTTACTAGAGACCCCTTTCACAACAGCCTGCAGAACCGAGCACTAGTCACCAAGGTGAGATTTTTCTTCTAAAAGTCAAATCTAACATTTTCAACATTTGAATCTTTTACGGTTCAACTGATTATTGGGGACAAATGTTTGCAGTTAAAGTATTTACTGACTCAAAGGGTTTTGCTATCTTGTCATGCTTTTGTCCATGTTGCGGTTAGTTTTGCAAAATGGCTTGATTAGGGGTTAATGGAACAGATGCTAACTAACCAGCTAATCCCAGTTATTCAATTGTAACGTAAATACGTATTTACAACTGCCAACATTTTTGTTGTGGGTTTTTTTTGTGTTTTTTTATTTATTTATTTTACAGATGGGTAAAATTAATTAAATTGACTTGAATTTTCTTTGATCATTTCTGTTCAGGCCAAAGAAGCTCTGAGTGGCTCAAGCTACAGCGACTATCTGGTGTTCAGTAGAGCTGTTTTAGGATGGAGGAGACTTCAGCAGGAGGGCAACAGAGAACACAGAGACGAGTATTTGGATGAACACACTCTGTCTAAAGCCAGTCTCCGATTCATTAACGGTTTGTCAGACTCGCTTGAATTTACTGTCTGTTCATATGTGTTTTATTTTGTTTTAAATACACTCAAAGATTATTCCTGGTCTTGGTAAATCCTACGGCAGGTCTCATCTCTCAGTTCAGTGAGAACCTGCAGGAAGCGGGACTGGTCTCTCGTGCTAGTGAATGTCAACGTCACACTTCTGTATACAATGAGCACAGCGCCCAAGATGAGTTGCTAAAAGCTGTGCTGCTGGCTGGAATGTATCCAAACCTCATTCAGGTACACACAACATACCAAAGTAGCCAAGGTGATGTTTATTTTCTGCCATTTTTGCTCATTAAGAGAAGTATTAATTGACATTTTTAATATTTGTTTTAAAGTAACTTTTAGAAACTGAAGCATATTTACCATCTTACTGTGTTTTGAAGGTGAAAAAAGGTGTTGTGACCAAAGGGGGACGCTTTCGTCCTAACAGTTTATCTTTTCGCACTCTCAGTGGACCAGTGCTGCTTCATCGCTCCTCAGTGAACAGGTTTGACCATGCTCAGAAAGTCCTCTGCAAAAGTATCAACATGCCTAATGTGCAAAACAACTTCATGTTTTTTGTTTTTGCGTTGCAGGGGAAAAGATCTCCCCAGTCGTTGGTTGACATTTTTCAGTGCAGTTAAGTCTAACGAGAACGTCTTCATCAGAGACTCGTCAATGGTCCATCCACTTGCACTGCTGCTCCTCACAGACTGTGATATCACAGAGACAGGTAGCATGTGGTTTGTTTCTGCCTAATTAAATACACAGGTCATGATTGTGTGTGTGTGTGTGCATGTGTTGTTCATGCTAAAAACGGTTTTAAAATTTGAGGGGGCATAAGTGTTTATACATTGCAAAAAATAACCACGTTCATCATGTTAGGCTGTTTATATGCAGCAGGTTGGTCCTATTATTATAGTTTGGGAGTTGTATGAAGAATTTATTCACACTGCATTGTTAAAACACATTTTAATCTTTAAACAGTCTTAATTTATTAAGAAACAATAAAAAAAATGCAAGTAGCTTGTCTACAGAGATTTATTTTTGTCAAAGCCTGTCAGCATGACACAAAGGT
Source organism: Kiunga ballochi (assembly GCA_037177335.1). NCBI lineage: Eukaryota > Metazoa > Chordata > Actinopteri > Atheriniformes > Pseudomugilidae > Kiunga > Kiunga ballochi. The sequence continues at coordinate 13,539,227 of JBAMIG010000008.1, forward strand.
CAGATCTGAGTTAAAATCACACACTGTTGCATGTGGGGGGACAAACAGCTGTTTGGTGTTGACATACTTTTTTCTGTATCTCTATGGTGTTTTTGATGGTTGATAACACTTTTAATTATAGATAATGAGATGTTTTTTGTTTTTGTTTTAAGCAAAAACTGACATTTTTAGTCCTAAATCTTGTTTTCCTGTCTTAGTGAATGGTGAGCGGGTGGAAGTGTCATTTCCCGGACGTTCGTTGGTGCGCTGTGAGCTGTCAGTTAAGACGTGGGAGCTGCTGTGGGAAATTCGTACTTCCATTCAGACCATGCTGTACCGGAAACTTCACAATCCCAACAATGCAAATGCTTCTCAGGATGGAAAGCTCATCTCTTTAGTTGTAAAGCTGCTTAGTGAGTCGAATCCAGTTCTTCACCACGAAAGCAGAGAAAGTGAGGTGGACTGAAAATAAATGTTTTCTACATCTGCATGTCAACCAGCTTCCTGGTACAGATGAACCAAAAAATGTGGGGTTTTTTTGTTTTTTTTTATTTTAAAGCACTTTTTGAGTAATATAATTTTTTCATGTTAGTTTATCAGGAACTGTTTCAGGCAACGAGAATCTATGGTGAACCGTTGGATTCTGTTCTTATGTCATACTGAACGTAGTGTGAGGATTTTTTTTTATTTTACTGACTTGTTAATTATTTTCTTTAAAGCAGAGTTTTAAATGAAATAGAACTAGCCTGTAAATAACAGCATGTTGTAATATGCGATAAAAATTACCTGTGAAAATGTGCAAGAGGTTAATCATTATTGCCTCCAATGACAGAAAATGTTACTTTGTTTTTAGGAGAAATCCTTCATAAACTTCCTATGAAAGTTGGTCAGGCGCTTCAGTAATTCCTCCATGAGTTTTTGGGTGGTCATGATGCAAATTCTGCAGAGACAAAAAAAAGGCTGTGGAATATCATACAGCTGCATTTTAAGGGTTTACTTTTTGAATTGGATCCTCTTTAGCTGCAACAAAACTAGTTATTCTTCCTGCTGTTTGACACATAAAACTTAGAACAATTTTAATTATAAGTAGACTTACAAATGTAGCATTGAAAATAAAAAGCAAAAGAAAAAGTAAAAGAGAGTCCTGTTAGATATTTAACAATATTAAAACAATACATATTAATACATTTTATCACAAAGCATTAATAAAAACCTAACTAGCCAATGACTCATTTAGCTGAAATATTACTTTATTTAATGATTGCCTAAAAGTTATTCTCTGTGTCTCATATGTAAATGAATATATGAGAGAGAGAGATATTTACTGACTATTTAAATTCTTTAATGTATTTAGTTCAAAGTGATTGGGAAGTGAGTTTCATGCCAACATGACTCTGTGGGTTTAAAGGTTCTTTGAAATAAATATCTTTGAAAACAAACTCCAAACATTTGAGAGAAAAATGTGTGGCATTTGAAAAAATATTATTAATAAAGTGGACTCAAACCTGATGTGGTAGGTGCCTTCCTTTTGCCCGTACTCATAACCAGGACTGGTCATCACCCCGGCTTCCTCTAGCAGTCTGACACAGTAAAATGTGTCTGGTTGCATTCCTTCTTCCTAAAATAACCAATAAAACACCAAACATTTTCATTTTGACTGCTGTCCTATAAGCCATCACCCATTTAGGGAATAATTAATCTGTTTTAATACTGCTGTGACCTTGGCTTTCTGAATGGCTTTAGGTGGAAGATGCACTCTCGGGAATGCAAACGCTCCTCCTTCTACTGGTTGGCAACTCAAACCAGGAAGGCTGTTGACCACCTCACAGGCTTTCTTCACATTTTGAGTTAGGGTTGCCCTGATTTGTTCAGTCTCCTGCACAGGACAGAAGAATCTTGCTAAAACCACAGTCTGGAACAAAAAGTTGAACTTCTCAGCTCTCACCTGATGATAAAGCGAGTATGAGGGGTCTCCTTGCTGTGGGGGGTGTGTCATCAGATCCAAGGCTATCTGTGCCAAGACTGGTGCACAGGTATCCGTGGAAAATAGATTGTAGATGTATTTCATAACGGCAGGGTCCAAATTTACAAGCTCAACGTATCCACCACGCAAACCACACCTGTTGGAAGAAGCTTAATGAAGCACCTTAATGGCTACATCCACTCAGTTGCTGTTTAAAGTTTCTGCAGCTTAATGACGAGCTGTCATGGTTTGTTGAAAAAAGATCCATTATAATGATCTAAAATGATGTTTTTAGCACCAGAAAGAAATGTAGTGTTATTTAATTTTTTATAACGTGTCTTTTTGTGTGTGTTAAGTATAGAATTATTCTTTTAAAAGAAAGATATACCTTTAGCCCAACTAAAGTTTTAAATACTTCTCTTACATGAATACTTAGGTGCCCATTTGCCTTCGTGCTGGCTGTATTTTAATAGTTAGTCATTGTTTAATCTTTGCTTGTGAATGTTAAATTGAGGATTTGCACATTATCTGTTTAGTTTCTGACACACTTCAGGTACTCAGGAATGAAAACTTACTCCCCCATGAAGCCTTTGGATGTTGAGTGGAAGGAAGCCAGCTCCACTGTCTCTGAAAGAGGAGACCCCATCTCTGCCAGAACTTTTTTATAAGAGACAAACTTGTTGTCGCCATAGACACAGTCCTGATACACCTGAGGAGGGACGATTCTATCTATAATCTGATTTACACAGATGGGTACATTTATGGTTTACAATATGTGAGCAGTTCACCTCATCAGCCAGAAGTAAGATCCTCTTCTCTGAAACAAACTGGATCACATCCCGCATTGATTTTTTGCTTTGAACGAGACCTACAGGCAACAAGGCAAGCCAATTACCAAATGAAAGATGAAGAAATACCTAAATGATGCTGTTTGTACTGCATACCTGCAGGGTTTCCAGGGTTGATGACATACAGAGCAACAGGATTACAGACTCCCTTTGCTGACTCCAGAGCTCGTTGTAGCTCCTCCACCTTAAGCTCCCAACCCTCCTCCTCACTGAGATAGTAGGGGATGACCGCTGCTCCCTGTTGCATGATGGACAAAGTGGTAGTAGCGTGGCAAGGCACTGGGGCCAACACGCCTGTTCTGGGTGAAGACTCAGCATTCACCAAGATGTAGAGAATGTTCTAAATATCACAGTCAAATAGAAAATGTATTAAGTCCATAATCAGCACTAAGAAGAGAATATATATACAGTGTCAGTGATGTTACCGTAAGTGCCCACTGTGAGCCTGGACTGATGTAAATGTTTTCAGGGTTAGATGGAACCCCACCGTCTCGTCTTGTTATGAATTCAGAGATTCTTTGGACTATTTTTGGTATACCAGCTGTTGCAGTATATGAACCTGAAGGAATATCAAAGATGTGAATTTTACACATGGATTAATAAGCAAAGTTGCAATGAAAGAGTTTTGCATGTGTTTCTTTCTCCTTTCTTTATGCACATCTGCTTAGATAACTTTGACAAGAAATCTTAGTTATTTATAGGCTTATGGCTTGTCCATCTATCCATTGTCCACGCTCACTTATTCCAGTGCAGGATTGTAGGGGTGCTGGAGCCTATCCCAGTTGCTATCAGTTGTAATGCAGGGTACACCCTTGACCAGAGGGTTGTGGCTCCTTCTGAAAAGGTCACATTGAGCCATTCTGAGTCGCTGCTAGGACTCAGTGTTGATGTAATGGATGTCCACATGTGAGGAAGCTTTTCAGGTGGGTGATTCCTCCCTTATAATTCAGGTAAAGGTATTCAACAGAAGTGCTGAAAGCTAAGCTAAACTTTCCAAAAGAATTGCTTGTTGGATGACAGTGAAGGTGCATTGGATTCCACGTTTTAAGTGTCAAAAGCCTGTTCTGATGCAGTCCTGATGCATTTTGCCCCTATGCAGTCATACAGTTAGAATAAAATTTTAAATAGTATTTATCAGTTTTATTTTCCTTTATTTAATGCAAAAAAGCAAAAGTGTAAGGTAAAAACAAGCAGAGATGAGAATTTATCTTCATCTGGTTTCTGCTAAGAGCTTTTGTTGCAAATGGTGACACAGAACATTTCCCTGAAAAAGGAAACACTGGATTCTCTTTAACACACGTTAGTCCTGGAGGCAAACATTAAACTGTGTAAAAAAATTACAGGCTCAACTCCAGGGCTGAAAAATAAAGGTTGCAGTCATTGTTAATTATTGCCATTGTGGATTCAATAGAAAGCAGGATAATCAGAGAAAATTATATATCTTTTGCATAAAATGGAACCAAAACCTAATAGACTCAGTTCACTACAAAAAGCATTTACATATGTGTCAAGGAGAATGTTACTGAGAAAATTAGTGAATGTTTTATAAATTTTTGAATGAGACTCCTTTCTTTTTTTATGTTTTGCTATCTTAAAGCATAATAGAGAGAAAAACTGAGAAAAATAAACAGAAATAAACAGAAATGAATACCCATAATGCCCAAATCTATGCATATAAATTATTATTACATTCATTAAAAAAGGACACTCCGATAAAACTTATACATAGGTTTTGTCACATATAAGTTGAAAAAACAAAGAGTAAAAGAAACTAGCAATATATTTTCCTCATACCACCACATACATAGCACCTACCTACACTCCCTCCAGCACATGTCCCCAGCAGCCTCTGAGCCCTCTGTCTGACATCCACTGGAAGTTTGTCACTATCCATAAGCTTGGGGTAAAGACAAGCTGCAAGAACCTGTGAGACAGTTATTTTTGACCAAAACAAATAGAACAAACATTATAAGACTATTATGAAGCTGAAATTACCTGTCTGACAAATGTCAGAGGTTTCAACCCTGCCCTGTGTGAGTCTCCCCATGAGACATCTATCACCTCCTTGTAAGGCTTTTTAACTCCCTGAGGACAAGTGAGAGGAAAAAACACACAACACAGGTGACAAAAATGGACTTCACAAGTTGATTAAAAAAAACACATTACAGATCTTTCATTATTACTGTTGATCTTGACCTGTCTGAGCTCTTCCTTGATCCGGTTTGTCCGTCTGGCCAGCCGAGTATATTCTAACTGCTTCATGTTTTTTACATTTGAGCTGATCTCCTGCATCATAGACATTTTTTTGATTTGTCTTCACTCTAACTGCTGAGATGCCTAAACTGTTGAGGTTACTTTCTCAGTGGCACAAAGTGAAATTAGAATTCTAGTTAAAGATACACATGGAAGAAACGTGTTAATATGTTTCATATTAACAGACAGTGCTACTGTATGATTTACTTTTAACTGGGCTAACTTCGTTGTTATATGTTAACATAGTCTTGCCATTGCAAAACAAGCCAAACTACATATGTTTTATCTCAACGGGTCAGTAAAAATCTATTAGTTGTACAATATTTTTATATTGAATAGTAATGTCACGGGGAAGATTAAAAAACATATTAAATCTGTTACATTGAACTGGTCATATATTTATTTAGATTTAGCCACAATTTATTGATTTATAAACTTTAACATTAAATGGACAAAAAATGTACAAATAAGTTTATATATAGCAATAGCAGCTGTTATTGTTCAGAAACAAATATCCTGGAAAAGTGTTTCTACCTTACAAGTTCACAACATTTCACCACAAATGCCAATGTACAAATGCAGAAAAAAAATAAAAAGATGGAGTTATTAAATATATTAAAAAAAACTGGGGTAACCTACTATAATAATTGATAATGGGTTCACACAATTTACATATATAGATCAGTTATAGTGGCAGCTGTCATTCATTGGCTGCTGATGCTCATCAATAGTCTTACATTAATAACTTATTGTATTTTTGTGCTATTCCATTCTGTTCCTGTTCAATCTAAATTAAATCATGTTCGATTTTTCTGTGACTTATTTAGCTGGGTGCTTTAAAAGACTTTTAACAAATGTTTTATCCTAGTAATAAAAAAACCCTCAGAAACACGATGTAATTAAGTTTACAATGGAAGTTTTATGACAATATAAATTAGATAATGCATATGCAGATAGTTTCCAATAAATTTTAATGGGGTCACATACTAAAATCATTCATTCAAAGAAACAAACAACCTGACACATGCACACACAGATTCACTCACAAAGAGGATTCAAATAACCAATCAACCAGTCCTATCCATAGACATAATAAAGAGTAAATAATAAATCTTTATTCATGTCTATGTTCCTATCATGCATGTTTCTGCACGGTGGGAGGAAACTGGAGAGGGAGCCCATTCTATAATAATTATAATAATAATAATAACTATTATATTAATAGTAGTAACAATAATAATAATTTATAAAGAGGTCACAATTAAATTAATTTAATTATATTAAATTTAATTAGTTTTAATTAAGAAAAGCAATGGAACAATTGTAATAGATAAATAAGCATGATAGATAACTAATTATTACTTTCAAAAACTGCACTTGATGTTCTCATTTAAACTGTACTTATACTATGAGGTTGAAATGCTTCCGCGCTCAGTTTCTCAACGGACATAAATAACAGACGTACTACATTACTTCCTGTTTTGTTTTTCTTTCGTTCCTGGTGTTTTCTAGGGTTGGATAGAAATGGGAACAAATGCGCGACGAAGAGATGACCACAGTCTCGCCGTGAACAAATGTAATCTTTCAAAACACTGGCGGAATTTATAGACCCAGCAGCTGTAGTCGGCGGTAGTAACGACCCTCTCTCCGCTCCTGGCGACATGGCACTCAGCTCGGGCGGCTGGGCTCCTCCAGCTTTGGTCCCTGCCTCGTCCCAACAGGCTGCGCGCGGCGGCCCAGTGCCGACTGCTTACTGCAGCACTGTTCTCATGTCTGTACGTGTTTCGGTATCCCACTCTGGGATCCGACCCCTGTGCCTCCCGGGAGCAGGCAGCGAGGCTTTGCGCCTACAGCTCAGTATGGACCCGAGCCGGGCCGGAGAGTTCCGACTAGCGCTGCGAGATACGAGCGGAAACCGCAGTGTGGTGAGATTTAACGGACACCTGTATTTTTAAAAGAAGCATTGCAGTAAGCTGCTGATGTGTGTTTATAAGGTATTCCCCCTATGGAATCATAAACATATTTTATACAGATATGGGCCTATGCTGTACACGCCATATTGAAACTTCCAGCCACGCATATTGATAAGGCTGATGCAGAAAGAGACAGGCTGTCTTAAATGCTAATGTCGTAAAATACATTTTAGATCGTACAAGCTGTCTATTGAGTTACCACCAATTCAACTCAACTTTCTTATAATGCCATTGGGTTATCCAACTTTTTAATGAATCAACTCTGAGATAAATTAGTGCCTAAATCTGTATTTTTTTATAAACAAACAAACAAAATCCTCAATCTGGATGTTTTGGTTTTACACAGGATCTCCTAATCCATTCACTAAGATCAGATGTATCAGAGTCCTGATGATACAGCCTGCAGAAAACTTTTCTCTGAAAGATATTTTTATTGCAAGACCCCCCAACAAAACATAAGTCTTTTACCTTAACTTTAGTACTTTTAGTGAATAAAAGTTTTTCTTAATATTTCTTTGATAGCTGTACACTAATGACACTTCAGGACCCCTTGTATATATCCTGATATGGTTTATAGATGTACTTATTATTATAGATTATACTTTGGTTAGATCACACTTAGAGATGCTCTGTATATAGACTGTAGTAATATAAACAGCATAAGAAGTTGCTTTTACACATTGATTACTTCTGCATTTATTCAAAACTGTTAAATATCTGTTATTTGAATAATTATTTTTTGCTCTAGTTTATGTAATAACATAGTATTTGAACCAGAAATGTAGCAAAATATCCCAATTATCTTTGAACAGATCTGTTAAATACAGATCAAGCAATGTTAGAATCTGATCAAAGATCAGTGGAGTCGAGCAGAGACATTAGAGTTTAATCCAGGAGTGTCAGGTTTAAAAAAAGCAACCATACTTCTTCTGGTCTTAATCTTTCATCTGCTGACACTAACATAGTCCATTATTTGTTGTTCTGATGACTGATTGTGATGCGTGATGTAGGTAAGCTACAAATTACTGCATTTTTTAGGTCATTAATATGGTCCTAAATCTTGAAAGCAAAGCACTGTGAGAGGAAGAACTCTTGACATTAGCTTTTCTCTTCCTCTCTGTATCTGCTAGTTCAGAGACTGAGCTTGCATCTTTCCCCTGAATTAATGTAAATATTGATCTAACATTAAAGTTGCATTTTGGGTTTTTTGTTGGAAAGATAGATGCACACAGGCTTAATTTAAAAATACTATAAATGACAGATATGTTTTCTAAACACCGTTATAAAGTTGAATTAAGGCCACAGCCTTCATACAACATCTCCCAACATTATTGAATGTAAAAGATATTTACAAGAGTATTGCACTGTCACTAATTTGCACTTTGGATGGCTCAACACATCCAAACTCCACTCTCAGATCTGTCCCTTGCTGCCAAGTTTGCTGCATGACGTCTCCCTAGTCTCAAGTACTGATTTTCTTTTTCATCTCAAAGCCAGGAAGATTTCCCCCAGACGATTGAGATGCTTCCTGATTTGCATGGTTTTACTTTGATCCGGATTTTCTTTCAGATCATCTGTAAGACGTTTGTACTGTCATTTCAGCAGATCCAGATACACTTTCTCTGGCAGGAGGCAATTCTGCAATTCCCTTTTTGCTGCTTTTGTCTCCAGATGACTTCAATGTTCTTTAGTTCCCTTTGTTGCTGCAGCGAATAAGAGATAAAAGATTATGTAAAAAACTTTTCTGCTGCCAGATTTACACCATGGTGACAGTCTGTCAGTAAACATCTCACACGTCAGGGTGAATATTTATTTTTCTTCTGCAAAGTGGGGTTCACTTTCCATCATTGTTTTATGCTTTTTTTTTCTAAGTTCATGTTGAGTTTAATGAATATGAGAAAAGTTAGCATCCTGCACAAGGATTTACAGATTACAAAAGGTTGCCTTTTGTGGATCAAATCCCAACCATTTGCAATTATTTGTTCTAATTCTAATAAATAATGTTTTGTGAGATGGTTTCTGTGATCTGTTGAATGAAATTGTATAAATTATTAGTTGATGTCTCTGATTAACTTGTTTTAGCTTTTTTTATCACGTGATTAAAAATGAATTTAGAACAGATTTGCCTCATTTGGTGTTTTACCTCCAGTTCATTGCAGAGTTTGACTTGCGCTCGGTGCTGTATGAGGTCAGATCCTCTCGTTGCCATGAGATGCGTCTTGTTGCGCCGCCTCACGACTGCATCCGCTTCAACTTCCGCTGTGACAGAGAGGCTGAGGAGTGGGCCACTGTGGTGATGTCGTCTCTGAGAGAGGCACACAGAGGTTAGTCTAGCATCTGCATCAGCGGCTTCTCGCTCTCTCTTTTTCTTTAACCTCTTTTTTTTTTTTTCAAAATCAATGAAGCCCACTTGAACATTTCGGATGTGATTAAAAAAGAGATTTGTGTCCTTAGTGAAACAAAAAAAACATAAAAATGGCTCTACAGAGTCATCAGTTTGGCAGGTGTTGATATTAACATCCATAATATCTTAATGTATTTACACCTGAATTTATATTCTAAAGAGGAAGAGCATGTTTTATTATGCACACACACACACACAAATGGCACAATGAGATTCAACGTACTAATCCTGGCATTGGGTATCAGTCTGATACAATCTGATTTAAAAAAATATAATGCAGCTTTCAAAATATTTTTATTGTAAAATGTTATTTTAACTTTTCTTATTATAAGTGATGCTGTCCTATGCAACTGCTCCATAATTATTTGAGATGCAAAATTGAAGCGACAACGTTTCCAGTTATTTAAAAAATATTTAGTATTGTCGTGTTGTTCGCCTTGCGGACCACCAGAGGGCGCTCGCGGACCACACTTTGAGAAATGCTGATTTAGAGGATGGCAGCAGGATGTGTTAAATCATCCACTGAATCAGTTGTCACAGCTGGTATTCTGGCGCACACACTTAACCAGTGAACCGTAATGGGATTTATTAGTACTCATATCTATACTCTGTATCTTCAAGTATCCAAAAGTAAGTGCTTGTACTAGATTTTGAAAAAATGTAGGATTGGTGCATCCCAGTTATTATTCCATTTTAGTTCCAATATGATAATTTACAAGTTGGAAAACATATCACCACTGTTTTCTCTAGTAGCTATTGGGATATATATA
>JBAMIG010000008.1:13549559-13567492 GCA_037177335.1 Kiunga ballochi
TTTTTCTGTTCTGGTGTTTTCTCTCAGTACTACAGAACAAAATATTGTCGAGAGATACTTAATAGAAATGAGCAACTATAATATGACACACATTACAGTTCATGTATTAAAGGTTTTCAGGATTTGTCACAAACTTCTTTTTAAAAGGCCAGAAGGTTATTAAATTAGGCTTTTGGTTAATTTCAGATGGTGTTTTATCCAGCGCTCAGTGTAAACGTTTTTATTGTTAAATATCAGGTTGTAAAGTCTTGATGCTGAAAACTAAAATAAACAACATGATCATATAAAACCACAACTTTGAGCTTTTTAATGTCTTCAGAGAGATTTTATATTCGGCCAGAAGAATCTCTAATCCTAAAATATTTATGTTGGACTGATTTAAATATCAGTATTACTGTGACAGTTCGCTGCTGCTGGATGAAATGTGTGAGTGTGTTAGCAGCAGGTTTTTTTTAAAGCACCTTATTTAGATTTTTTCTCATCCCTGCTCTCTGCAGTTGCAAATATTAACGCGTATGAATCAGATGGTATGCTGAACAGTACATCAGCCGCGACAGTGCAGTGCCCAGCTTCGTTGCCACTCTGTGGTGAGTATTTCAGTGTGTTTACACACTGCCTTGCTTTCTTTGCTCACAAGCTTAAAAAAACGAGCTTGGATTTTCAGAGGAGCTGTGCTTGGAGCTGGCCAGGGCGATTGAGGCAGGCGACGCTCGGGCTGCTTCCCAACACGCGTCTACGCTGGCTCGACAGAAAGCTGTGCTCTCGATACAATTATCCCAAAAAAATTATGCTGATGGAGAAGTCGGGTGAGAAATTAGGAGGGACTATCTGTCTTAAAATGCTTTTCAGGTGACTGGATTCTTACGCAATCTGTGCTTTTTAGTTTATCTGTGGTGGTGGAGGATGCTTCATCGTCCTGCTGTGTCACAGTGAACGTTTTTCCCTACATGACCGTGGCTGCACTCAAGCAACAGGTCAGCAAACCTTCAGCTACGGAAAGCTTTGCTAGTGGTGACATTTATCCACTAACTTTCACAACTGTTTTGCTTCAGGTGTTTCTCGAGTATGGCTTCCATCCTCGCGTGCAGCGCTGGGTAATCGGTCAGTGCTTGTGCACCGAGCCGAGGTCTCTGGCTTCCTACGGGGTGCAGAAGGACGGCGATACGGCGTACTTGTACTTGATCTCTGCGCGACAAGCCCGTATTACACGGCAGCTGTTCCAGCAGGACCTGGAGAGCGCATTCCTCGCCCCACCTCTCCCCCCGGGCAACGGTCCGTCCTCCCAAGATTGGAGGGGTTACAGCACCCTACCTTCAAAGCTTTCCCACCACAATCATGGTAAGTTAAAAAAAAAAACATTTTATTGACTTTGAGTTTAAAGTTTTTGTCTTTTTCTTGCTCGTCTGTGTTGACCTGCTTCATGAGCCCAGCAGTTGTTGCTGCATTGACTTCCTGGTTGATTTTAGTTCTTTTAGTCATTCTTACATTTCTAAATGATTTTAGGCCTTTCTATTTATCTTTAAACTTGTGAGCCCATACATTTACATTTTTTTTAGTATTTATGCTTGTGTGTTTCTTTGTTTGTTTGTTTAGTGTTGGTTTATTAATTGGTCCCTGTTGTGGATCCCTCTTTAGTCATTGGTGGGCTGGCTTTCAGTATAAATGTAACAATGTTAAATCTACTTTCAGATAAGAGATAGAAACATGTGGTTCCAGTTTATCAGGGAGGGGTGAATGGGATGGGTAGGAGAGTACTTTTTGGATGTAATGAGTTTGATTTGAACTGCAAACATCCTTCCTTCCTTCCTTTCTTCCTTTGCAGGCTCAGAGCAGGTGAGGCTGCTGAGATGCACTGTGGTCGTCCTGCTGGATTTCAGCCACTTACAAAACTATAACTTCAAACATTTCATCTCAATGAAGATGGAACTGATTTAAAGTGGTGCTGCTTTGCACTAAAATAAACTTCCAGCATGGTGATCTAGAAACAATACAAACCTGTACTATACAAATAAGTATTTAGGCTGTTTATTTATTTTATTTACTACTAAATAAATTCATGTCATCATGACTGGAAAATATGATTTATAAAAGTCAAGATACAAAAAGTTTTTATAACAAAATCCTATATTGCAATTTCTGAATCTTTATCCAGAAGATTCAGAACAAAAACAACAAACATGCCCACCACCACGCACACACATATACAATAAACATGTTACTATGTTAATAGACAGTTTCCATAATATGGGTAAATTAAATGCTCAGGGGAAAAATCAGAATATTATAAACTGGAAGATTTTAATTGTCTGTAAACAGATTTCAAAGCAGGATCTTTGTGTGTTATTGTCACTGATTCCACCAGGTACAGGGGGAGGGAGTGATAGACCTGCTGACATCAAAGATGTCCTGGACATTGAGAAGCTGCAGCTCAACGATCACACCAACAAAGCCAGTAAAACACAAGTATGTGATCTTTTTTAATGTCCTTTTAGGGCTATAGTGATACTACAGATTAATTCATCTTTTTCTTACTCAGAATCACAGTTCTAGTCATAGGGTTAGGGTATGAGCATGTCTGAGCTTTTCAGGTGAATAATGGATGTAACTCCAGATGAATCTTCTCACATCCCAGCAGACGGAGTGGGCCTGTCCTTCATGCACTTTTATCAACAAGCTGTCTCGTCCAGGCTGCGAGATCTGTACTACAGCCAGACCTGACACGCAGAGCTGTATCCAACAGGTAATGCAAGATAAACACCAATCAGTACATTTGATGCACTTTTCTCAAAGTTTTCTCCACAGTGATAGCAACCTCTCTTTCATGCTCACACGAAGGACAAAGGAAGGCGAGAGAATCGTGGAGAGTCTGGTTTAAGCAGCAGCTGACCGCCCGTCATCGCTCTCTGGATTTAATTTCTTACTCACCTCCATACATATGTATACACACACACACACACACACTGTGAGGAGGCTAATTCTGCTACATTTATGAAGAAAAATACTCACAAAGACAGTCGAGTGCACTGAGAGTGATCTGACAGCTGGCTGCTGAAGACTGGAAGCAGTGCAGCATGATGCCAAGCTGCACCGGTCGAAGTTCAGGTGCTGAACTGCTGACACAGCTTTGATACATATGCATTTTGACCTATTAACTATTTATTTTACAGGATTTGTGTGTGTGTGTGTGTGTGTGTGGCACAAACACAGTCTATTTATTTTAGGGGAGAGGTGATACAATTTCTTTTGGCTGAAGATGAGTGATTATCATCCTCAGTGTCTGCCAGCTGTGAACTTACAAGAGAGGCGAGCTTTGTGTAACACCCTGGTCTGTCTGTTAGTTTGTCATCTACATTGGTGCCAAAGTAATGTTGGAAGTACAAAGACAGAAGCAAACGTGGCTTAATGGAGGAAGAATGTGTTTACAGGGTTAAGTGTGTCATTTAAATCAATGTATTTAGTGTATTATTTTTTAACAAGATGTATTTGATGTACATTTCAGTAAATGTTTTAACTATATTCAGTTTCCTTTGAGTTGTGACAGCAAAGGAATGATTGGTTTTCATTACATAATCTAATGATAAAGTAAAGAATCTCTGTCTCCACATCTGGTCGTCACTTTATCTCAAATTTTTATTTGGTTTAACCCAAAGCCACATCCTTTTTTTGGAATTAATTAGTAAAATTGCCTATAAATAACCTGAATCCAGCACTTAAAAATGTATATTCCACGTAAAAGGTGTGATTTATTCATTTTGACGGGAGTTAATATAGCAGGATGGTGGATTGTTTCACTGTGCTGCATCATTTCATTTAAAAATAGTTTTAGCATAGCAGTGCAATTATCTTAACCTATCTGAACTTTTTTTTTCTTAAATTTTTCATTTTGTTGGCTTTAAATTTAGAAAGAACAGCTTAATTCATTAATAAATAAAAGTATATTAAAAATAAAAGTAAATAAAAAGATGCTACAGTGGGACATCTTAAGTAGATTTCATGTCTTTATCCAAAACGGTTGAAGGAAAAATCAAACACTGGTGGGTATAGCACATCAAATATCAGTGTTTCAGTAGCTTGTTTGTCATTTGCAAGTTGTCTTGTGTCAAAATACACAGTAAACAGAAGGAATGAAGGATTGTTTTAAGTAAAAGCGACCATGAAACCGAGGCGTTAGTAAGTCTATTTACAGTTCAAAGACTTTTGTGTATTTTCAAGTTGTTCACCTTAAGAGAACAGCTTGTTATGAAATAAGAACTTTGACTTTCAATAGTTGAACATGTGCAATGAAATAGTTAAAGATTTATAAAAGAAAAAAAAATGTTGGTACATTTTAGGTTCATTCTGACAAAAAGCCAAAGTTCCCCAGTCTTTTATGAGCAGCGTATTTGCTCTTTTACATGAACTTTCACTTATAAACCTGTCCATTTAGTTGCTGATATCTTTCATAGCACGACAACTGAATAACATTTGTCAGGTGTAAAATGAAAACATTTTGTACAGTAAATACAAAAGTGTTTTATCTTAATATTTATTTCAGCAGTTATAAATAAACGTAAAAAACCAACAAATATGAAAATGTTTTAACATAATTTTAAAAAAAAAGAAACACTCAGTACTGCATTACTGTTATTTATGTATATTTATAAAAGAATCCACAAAGAAAGTCCACTTTGTCCACGCTTTGTCCCCAACCTGACATTAAATTAAAATCTTCCCCTCTCCTTTATGCGTTTAGATCATCCTCAGTGATGTAAAGTACAAAACCATTCATTTAGCACTGTTTAAAACTGTTTTTTTAGTTTGTGTAACGGTTAATGCGTCACATTCCTCCAGCACAGATGAACCTGAGATCATCTTAGAGGGTGGCTGTAGACGCAAAAGCCTTCGTTGAACCTGCACACTACTTCCAAAAGAGGATGTTCCAGAAAAGAAGCCAGCATGGATAGATGAACAATGCAATGAGTGGGTACACCAGAGATCCATACAGGCTGTGGTCCAAAATGCCCTGTGAAATGACGGAAAGGTACAGCAGCCAGCCATCTTGGAAGTTGACGGGCATTTCCTGCAACTCTTGGAAGAAGAAGACTGAAAAGAGGAGTGTGCAGGCAGGACTGAGCATGACCAGGACGAAAGCTGACAGAACTCTGAGGAAAAATGAGAACAAATGAGTTTTGTTTTAGTGAGATTAAACCTTCAGAATAATAGTAATAATTACAACAACAACAAAAAAAAACTGCAGAGGTGTTACTTGGGCACGTGGGGTGTGATGAAAGCAGCAACAGGCACCAGGGTGAGAGCCAGGATGAAGCCCAGGGAAAAGTTGATGAGGGCGGTGCAACCTAGCAGCACAGCCAGATACAGGACAGCAACAAGTTTCAGCACCCTCCACCCCTGTTCTGTCCCCTCACCGGACAGCAATCTGCAACACAAGACAAGTAGTTCACTTCTGCAGCACTCCCCCATTCATCTGCATCACAAACTGTTCAAATGAGTCATTTACTTCAAAGCTTATGGTTATACATCCATGACAGCATACCGGGGCCACAGAAAACCAGAAGTAAACTAAATATGAGACATTAAGGGAGTAGTGGGACCCTCCAGAGAGAACATCATTAAGGTTCTGTAAGGTTAAGTTCTGGTATCTCAGCTCCCGGATATGGTTTGAAACTGTATTTTTCTAGAAAAGATTTGAGAAACGATATTTGAGACAAAGCTTTAAATGAATGTAGACATTAAGGCGAAAAACAAGTTAAATTAGTTTATCAAACTCACTTTGCAAACTTTACGTCTACCCCCCACAGCAGGTAAGTCGGACTGATTTCTAAATCAGATTAGAGGAACCGTCTGCACTATTATTTGTATGCTATGTCACTGCATGTGTGAGGCTCGATGAGGTATTTCCAGCCTAACCTGTACAGGTACCAACAACTGTCACACAACAACAGTCTGACAACAGCAGGGGTGGGAACCTTGGCCCTCCCTGTCCCAACACACCTGATTCACATGAATGAATTGGTTACAGATCTTGATAGGATCCATTCTGAATGTTGGATCCATTCAATTTGAATCCGATGTGCAGGAGCAGGGATGCATTGAAAACCTGCAAGATTCCTTAAGGACCAGGGTTCCCACCTCTGGTCTGCAGCGTTATCCTAATTGCTGAACTTTGTCAAAGTAAGCAAAAAACTGTGAAATAAACTATGAAGATCAATTCAGAGCAACATTTAAAACACTCCACATCCTGTCCAGATTTCATTTGACCTTAAAAAGATGCTTTTTGTTGTCTAGGCATTCTTGCCTCTATCCAAATATATTTGGGTTTAAGATGAGCAGAATGAGAATGACATCCTGAGAACGTGAAACTACCTGTGTGTGTTATGAGGCAATGCCAATCCTGCTGTGTAAATAGCTATGGCTGTCAAGACAACAGCTTCAGTCTCGGAAACTGGGAAATGTTCGACAGCCATCTCCTGAAAACGAATAGGTAGCACGTACAGAGCTGCTCCAGTCAGGTGACTGATCACCAGAGGAGTCAGCACCGAGAGCACTCCTGGACTGGACTGTTGGAAGAAAGTAAAGAAGATTAGATATATTCTTTTTATGCGGATGATTTCTATTTTTATTTGTATCTGACCTGATCGATATCAACAATTCCATCCTCAGTTCTGGGTGGTGGAGTTGAGAGTTGGACCCATAGATCTAAGGCCTAGATCACAGTTAAGTGGAAAGTTTCTGTTCAAGTATATTTCTATCACGTTTGCAAAGAGAACTGAGATTAATATAAAAGTGCATGAAATAAATACAGAAAATTAGATTGAGTGATTAAAAACAGAAGAAAATAATAATTAAAATAACAACAACCCTATATTTAATCAGTTATACCCACTTTCAGTTGTCCTGTTCAACATTTTAAGTCATACTATTTCAAAGTCAGGATACACGAAGCAGCAGGATGAGGGCGAGGAGGCCAAAGGCTGGCATGTAGTATCCAATAGAAACAAAATGGGAGAGTGATGGCATGAGGTAGAAGAAATAGGACTGGTGGAGACGTTCCAGGAGGTTGTTCAGTTTACGATACATTCCTTCCAGCAGCCTAAAAGTAAGAAAATGTAATATTTATAACACCAAGCGAATTACATTTTAAATTTAGACAGAACAAAAAGCAGAAGTGACTTGTTCTAACCTGCCAATGGTAGTGGTGTCAGTCTTATACTGGCGAAAACTGTTAATGCCTTTGATGGTAGCAGCCTCAATGTGATAGCGCAGAAACAGGCCGTGGTCTCCCCAAGGCCGCCCGCTGGCCTGCTTCATTACCATTAGCATCATTGTCTGAACTGCATGGCTGTAGCCAGACACACTGTCCCAGTCATTCCTCTGCAGCTACAGACAAACAGCAAAATGAAAGCTCATCTCCCATCTCAGCCAACGAAACACATGCAATGATTTTACAAGTCTTTACCTTGCCCTGGATAGTGCAAAGCACTCCGATCTTCTGACAGAAGGCATAGAAGAGGTTTGTTAAATCCAGGTTGGGTAACTGGCCATTCAGGCCTTCCAGTACTATGTCTAAACTGGTGACAACATCACTGCTAAGCTCCAAAGACAGGGCTGCCTGGATAGAACCCCCACGACCTTGCAATGGAGACCAATCCATACCTAAATGAGCCATTCCACAAGAAAAGCATACAGAACAAAAACACTGTTTAGTTTATAACAATACTGACTAACTTTACTGTTTTAATGGTATAAATCCTGACAATTACCTGTAGTGTTGGTGTGATGGTAGCCTTCCAGCCAGGCCTGCATACCAATCAGATCATGTTCATTTACAAGAAAAATGATGTCTTTTGCCCAGTAAATCTGATCTATTAAACACAGAATTAACAGGGGTAAGAAATGCTGCAGCAACATGATCAAGTGTCGTCCAGCCGAGTTCATATGAACGGCTGTTAATGTTGAACTCACTCCGAAAATAATGAGCCAAGCCAAGCAGTAATCCCACAGCCTGGTTGTTGCTGTCGCCTGGGCTGCAGGGAGCAGTGAGCACCAGTGCCTCAGTCCGTGGAGCCCTTGGAGCCCGGAGGATGCCATATACATTTGTGCCTTTCACCATCTGCAGATAAGGAAATGGATAGAAACATAAATATATATTTGTTTTGTTAAAAGTCTGTCTGTAGCAGAAGTGGGGAAATACAGTAGAACATCTTTTCTGCCATCAAACATACATATCTCTCTTTGTTTTCATCTGGAAAGGGTAATGTGCGAGAGAACCTCTGTGTAAACACTTCCAACCCTCGAGCCTGCATAGTTTTCATCAGCCAATCCACTGGCATACCCCTACAGAGAAAGTAAAATGTTAACCCCAAAGCAATGAGGGAACATGTTATATTATATAGAGGTATATAAATAAATAAATAAAAAATACTGACCCAACTTTCTTCTTGTGAGCAGCAAACTCTCTGGCTGTGGCCAGTGCTCTCTCTCCTGCAGGAAAGCGCTCCTCCACCATGGTGGATCCCATAGCATTTTCGGACATGTAGGTCCGTAGAGTGAATGGCTCAAAAGCCAAACCCATGAACCAAGCCACACCCGCAAAGTAGCAGACCACACTGGCATGCAAAGATGGAATAATAGAATAAAAATTATTAAAAGAGCAAAATAATGTATTTCAAGAACAATTGAAGATTAAAAGGCATCCTCCAGTGGACAAGTACTCACCAAATTGGTGCATTGAGGCGGGTCAATAAGCTGATCAAAGCCCGTCTTCTGTTGGGGTCAGACAACAATCCCATGTTGTCTACTGCTGTAACGTTAGCCTCAGGAAACACCGGGGCAGCATACAGGGTCCTTACATGTTTTATTTTGATTAACGTTATCAGTCAGATGATGGTCGTGATATATTTATTAATTCATTAAGTTTTTTTTATTTCAGACAAAAATTTCAAACTGTTCCAGTTGTTTTCTGCTATATATATCGTACAGTAGTATCTGACAGATATGCTTTGCTACACGCTAGCCAGGTTCCAAAAAATTGTTAATGCTTCAGTTCTTTGCCTTCTCTCACAATTAACTTGTAATGATAAATACTGTACGGTTTTAAAAATATATACTTACCTCTGACCACTGGTCACGTCCACCAGCAAGATTGGCAAGACAACAGCTGCTTTACGTTAGTAACTTCCTTGTTTCTCGGGGAACATTAAAACTGCGGACGTACTTCCGCTAAAGAAAGCAGCAGTGGTACTAAATAACATAAACATATATACATGTATATATATATATATATATAGTGAAAGAGAGAGAGAGCAGCACAAAATTAAGAATTATTTATGATAGATTTCTTAACGTGATAAAATCAAGGGAGTTAAAATGTTTTATTGGCTTATAAAAACGGTTGTTCTGCCTGATGACAATAACGTTGGAGGCTAAACTGATTTGTCTATAAATTGTTAAATGTTTTCATTTTAGAGTTACTAAAGAAAATTTTGTTTTACAACTGCTGACTCTTGCAAGTAAATAGCCGTTACAAAAAAAAAAAAACACGTATAATAACAGAACTGCAAACTCATGGAACAAAACTTTTACTACAGAAAAAAATGTGTACATTTGTCACCAATTCTGCACACATATTGATTAAATAACCGTACTGTAAAATACTGCTCCCTGGTCACAGAGGTGAGAAATTAGTAAGGACAAAAAAGGCCAATCATTTTACCAATGGATATAAGTTGTTTTAAAAATAAAGTTCACTGCTTCTTGTGTTTGGTATGAATGTGGGATTAGTTGTACACAATGGAAAATATATAGCTAGTCTTTCTTGCCCCTCTTTTTTTCCCCAAAATTTATTGTTCTTCAGTGTATCTTCTTTGAATATAGCCAGTTCTACTGGTATGCACGGTTGAACAAATAGTAGTACAAAAAAAAACACTTAATTCAAATGTTCCCATAAAACAAAGAATAATACCTAGATAAAATTGTAAATCAAAAAGTTGTAAACTAATATTTATCAGGATAACTCATTTAGAAAAGCATATAGTAATTGCTGTGAATGAATGCCATATTACAGAGCTTCAATCAGGTACCAGATATTCTCCCCTTCGCGCTTCATTCTCTCTTAAGCATTGAGGCTTCTTGAAGATGTTGTCTCACTACCTCATCCAGCACCTTGCTCACACCTTTACAAGCAGTCATTGCAGCTTCAATCAGAGTCTCAAGGTGATCTTGATGCAGCCTGGCATCCATTTGAAGTAGAGCAATTTGTCCTCCTCGGGGCAGCAGTGCTAAAGCCAGAGAGCTTACTCCTCCACTTTCCTCAGCATAGCAAAGGTCAGCGAGGGCCGTCTCATCCACAAAGCCTACTGTGCAGGCACACACATAGTCCCGCATTGGGATGCCAGCATCAATCACTGCCAGGGTGGCAGCATTGACACACACACTGTAGTTTCCTCCATCTGACTGCAAAACCTGGAATATGAAAAACATTTTATGTGGACAAACAAGAAATCTGTTTTGTTTTCTTGAGATGCAAAAATGCAGTGAACTTTTGGTCAAAGCTTACCTTGACATAAATGTCTATCTGAGAGCGCGGGTAGAGCTGCGTCATTACAGCAGCTTCAAAGGTCTGCTTGAGGTGAAGACTCATCTCGGTGGATTTGCGGTCACCATGTGGTCTCCTCTTTCTCTCAGTCGTGCTGAATGTAGCCATGCTGTATTGGCAATTGATGACGGCTCGATCATGCAGGGTACGACTTCTTGAGCCTCGTATCTGAAGGGAACATAAAAGAATGACATTAAACTCCTAAAACTAGCAGTTTACTAAAATCAGAGCAGAATGACTTGTGCCATGATACTTATGCAAATGTAGATCCCAAAATGAATCATCCAGTTTGTTACACTAAATATCAAGTTGACAATCTGTGATATTCTCACAATTTATTAAGTTAACATTCACATTATTATGTAATGCTCAGCTGGGGAACTACAAGTAGGCAATTATGTGGATTTATTTGCATGCCAAACGCAAAACTATCTTTACTCCGTGATAAAAGCGAAGTGACTTTGCAAGACCCTACTAAAACATCTCTAAGGAAAGGTTCTGGGAGTATAATATCAGTTCATAAAAATGACCCAATCTCCAAGTTTCAAACATATCATTCACAGTTCTCTCACACCAATGAAATATCCAGGTGGAGGTCCTGCAGCCCTACTTTCACGCATCAGACAGACAAATGGTTTTAATATGATTTCTTAACTTTTGTCAACACGTCCTTGCATATATGGCCCTGCTGTCAATATCATAACAGCTAAACATCTTTAGATGGAAAATGGCCATTCCCTAACTAATCCGCCTTAAAAACGAGCACTATTTACCTCATGCGGACCGTAAACCACAGCCAGAACTTTCGTGTTTCCTTGCTCTAAATAAGCGGAACCGTCCGCCTGAGCAAACACACCCATACGAGCCTGAAATTTCCGCAGCTCGCTGGCTTTTCTTCCATCTAAACGGTAGCCTTGGTCAGATAGAAGCTCCAAACCCGCCATGTTTCCAGAAACTATACAACTGCGTAAGGTCCCACGTGCCTACTGACGTACTACATTACCCATCAGCCACTCATGAGACCTCCTACAAAATACATCATATAAATAGAGGTGGGAATGTAAAGTGTTAATTACGGTAAATTTACAATAGAAAAATTTGCGTTTTAAAAATTATACATATTTAGCTGCAGCCTGAATTTCAAACAAGGAAGAACGTTTGTCAGTGCACAATTTTCTGGTATACTGGTTATAATGATGCACACCACAGATCTCTACTCACAATTTAGCAAGACTGGCTAGCCCTTTAGATTAGCTCGTTTTTGAACCCATAGCGACTCTACGTGGAAAAAATTAAAACTGTGAACTGTTTGATAAAAATGCAGTTAAGAAAAATAGTTCCACCTCTAACTTGAACTGATCTACATATAATTTAACATGATAAACAAATTGAGAGGATTCTTAGTAATAATCACAAACTTGTTAAATGTTACTGTTCAGTTTATTTGATAGAAGTTCTGGTAATTTGTTTTTCATTAAGTTTCTATAGCCCTTAGGACCAGTTCCGGGTTATGGAGAAGCTGGAGAAATAAGCAACCTGACAGGATACATCCTGGACAAGTTGCCAGTTCATCTAGTGGAAAGTTTTTTAAAACAGCTGACATAGATGACATCCAGAAGTTTATATTCCTTTTCAAACAAATTTGTTCCAACTGCTTTAAGCAATTTATTTAATCTACTATGTAAACATATTTAATGATGTATTTAATCTTTCAGAATATACTCATGTCTGTCTGACTTAATATAGAGGAAAAATCTTTATACTGGCAACAAAAAGTTCTTGCTTGAACCTAAACATTGAACTAATAGAATTGGTGACTACAAATAAAACCAAAGCCCTTAATCTGATTGCTAACTTCCAAAGATCTAATAAAGCAAATGTTTTTCAGATCCCTGCTAATTCACAAAAGACACAAGTATGCATTAGGATCCAAACATCATGAGGAAAGTAATCATATGTGAGATAAGTGCCTCAAACATGGCTGCCAGTGTAGATGAAGCAGAATTTACAAAGCCACCAAACTTCAACACTTTTAAAAATAAAATTTATTAGCATTTCTAATGTGTATAAATAAAACATATATGAAACAATGCATATACGTATAATGTAATGAGCTTAACAACAGGGTTACATGTGATACAAAGGAGCAGTCTTTAGTTCAGCCAGTGTATTGTGAAGAAAATGTACTTCAAAAATCAAGCTTTTAAATACACATACCTAGAAGTTGCAAATCTACATTCTTTGACAAGAATGAAAAAATGAATGGGGGTGATAAAAGAGAAAACATGGTAAATATACTGTTTTGCCTTCCAGCCTTTAAAGGTTAGAGCTTTCTTCACTTTAATGATAAATTCTGATTTCATTTAGCTATTTTCATGTGCAAAGCCCAAACACTATTTGCATGACATTTGCAACTTTTATGAAACACTCAGTAAAAATCCTCAAAAATATTTCAGCTTTCCATTCCCTTTACTGGAGTCACATTGTTCCAGAGACTTGTAACAAAGGTCCCAAGCAGACCAAAAATCTAGGGACAAAATGGCTAGAGTGTTGAACACTGTAACAACAAAAAAAAGGTAACAAATGACAAATTTTTAACATATAACAGACCCAAAAGGATCAAACAAGCAAGTGGATTTGCATTCTTTTAATGCAAGGGTGTCATTTTCTGTAATGGCTTCTTGTGCTTAGGTCAGAATACCAAAACGACAGTCAATGGATGCTTCTGTGGGGGTCTGAGGACTCGGCTCTCTAAGGCAAAAAGCAAAGAAAGGAAAGACCCTCTCTTCTCATGTCACCCAGAATTTTCTATTTGGTCATGCTTTAAACACTCAACTGTGTTCACGTCTAAAAACTGACAGATATGCACATAGGACAAAAATCTACCTCTGATTACTGGCTAGAACTAAATGTGATGTGGACTTCAAATATACACTGCTTATGACATGAGGGAAAATAAACAACCCACACAACTGTGTCTCAAATTTTCACAGACAAGTCAGTGTGTGGATTGCTATTGGCCACGGGGTCTCAGTTTCTCCTCATGAATGGAAAAATATCACATTTAAATTGGGGACAAAGACACCCAAGACTAAACTGCCTTCAAAGTAAAAAGAAAAGTAGTAAAAAAACAAAAAAAAAAACAAAAAGAGAAAAGTGATGTGTCTGCTTTAATACGCAGGTGTATGCAACAGTGAGAGGTTATCGGCACCCAAGAATCGTGGCAACCTCATTCAGCCTTGTGGAATGAAGAGACTATGTAGAAGATCGGAAAAGATGTTCTCTGCCCCATCCCAAGTCTTTTAAAGAGTGCAAAGAACCTCTTATTTTC
Organism: Kiunga ballochi; assembly: GCA_037177335.1. Taxonomy (NCBI): domain Eukaryota; kingdom Metazoa; phylum Chordata; class Actinopteri; order Atheriniformes; family Pseudomugilidae; genus Kiunga; species Kiunga ballochi. The sequence continues at coordinate 13,563,485 of JBAMIG010000008.1, forward strand.
CCTGATATATCCTTGCTCTTGCGTCCTAAAACTCGGCAAACTCCTTCGCACATTTTTCTGTTACAGAAACGCGAATTTCCTCCTCCTCATAGTCATCAAAGTTGCTGGTGTCTCCAGGGCCTCTACACTTTGGTATGAACGGAGCTTCAACCTGTGAGAGAAACAGAGATGTTACATCAGGGGAGAATAGCATTCAAGTCTATGCTGTCCAAGAATGGGAATGCAGACTGTGTTACAGTCACAGGCTTATGCATGGTTAGAACAGCTTTATTTAAACCATAAAGAAAAAAGGTAGAAATATGTTCTTTAGATCAATAACATCATCTGAAACGCTCCACAGTGGATACAAATCGTTCATCATTTCTATGACAGATAATTATGCACTTCATGAAGCCAGTATGTTGTTCTTTTTCCATTTCTCATGTCTACAGCAGAGTGTAACTATCTAACCGGACACTTTGTAAAAATGTAGTTATGAAGATTTCTGAAGTCATTGAAATCATGCCAAACATTACTGGTAGTGACTTTTCACAATTTTAATAAATACCTAAAAAATATCACAGACTTTTTCTAAGGTATTTTTGTCAGTGTGTGTGAGGTTGTAGTTTTTATGCTTAAACATTTATACACACCAGAGGGACTGAGTCTCTAAAAGAGGTCTTCTTACAAAAAAATAGTAATTAAAAATAGCATATTAATATTTTCAATGGCTATGTAATTCACACAATGAAGACATGAGGGCTCATACCCCTTTTGTGGGACTTTATGGCTTCAGAGTGCTAAATCTAGTGATCGCTGATCTAGTGAACACATATTAGCCAAACTACAAGAAAATTAAGTGAAATATGCACAGAAATGTACCTAAAACTTGTATACATAAGTGATTTTAATGCTCAGGCGTTTAGATTTTACACGTAATATATTGACAAGCAAAGCAGGGCTTCAAAAACACAGAAAGCATTTATTTTCAAATACACTGAGCCTATTTTTCTATGTTTAATGTTACAAACATGAAGATGCAAAAAGTTTAAAATTCTGCAGTTTATGTTCTGATACAATTACTACATTGCACTGTTTCAGTTTTACTCTTTGCCATCAACCCCATCTTTGCACTATATTGGTTTAAATTGGATTATTTTATGACTTTTTCATATCTTGGCAACATTAAAGCATTAATTTTTAGGATAAAATAGTTCATCAGAAATCTTATGAAAAGGTAAATGTCAGTTACTATTTATCAGTCTTGATCCTCCTCGATGGAAGGTGTATTTACTAAACATTAGGTGTTTCGCTGCTATAGAAAAAAGACTGACAGACAAATATGTTTGTGTGCAAACCAAGACACACACTGGTTGAATCTTGAGGGCTGGATTGGCTTAACCTTTTAGTAGATCACTGAATATCTAGATAACTTTTTTTATGCATGCAGGTGTCTTTTCACGCTTTTTAAATGCACTTATTATGACATTAAAAAAAATTGCAACCATTACTGCAAACAAATAAACATCTGATTTGTTTAGTAAATGCTGCAAACTACTTTTCTGTAACATCAACAGAGTTGGAATTAATTTGTTTTTCTAAAAGCAGAACAATGTAAAACATGAAAGATAAATTAGAAAGAATGAGTATAAAACTAAGGCTAAAAAATGAAACATTTCATCCTAAAAATTAGGTTTGATAAAAAAAAAGTGATTTTTATATCAGCTGAAGCAAAACAATGTCAATGTCCATCTAGCTAAATAACAGTTTTGATTAATTAAAACTAACCGTTAACTGTCTATGGAAAAGGCGTGTAAGAGGAGATGTATCTGCATTCAGACTTTTCTGTACTGAATGGAGGCGTACAGAGTTCACTCACAGAAAAGTAATTATTAGTATTTGGTTGAGGTTGATGAAAAAACAGGTCTCTCATATTTAAACTTTTTCAAGTTTACAAGAAAGACGTTCTGCAAATGTGCTCAAACAAACGGTGTTTTAACTAATCAGCCTTTTATCATCATGTTTTTATATTTTACATCATGTGTGCAAATTAAGTTTCACTTTCAACAAAAAACTCTGAACCTTGGATTAAATATTAGTAAAATTTAGAACCAATCAGGTCTATTTTCTTACCGTCAGCTAAGATAGCCCCCCACCCCCAATAAAGCCTACTATGTGTGTACAGATAGTGTCCATTAAAATAGGGGGCACTTCTCAGTTTTTTCCATATTTCTATTGTTAAAGAATCTTTTATTGGAGAAAATATTATGAGCCATTTTTCTTTACATTTTTGGTTTCGTTTTAAATGTCAATAAACACGTTCCTGTTTACACCAAAGTTAAGCCGTTTTGTTTTGCATATGTTCCCTGACTGTATCGAAAACACTGACATTAAATCTAAAAGACGTACTGTGCCCAACCGTGAATTTGGCATATTATTACAATCATACAAAATGGTAAGTAAGCCCACAGCAAGCAGTCATGTTTATTGATGTGAAAAAGACCATGAAAATGCATGCAAAGCAATCCATTCATAACCAGAACTAAACTAGATTCCACTTTCAAGAGGACTAAAAGTATGTGATAAAAAATAAGAATAAAAAAAATCATTAAAAAAAGGAGCTAAATATGTCTGATAGACTGATGGTCAAATTTCACGTAGTTTGATGCTTTTGTGAAATGTGTTTGGTATCTTGCCTTTCGCTCGTAGATGGCGATCCAGTCAGTGGTGGCAAACCATTTATGGCCTTTAATGTCATTGACGCCATTCTTCAGGTTACCGTAACGTTTGGTCAGATCCACCTGCAGGAGGTTCCTCAACAGATCTTTCAGATCAGAACTAAAGTGGGAAGGGAATCGTACCTGGAAAAGTTGACATTTTTTCAATTAACAGTAAAACATAAAGTACACATGATTGTTCTACGTTACCAGTACCAAAACAATTTAAATGTATTAAATCACAACTAAACCAGTCTTACCTTTCCTGACACAATTTTCTCATAGATCTGGATCGGTTGATCTGCAAAGAAAGGAGGGTAGCCAGCTGCCATCTCATAGATGAGAACTCCAAGAGCCCACCAGTCCACAGCTTTGTTATAGCCCTAAAACAGACATGACAAAAGTTAATTGAAAAACTTTCACAACTATGGAAAACAAAATAAACAAAAAGAAAAAAATATATAAAGGAGAAACAGCTGGTTGTATTTGGGGATTTAATCTGGATATTTTAACAAGATCATAAACTTGGTTATACATACTAGACCACCCCAAAAATCCAATCAACCACATTTAGGATGTAAATATGTTTCACTGACATAATAACAAGCTGTGGTAAAATAAGATAAATTAAATAAACATTCATACTAATTAGTATCTTTCATGTAAATAGTGGCAGTAAAAGCATATAGCACATTTACAATATCACAGTCAAATTACTCACAAGATGTCGCCATAGCAACATTTTGTGTACCACAAGACGGGATGCAAACAGCTGCCTCTTTATGCCTTTAAAGTTACAAATGAACAGGATGCTCATTTTTTAGAGAGGGCACAGTGTGGTGCTGAGCGTAATTTAGTGCAGTTTCCAGAGGATCTGCAGTTCACTGATTAAGTCCGATAAATATTGAAACATAAGAAATACAGTGTATATGTTAGGCTATAATCAATGCAAACGTTTCAGTGTATTTTTCAGTATGTATGACAGAAAGACGGGATGTTGGAGGGGCTTATGCAGCAGACACTGCTGTTCATGATGAAGAGCAAACTGTGTTGTGTGCTTTCACACACCTTACAGTCACACTAGACCTGTTGATAATTATTTCTCTTTAAATAAATAGTCACCAGAAGGGGTCTGAATCTAGTCTAAACATAGCCCAAAGCTGCAAGGTAATTTGATATGGTCTACCTTAACTATTAACGTGCATCACTGGAACTTATAACTTATATCAGGAAATTATGTACCGATAGGAGTTTCATATTCTGCTTTTGAATGCATTACTTTTTAATACACACACACACACATACATTATAT
>JBAMIG010000008.1:13570304-13590834 GCA_037177335.1 Kiunga ballochi
GAGCAAGAAGATTTTTATAAACGGACATGCCACCTTCAATTACAGTACAGTAAAAAAATCCGCGAAGCAGTGAAGCCGCGATAGGTGAAGCACGATATAGCGAGGGATCACTGTACATAACAAGTATATCACAACAAACATGGGACATATGTCATGAATTAAAACAACAAGAATGAGAACATTGCTGACAATCATCTAAGGAATTTAAGCAAAGACTAAATGTCTACAGTGGTACTCGAAGAACAGGTGTACCAAAATGCCATCTAGTAGAAATTCAGTCATGCACAGTAGGACAGATGGAAAGGATAGTGTTCCCAAGCAAAAAAAAAAACCCTAAAACATTCAAACTATACAAGTCAAACCATGCAACTATTTTCTTCCCCGTCCCTTGGTTTGATTTATCTCCCTGAAATAACAATGGCATTATAATAAAATCACTGTAGATAAAAAGCTGAGCATTTAATAGCTGACTAAATTAAAACTCACTGCATATTTAAACTAAATTTAATTTCTAAAAAAAAAAAAAGTATACAAAATCTGTAGATCAAGATTATCAACACTCAGGACAGATTGCTTTTCTCTGTACCACCAAAAAGGGGCAAATTCTCATGAATAACTAATGAAATTATGTGCCTTGGAAAATTATAACTTACCGGACCTTTTATAAAAAAAATTTTTTTTAAACTTGAACGCTGGTTCTGAAAATCTACACTGTTACCCAATCCTCTCTGAGATCAATGTTTAAATTCAGCCAACCATAACATCTCTTGAGTTATGTCAACCTATCTAGTTACACCATGGTGTGAACACAGTACATGGGTACAGTGAAATAAAATAGGTGTCACGATGGCAAGTGTTTAATCCCCCTGTCCAAATGGGACTGTGCTGGTGCTTCTTCACTCCTGTTCCAGCTGCTAAAATCTATATACAGTAAACACAGGAAGCATACAGTGCTGTAGGTAACCAGGTCATCTTGTAAAGAGCAACTACACTCCAGACAAATCTGCAGCTCAGGGCACAGTGTCAGCTTATATGGGTTTAACAGTTAGCCTCGGTCCAGGATATAGGGATCATAGTTGCATTCAAAAGAAGTGCTTGGCAGTATAGATACTACAGCTGATCTGATCATCTCTGTCTGCTGGTTGGCAGCACTCACAGCACCTGCCTGGTATCTCTCAACAGGTCAATAAATCTCAAAAGAACGCATCCAATGCTCGGGAACATATTGACTAAAGGCACTGACTGCATCATACAGTGATGTTACTCTAAACAAAATGAACACAAAAGGTTCTCTGTTTAAGAGGAGAAAAATCTATTGTATACATTCATATAATTTCCATGAATAACTAATTTTTGCTCAACACAATAAACCCTTACAACTTTTAATGTTTACAACCAAGCACAAGGAAGCAGTTGTGATTTACAACATGGTTTTACATGGGGTGTTCAATGATGATCAGCTACACATCAAAGTATACGAGTGTAAAATAACCCAGCCTAGGCCGAGTTACGTCAAACCTTACAAAGCTTGTAATACCCCTTATCCTCTGACGAAGGTCCGATGACAAGCTGCTCCAGTCAATGACAAGCTGAGTGTGAGAAGTGAGCCTTGATGGGTCTTTAGGACAGCAAGACTATAAAAGGGGTTCTAAACAAATATAAGTTTATGTATATCCAGGAAAGACAGTAGAAGCTCCTGTTTTCTTAATAGAAAGAAGGGATTTCTAATTTCATCACCATATTTGGTCATGGTGCAGTACAGAGAAAGTTTGTTTATGTAGTTAGGAATAAGATGTGGCAGTGAAGCCTGTGGCAGACACAGTCATGTATTTCCTTCAAATAAAATGTATTGCCTATTTATTCCAATTATTCATGGGCCTGTGGTTTATAGCTGCAGATTTAGGAGCATAAATAGAAAGTTTCTGCCTCAAGTTCCTGAGAAAGCCTGCAGCTAAACATGCAATAAAGAACCACATATTCAATGTTACTGGTCCAAGAATGACACTGCACAAGGCATTTTGAGGTGAAACTTAAAATCTTTCAGTCAATATCCAAATATATCCAAAAAATGCTGGCACGCCACGGCTAAAGGCCCGAACAACATCCATCATCAGGAGGGACGGAGGGGCCTTCTGAGTGCTAATCCCCCCATCATAGCTAAAGTTAGCAGGCTAGCTGGTCTGTTGACTTTATTTTTTAGCTCCAGTTATCATACATACGTCAATTAAACGTATGCGATTAGCAGTACCTAAAATATATCGATAAGTATTCGTTTGACAGCTTCTTCAGAGGTAAACAAAAAAAAAAACAGCCTGTTTACACCATCAGTGCTCCGCTTCCCCACCCCCTGGATGCTAAAGCAGCAACAATATGGAGCACTTCTTCAGTAAACTATCTTACCTTAGGATGCCAATAATTCTATAAGCAACATCATATGAACAATTCCAATTTGGCCTCTTTCCGACAACGTAAGAAAGACTGCTGCAAAGCTTGTGAAATATGTGAAAAGCTCAGAGATTACGGCGGCCCTAGCTTGCTTTTACAGTGACTACCAGTTAAGTCAATCTCAGGGTTATCACAGGCTATCTAGCTACTTTATGACTGCTTCGCGAATAGCCTAAATAAAACGTAAAAGACCGCTGAGAGACCAAGCATCCGACCAAACTCACCGCTTTCTAGCTCGTTGCCCTTCTTGGCGGTGGCAGCGTTCCCCATGGTGTGGAAGACACGGCGGTCGCTCCGACTGAGAGGAGATGGCGGCAGCTAGCTAACCTTCCAGCTGAGGTTTTCGAGGTCTTTAAATTTGTAAAACCAAATTGATAAAAGTGCTTATTCTATTCAGATGTGATAAAATAATGTTATATTCCCTTCCGGCTGCCCCCTCACTCTCCCTCTCCCTCTCCTCCTTCCCTCTGAAAGATTTCCGCTGCTGCTACAGTGATGTCTGCACGGTTAACATGAAGCTAGCGGTCACTTGTGCTCCTGACTAAGCCGCCCCCTCCAGCCCTCACTCACCCGCTCTCAGATGCATTTACGGCACTGTGGTAAGAGCTCGGATTGGTCCGAGATGTTCTGGACGAGATAGCTGCACGCTAGCTTCCGCGTTTTTCACTATAGTATTCATAGATATGGAGTGACATTTGATAACTTTGTTGACTTTTAGAATTAGTTCTTTTTTTCTTGTTATAATTTCGACTAATAATAGGCTCATTGGCTTCGGGTTCGGTTGGGAATAGGCTACTGTAAATCACTATTGACATAAATTTACCTCATTTGCGCTTTTAGGGATATTTTTCTGCAATGATAGTAAATTAGCCTATATTTACTGTCTGACATAAATTATTATTGTAACCCGTTTACAGTTACCCTATATTAATACATAATAAATAAATAGTTATGCTCGCAAAGAGCAATTCATGAAATGCTCCAGCTCCAACCTCATCTTACCTTTCTAATTGGCTTCTGTTGTAATGTTGAAATTAGAAGCCATTTCATTGGAGACAATAGTGATACACGTCCCCAACTGCAGGATGAGTCATAAATATTTTTAACTGTTGCACAGTATTTTTTGCCCCCTCAGGCCAGAACAGCAATACAGATTTCTGAAAAGGTCTTTCTGGTAGTAGCCTATCTGTTTTATCCAGCAAAACTGAACAAAATAAATATGTCACCTTGTACTTCACTCAGGCTGGTGTGAAGAAAATCTTTTCCTGTTCGATAGTACTGGAAAGTACTCAGAGCGCAGACCTATGCAAAGCAACTTGTTTCCACTTATAATTAATTTATTGTAGTATATTGATTTTGTGTTCAGCACTTTGGAAACATTTTGTTGAAATGTGCTTTATAAATAAAGTGATCCATAATGTGAAGAATCATTTGAAAAAATTCTTCTGTCCATTATCCCCTCCAGACCCCTCCCAAAATATAAAGCAATAATAATAATAATCTGCAAAGTAGTTTTTGAATTAGGTTGCAAACAAATAGATAAACACTGGCAAAAACACAGCATCCTTGGCAAAGGTAATGATTTTTTAAAAAAACACCCGCAGTAAATGGTTCAAAGATAGCAATACACGAAGAAAACCTTCCAAAACCAAACACAGTCATTGACAAACTTGAGCATATATTAGGGAAGGATTATTTTGAAATGGACAATCTCGCTGGTAATAAGACTTTGATGTTACCACAGCTGTCTGTCAACTTCACACAAATATAAAAATGCCCCGAAGGGAATGTAGTTGCTGGAAAGCTTCCTAATTTGCTGTTATCCTCAGATAGTCACTAGACTGTCTGATCCAAAAGTTTCTGCAGAACCAGAATCCCAATTTATCCGAGCCGTTCGTATCTGAGGTTGTTACTTCTCCAGTAGACTTCTCAGATCTTCTCACCGATGCAGGGGCATCACTCAATAAGAAGTGTGTTTATGTTATATACTATACTTGCACATCCAAAGGGAGAATACAACAGTTTGCTTTTGATGTTTGCTGTTTTGCCCACAGCAACTTACAGGCAGAGGGAAACCCATTGCCCTGTCTATAGCATCGACACGGCTGGCTGTTTTCCCCTGACTGTACGGGAATCAGCTGATAAAATAAAAATGAAACAAGAGAGCACATCACACCTGTTTCAGCATTCACAGTGGTTCCTGTTATTTTTTTTAATTGAATTTAGGATTCAGTTATTTGCTTTCTAAGCTTTTTGTGCCTGACCTTTTGTGAGCCCATGCAGACATACTTCAGCAGAGGAAATTTATTTGTTCAAGAGGCATGCCTGAAGATCAGAGGTGGGCTGAATATTTGTGGGCAAAGCTCCAAACTGTAGAGGAAGCTATTCTAGAAAATCAGGTCAACTCTTATCAAAATAATATTTTATTCAGACAGTTTATGCTTTCCCAATTTTACATGAATCCTTTCACTTCGATTAAAAATTTCAAATGATGTAAATATATTAATTTTATTTAATCTCTCTGGCTTGAACATGATTGTTTTATCTGATGAAGTGATGTCATACAGTATGTGTATTTTACATACACACATAAAAATGAAAGGAAGAGATGTATGAGATGTTTTTCAGGGGCATTTTTACTACATTGTTTAAAATTATTTTCACACCTTGATTGCAGCCAGTTAAATAAATGCTCAAATAGCTGTTACCTATAACTCCAACCCTCGTTCAGAACAGGTTGGTTAAATGATAAGATTTTTTTGCTTGTTTCACAGGTTGACTATTTTTCATTTTGGGATGCTAAAACAGGTGTGATGTGCTCACTTGTTTAATTTGTCAGTTTATCAACAGATTCCTGTAAAGTCAGGTGAAATAGAGGTTGGGTGGGATTAATTAGAAGTCCACTGTAAGTGCCAAGTCATGAGAAAGGAAACTGTATAAAATTACACCTATTTAATCCTGGAAATCACTGAGATACAAGACAACAGCCAAAAATGCTACTTTTAAAATTGGCCTTTTATTTCTGACATTCATTCACATTTTTGACCAACTCTTTATAACACAGAACCTGCTCCAGTACTTGAAATTCACCCATTCCCTGCATTTTGGTCAAAATCTGTAGACCTAATCCACACGTTAGTTCACCTCAACAGGATTGTATCAGATCATGATGGTAAAACATATGCTACGAATCAATGTATTCATTCTGAAACACAAAATTTCTCCATCTCTCAAGGCTGCAGGTGTCTTAGCTCATAGCAGGGTCGCAGAGAATCAGACACTCCTGCCCTGCAATGCTATAACCAGAGCACAAAAGGAGAAAGCACAGCCTATCAAATGTTGCAGTCAAGCATATTCTATTTACTGAATCAATAGCAAAGAAAGAACTTTACTGACTATACTTTCCTTTTTACATATGCAATTTCTGATTTTCTTACTGCCTTAATCTTAAAAGGTCCTGGCCTTTCTAATCTGGATGCTACATGGAATCCATTAAATTCTAGGCATATTAGTTAAAAGCATATTCATAAAACACCTTTACAGCCTTACTAAATTCACGAAGGGAATGAGTATATTTCAGCATATAAGCATATTAGTATGCTTTACTTTCTTTTCCATATTTTATCATCTTCAAAATATGCATGAAAGCCCAATAAGATGGTGTCATAGTGACGGAAAGATCCTCGCTTACTGAACTACTGGCTTATTTGTACCATTTCTTTCAAGATCTAACAGAAAGCATCCATGGTCCTCATCAATGCACTAGGCATGTCTGTAAGTTGGGAGTTCTTTTTACCCAACATAACAGACCCCTTTTATCGTTTTGGGTTGAGTCGAGATTCAGAGGCGCTGCTTGCCAACTTCTTTCTCGTTCTTTGACTCAAGCACACACTTACTATTATACCATGAGAGGCATTGCCTTGAGGAATTGAGGCAGCTCTCTCGAGCTGTACAAATGATTTAAAAGTGGTTATGGAGAAAGGCTCATGTTTTTTCCTTTGGCAGAGTACAAAAAGTTGACATAGCTTCAGTGATCTGTCACCCATTTTGCAGACTTTAGTTTAGAATTTTGGCATGGATTTCTTATTCTTTTCTTTCTTATTTTATTGAACATGACAAGAGAGGAGTTGATTTGAATGACAATCCAGAGGAATTTCAAACGTCCATGTGGAAGCAATCACAAGGTGTCATCACCCTAAAACATATCCTACCTACATTCTCCTATCCTACTGTAGATGGGATTACAATTTTAAAGTGTACATCACAGAAAATTGAAGACGACTTAAAGCTAGCATCAGGAGCATATTGACTCATCAGAACATTTAGTGAGGTAATGACTCAAGTCTATAAACTCAGATTCTCACAGATGTTATTCTTCTCATCCCATGTCTGTTGGACAGGAATCCCTGGCAGCCTCTGATCAGGATGGACCATTGATGGGGGCCACTAACCCTTTGCTGGTCTTGAGCCATCAGTTTGGCATACCATATCTTCCTCAAGGACACTTTCCACAAGATTAGTTCCCAGAAATGTTTGAAAAAGCTGTATTTTGATAAGAGGTGGGATGCAGGGATAGATTCCATTACCTTGTCTTGGCAAGACCTAACCTAAAAAGTATTTGGATATAATATTCAGAAAATATTGCATTCTAGGGGTTAGTTAAAGGAGCTGTAAAAATAACTAAGAGAAGAGGCCATTGATTAAAGTTAAACTATCTTCAATGTAATGAAGATAGGATGATTTTTACGACAATGTAGCCTACATGATTTAATGTATTTTTAACATGTGGTACTTTACTACTCTGTAAGTAAGCATCAGTACTTCTTTTTACCACTGTTTAATGAATAAATCCCAGAGTTCCAATAACGGGACTTATAGTTATTGAAATGATTGGATAACCATAAGTTTAAAGATCTCAAAGCACAGTGCATTAGAGAGTACATGTCATTACAGCAGAAATGGATGAGACAGAAGGGCTCACTGCTTAGCCCAGTGCACATATCAGGAAGTTAATTACTATCAACATGTGGGATGGGAGGTTCCTTTTTCTCTGACAAGAGTCAACCAGCTGTCATGGTTTGATAAGGTGTATGATGACTGGCTTCCTGTTAGAGTGCAGACTTACAGCATATCTATAATACTCTCTGTTAAAGGTGCTTTTATTCATAATAAGACTGTGTTTGAGCATTATAGAATAAACTTTGGTTTGAACATATCCCCCAGACTAGGGATAGGCAACTCTGGTCCTCAAGGGCCACAGTCCTGCAAGTGTTAGGACTTTCCCTGATGAAACACACCTGACTCAAATCAGTGGGTAATTAGCCAATTTGTGTATAGTTTGGTGTTGAGCTCAGCACAAGTCTAATTAAATCAGATGTGGATCAGGTGTGTTGCAGCAGGGAAAGTCCTAACACTTGCAGGACTGCAGCCCTTGAGGACTGGAGTTGCCAATTCCTGCTCTAGACTTACAAAATGAATTCAGTTATGCTTGGAAATGTTATTTTTTCTGCATAACATTTGCATAAACCAGATAAACCAGATCTTTGACATTTTATGTGCAGTTCTATTCTATTCTATTCTATTCTACAGTCATTTAGCAGATGGTTTTCTCCAAAACAACTTATATCTGAGAGTGAGAAAAACCATAAAATATATTAAACAGTAGGAGACATCATAGTTAAGTGCTTGTCAAACTGCTGTGTATCCAGTTGGACACACATGCTGCTATGTCTTGCTAGAGGCAGAGCAAATTTATGTTCCCTTTGTTTAATTACAAGAAGACCATTTCATCACACTATAGTTTTGTGAGCGGTTTTATTCAGAGCTAAATTGTGGGAAAGAGCTGGTCAAATATTTTGAAGTCTTTCTGATGAGTAGAAGAATTAGGTGCAGAAATGCTGCATGGAAAGTGGAGTCTTTGCTTGCTCTTAAAAGCAGATGAGATAAGTAAGGACTTTGCGGTAAAATAAGGACTCTACAGAGTAAATGCACTTTTTACGCGTGCCTTATTTTCAGACATTTAGAGGACATGAGTTGCCACTGTTTAATATTTTCTTGAATCGATTGATCAAAAGAAAGAATTGATCAATCCATCCATCCATTTTCTACCGTTTATTCCCAAACGGGGTCGCGGGGGAGGGCTGGAGCCAATCCCAGCTGTAGGAATTGATAATGTAGAATTTAAATAATTGCTGTATTTTACAAGTTTGAGACATAATCTCTGTTGCAGCAGTTTAGTCTGTTACCAAATTTCAGTTTGGAGAAAATAAAGATTAGCTTCCCTGTGGTGCAGTGACATTTAGGCTTTTTTGTGTTCTCCTTAGTCTTTAAGAGTCGGTAGGTTTTGCAGTTTCCCTGCACTAACACACCTGATGCAAATCAAATAGATGCAATAGGTTATTGTAAACCTATTCAGTCAGCTGTATTAGAAAATGGAGACAATAAAAACCCGCAGGGTACCGGACCTTGAGGACTGGAGTTTGACACCCCTGCTCTAAAAGGTCCTGATCAAGAAATTAGAACAATGCTTCCAAAGTGAGATGAAACCCACCAGTTAAAAGCAAACAACAAAAGCAGACATCATCAATATGTTATTCATCTGAAGATCCATGATTAAAAGTTTCTTAAAAAAAACAGAGCTAAAAGTTTACATCTGCCTCACCTCACACCTTATCAGTTGAAAAATCTACTGATTGCCATGAAATGCTGTGCTCACTGCAGTCTTGGCATCACATCAAGCCATCCAGACATACTGTCTGCTCATTATAATTTACAACACAGGAGGGCAGCAGATCTCTGTTACATATTCTGCAGCAATAACCCCCACAGTCTCTGTGTGCACTCATGTTTTGCCTTGACCACCATCTGAGGGAGTTGATTTAATTTCTTGATTTAGGTTCACTGCAGTCAGTTTAGTAAACTCTGTTCAGTGTGTCTGTTTATATTTGATTTGGCTGATGTAAGTCTGCTGTTTGTCCACCGTGTAAATTTAAGACTACAAGGCTTTCTCTTGTAAGTAAGTGGCCCTTTTTGCAGCAAACATGTGACTGGGTGTCCCATTCTAGCTGTGGCATAGTTAAAAAAAGAAGTACTTTGTGGATTGCTAGCCATCCAAGTGTTTTTTTTCCAGTGTGTAGTACTTCCTTTTGCTTTGCATAGACATTGTACAAGTCTGTAAAGAATATAGTTGTTATTAAAGGTTTTTCATTCTTTTATCTCCTTATTTAACTGTTTTCTTCTCAGCAAAAGGCAGGTCATAGATATCCCAACTGACCAGCTGCCCTCCATATTGGCTTTCTTATGTTTCTTGCAAACAGGCCTTGGTCTGCTTCAAAGAGAATGATTCATGTCTTTATATTAATGAGTAAAAAGCTGTATCCATCTTATTTGAAGATTGAGTCTTTTTAGAGTTAGCTGCAGAACACGCTGCATTATTTTAAGTTCTTTCTCAAGATTTGATCACAGTTGTGACAAGTATTGTAATTCTGTGAGACAGTAACCATGAATCTATATTCACTTGCTTCTTATTGTAATGCATAGATTTAACACTATTCTAAGCATTTATTTGTCCAAGCAATTGAAATTTTGGAAAGAGTGGCTGTATTCCAGACACACCCTGCTTCGCATTCACACAAGAGCTGCCTAGTACAACCACAGATTTCCTCTGCTGGCTACTGACCAACTCTACTCCAGTGGTAAGGGCTTGAGTGGCTTCCTCCACAGCACATCAGTTGAATTTATAGGGAGTAGGGTGTGTTATATTTGCAGCTCTCCAGCCTCTGGTTGTCACAGACTTCCAAATTTACTTTATCTTGCTGGGATTCAAACCAACAGCACTGCAAGACAACAGGCTTACTGCAATCATTTTGGGATTACCGAGACCTGGAGGTTGCAATTATTATACTCATTTTGTTTCAAAATCTGTTTTGAGGGCAGGTGGTGTGAATTAATTGCTTGTCACTGGCTGTGTTTATATAGTCTCTTTTCTTTGTCATTATTGAATCCTGAATATTGTTTTTTTATAGAGAAAAGATGTCTGTTTATCTCTACAGGATTTCTGCATTATTTTAAAGTTGTGAGATGGTTAAAAAAATGAAGGTTACAAGTTGCACACAGACAAAGATGGTGTGATTATCTAGCTCTTATCAGTCACCGACTTCTATTAAGAGATTGCATGTGGTTCCAGGACATTACCCATTTCCTCTTCTGTATATCAAAGCCTCCGGGTCCCCCTCCCTTCCAGCACCTAATTCACTCCAGATGAGCACAATGGGACATTTGATTTAGTGTGCAAAGACACATGTATACAGCTGTGTCAGCCTGCCTCAAACAGCTGGACCAGTGCTTCAGCACAACTTTTAATCATGCATTGTTTATGTAATTAAGCTTAAAAAAATAGCGCTGAACACTGTGTTGTACTGTCCTCAGCTGCAATTTGATCAGATATTTCAGCATGATGTAGGTCCTGTCTTTGTTTTAGTTCACATCGCTTGCAAATGCTCATGGTTTAATGACATGCAGGTGATACAAATCATGTGCAAACTGCTGAAGGTCTTCCAAGTGTGTTTCAACACACGTGACAGCTCTCCTGGTAAAAGTATTTCTGTTGAATATGTGTTTTGGATCTCATACAGCAAACTCCAATGGCCTGCTGCAAAGACACAAAGTCATTTTTTTTCCCGTATTGCTGAAATTTTTGTCAGCGTTTATGAAGACGTTTTAAAGTTGACAGGAACATGAATGCAGAACATGCCTTGTGTCCTCCATTCCCATTTTTTGTTTTACAGCCTTCAAGTATTGGAGCTTGAATTTGCAACTTGGCACTCATTTTTCTGTGTAAGCTCCAAGCAACACCAAGCATGAAGAGGTGCTGCATATTTACAGCACGTCTGCCTGGGAATGTTGATCTGAAAACCATAAGCGCTTGTCTCACTTCAGTCTCTATTCACTCTTACAGGTCTGCATTGTGGCTTCATTCAGGCATATATCCATGTTTTCTGTCCTTTGGCAGGCCCAGTGGTACACTACAACATGAACGCCTGTAATTTTACAACCACAAGATAATGTATTCTTACCAAGAGAGGATGGTCTCAAATGCTCAGACAGTTGCACTGGCAGCTAATTTAGGATGGATGCACAAAATCCCTTTGAAGTTGTGCTTTAGAGCCAGCACTGAAATTTCCCCCCTAGAAAACAACACATCCCCGTGTCTGTGGAGAAGATGGTTTTATTTGCTGAAGGGAAGCTGATGACGATGCATTTAATTTTGTACAATGTTGACTCATTAACAAAGGAGGGCATGCATGAAGAAGCACAAAGTATAGCCAGAAAGAAGACAAGGTCACCCTGTGTATTCCATTTCAAAGTACTGTATTATTTTTCTTCCCAGGGAGGTTAAACTACATATTCTTGGATAGGCTTTTCAGTTTTATTCTCTGGAGGATTTGATTTTTCAGTTTGGGGTTAAAAATATTGGCTAGTGCAGAAAAAAAAAAGACGACAACAACAAAACCCAGTCAGTGTCTTTTCACTGCAGAGTTTCAGATATGGCAGAGATTATGGGAGGATAACAGTGCACAACATGGCCGCCCCAAACGAGATCAAAGCAAAGACAATCAAAGCCAGAGTGAAAGCTACAGCAATAAGCTCTTTTAAATGTCTGCCTCCCCCACCCTGACAGAATACAAGCAGTACCCTCAACTCAACTGTTTCCATCCCCAGTCTTTGCACTTCTGGGACCGACATAAGACCCCTTTGCTTGGAAACTGGACGAGTAGCCCAGACATAAATCCTTCAAAGCAATGCAAACAGTGCACTAAATGACCTATGATGATATTAAACCTGAGTCGTTGTGCTGCAAAGCCCGTGTAATGCTAGTACTGATAAGACATGACACTGGTCATAATCATTTATGGGCTGGATTTAGGCTGAAACATTATCACAATAAATTATTTATCTTGACTTGTGCAGGGTTTTATATAAAAGAGTTAAAATCGGGCTTGTAAACTGCAGCTCAGATTATGACACACAGTCATGCTTGAAAGTAAGTGTACCCTTTACAACGTTCTGGATGTGTGTAAAAAAGCCATTTTAAACATTAGCAGATTTTCCTACGAGGTTTGGGAGCACACAGAGGAAGCAGTTGAAGGGAAATGAAAAAAATAATTCAATTGTAAATATCTGTGGGCAGCATAAGTGTGTAAAGGATTTCTTTTATTAGCAATTTATTTAAAGGTAAAAATTAGAATCAGATGTTTTTAATTAATAAGCCTTCTGATTTAGCTCAACGTGACTCAAGTATAGTCCAACCATCCATTATCTGTACCAAATACCCCTATTCAGTGTCACAGGTAGCTGGAGTCAATTCCAGCCATCATTCAAGAAATGTAATCCATTAAAGTCCAATTTTCACAATACGTTTGCAAAAGTGTAGTATAGCATCAATAAAATAGATTTCTTAGAAACTCTGAATCTCAATTAATTGGTAAAGGATACATTACTGTCTCTAAAATGTTTGAACTTCTCTAAATCACAGTAGAATGCTTAAGTACAAATTAAGGAAATTCCAGACCATTGTTGCTCTCTCTTTTATTCCCACAACACCTATTTTGTTTGTGCAATTAAGTTCCTCCCATGGGCAAGGTTTACAAAAGTTTGCAAGGTCAAAAGGAATGCAAGGTAATTTCTAAATAATTGAAGCCCACGTTCCCATTTGCTATTGGTAATGATAATGGGTCCACTTTTAGGTAAAGAGTGAACAACTGCAGCAAGAAAGCTGCTGCTCTCCAAAGGAAACATTGATGGTTAAAGACAACGAGGGCAAGTTAGAAGGCTGTTAGAAAAGAAAATGTTTGTGGATGGATGCCCAAGAAGTGGTAGTATCATAATTTGAGTTCATTTAGCTGTCTTTGGACCAACACTTTGATGAAAAGATTAATTTGGAGTTATTCTAGGTAATTCTAAAGGGACCAACTGTCTGTAAACTTAATTACAACATGAGCTGAGCTCTGGGGAAGGACAAGTTAGATAGTCTGTCATTTGTTACCTCTGCTGTCAGAGGTGATGTGGATAAAAAAAAAAACAAATAGAAAAATAGATAAAATGTAAAAACAGGTAAACACAGAAAAATAGAATATATACAAGAAGAACATTTAGAAATAAGTGGTATAGGAGGACTACACAAGTTATGAAATAGATGCAATATAGTACAGTGGTGAAGGGATATAATTACATGTACAAGGTCAATTCTGACCTTCAAACAGAAATGTTATTGAAAGGTCTAAAATGAGCAGAAAACGGGTGGAAAAACCCAGCCGGTAAAGCATCATATTATACCCCCTGTCTAACAGCTGCATTTCACTATGCGTCCTGGCAGTTGAGCCTCCTATAAGTCTTTGACATTTGACCTTCTTGACTTGAACACATATTGTTTTAGAATTACGGATAATGATTTTCTTCACCTCACAGACAGCTGTTGGTTTCATTAATTTCAGCATGATGTTGAATTCATCAGACTTGAACCTTTCTTCGGAAAAGTAATCCATCAAAGTGGAAATTTGTCTTCATTGTTAGCCAGAGTAACATGAATGGTAATGCATTTTGCAAGTACGAGCTGTAGAAAAAGCATTTTGAAAAATGCCGAGTGGACGTTTCACCTGAAAAGAGTTGCTTTATGTATGAATTTTAGAAACTCAAAACTAAGCTTCAACTACATAAACTAAGCATTTTATGATAAGGCTTTTTTTTTCTATTAGAACTTTACAAATAATTAATCTACAAATAATCTCGTATAAGTTTTTCATGTTAGATAAACTTTCTCAAGCAACTTTTAAAAATCAGCAAATTCATTTTCAAATTGAACTAACATTAAACAGTAAACAGTGGCTCCCTGGAAGGAATAAAAACACTTTGATCAATCTATAAAGCTGCTGTATACTTAGGGAGATAGTTGGCAGCAGCATTTAATATGCACAGTACATAGTAAATGGGCAAACCCTGGTAGAAATGTCTATAGACTCTGAGCTTGCATTTGTAAATGATTGATTTTGCCTCAGGGACAGAGGTGAATGGTACAATATATAGAGGCACCTTCCTAGGAAAGGTTTACTTCTGGGAACATGAATCAAATGTTTCACCTGGACCTGCAGCAGTCAGGGACAAAGGTATATCATTTAAGAGTATCGCAATGATCATGACTGAGATCAAACACCCGACCTGGCCCTGCTTGTCAATTTCACAAGCAGCATCTCTTGGACTGCCGGTCTGTGAGAGTGAGGATGAGAACACTAAGGCGGGGGACTTTCATTTTGATGATGTTTCATCAATCTGTTTGAAGTTTTTTTTGTCCCCTTTTCCGTTTTTAGCTGCACTTCTGGATTGGTTGGCAACAGCTTTCAGTCTCAATGGTAATGTTTCACTTGCCTGCGTGTCCTTGAGCATTTCTTATAAATTCGGAGAAATTTAAATAAAAGGTTTGATAGAGGAAGCTTTTTGTAGTTTAACTAGGACTTTGAGTTATATAAGTGCCATTTAAATGGGTCTAACTCTGGGTTAAGTGGTGTATTGGCTAGCTTGTGTTAAATTCCACCGAAAAAGGTCAAGCAAAAACTGACTAGATCGATGATCTCATCAGGTATATGTGGGTGGTTGTTGTTGTTTTTAGAAAATAGGGCATTAGCTGTATTTTTCCTTGGTATTACACAAGTTATCTTGTGAGTCAGCTGCTGTTTCCTTATCTTCAGCATAGCCATGTGTTATTTTCACCAAGTCTTATCAGTATAGCTTCTGCAATTGCATCAGTTCACTTTATAACTTCTGAATTGTTCTTTTTTTGCACTCCTTAGTTTCCTGAGTATTGAGTAAATTACTTTTTGGCAACAGCACAAGACCCTGTAGTTGTGACTTCCAAGCCAATAAAATGTCAACTGCCTCGGCTGTAAATATTTACTCATTGCAAACACGCACCTTATGTATTGTGTCTGTTTTGATAGTATGCAACTTTTTTTTGGATTAAACTCCATGTGCGTTACTGCTGTTTTCAAATAGCTCTAAATTTTGCCTTGGACATGGGAGACAGATTTGGCCTAAGGCTTCAGTGTTCAGAAGGGAATGGATTGTTAAATAGCCCCAAACCCAGAGCTCAGGAGTCTGCGCAGACTCCTCAAACACACTGCTCAAGACATAGCTGATTCCAGCAGGGCCCTCTGATCTTTTCGGTATTCAACTTGTCTCCAACTTTTCCCTTATAAATCAGAAATGTGGGAGAATAAGATTCTTAGCTCATCTTATTCTTCTTTTTGATAGCTCTGCTTCTGATTTCAACATATTTCAATTGCCCAGGTTTGCCTGGTACTCTGTAATTAAGGCAGAATTATCAAACTGGAATCAAATGAAAGGCTCATAAAGAAATGTTGAATTCAGTCATATGCCAGAGGCCAGATCAGTTACAGACTTAATTCATATTCCCTTTGTTCCTTTCCAATCTCACAGAGGGCTGGAGGCAGCTAAATGACTGGTGAGTCTGGTGACAATATAACAGGTATAAAGTGGACCATTTCCAGTGCCACCATGTGGTACCCGAAGGCTTCAAAGAGCTGGCAATTTGCTATGAAATTAAGCCAGGAATACTTTACTGTATATCTTTAGCGATGCATTGTGAAATGTTATGATGAAGACGTTTACCATGCCCTCAACAGATTCCTCAACAACATTATTTTCTTGTAGATATCAGCCCAGTGTGGCATCAGCTTTGGGAGTTGTGTTTATTCATGTTGCATATAAATTATGATGTGTTTCTAGAAGATGATGCTGGAATCAGAGTGCTATATCATGCTTTTTGCCCTGCATTTTTAACTGAAACATGCAGACAAGACATTTAAAGTCAGTGTGTGTAAACATGGTTGAAATTATAATGCATAGTACTTTGAGTCAAACAATGCAGTTTGTAAAGTCTGTTTTGAATTCTAGTCATTGCCAACCAAACCATCTGTTTGCGGCCTTTGCACTTTCCCAGTGGAACATTATTCTTAGTAATCGTGTTGCCCTATCACTTGCTACCTCATTAAAATGAGTGATGATAATAAATCCCACAAGCCATGTAAAATGAAATCATTGATTTGCAAACACACATATTCTTCCACACCATATGCATGCATATCAGTTTGACAACAAGTCCCTCCAGAGGCAGTTCAAACCACTGCACTATTAAAATATTTCATTTCAAATTCCTTTTCACAGTCCAGCACCTTTGTAGGTGCTCAGTATCAACACACTATAGAGACATGGTGAAGGCTGGATTTTCAAAATAGAGACTAGAGAGGAATATTTAATCAGCCAAGGTCAATGTGTGTGCCTCCACACACCATTGTTGAAGAAGGTTCTGGGAAGATATCAGGACTCTTTCCTCATCTGTATTCTCTTCAGATGGTTTAAGTTAGTAGGATCAACAGATATAAGATTTTTCACATGGTATTAAAACCCAGTTGCCATACTAACAGAAACACACTCATCCATAACACAGTAAAGTACTATTAAATAGTACTTTTCTGTGCTATAATTTCATCTCACTGGCAATAATCCAGTTCTTTTACCGTAACTCTGAAGACACACCTTCATACCTGAACATTAAACATTAAATGATTCCAACAAAGAAATAAAATCTTTTTTACTTTTATTTTAATCTGATAGTAGCCTCGTGCAGTCTCTAGATGCCAGTATTAAAGTTCAAAACGCATCCTTTAAAGATGATAATACTCTTCACAGCAATGCAGAACACATTCCCTCTTTTGCCTTTGAATGGGTTATGTAGAGTATGAAAAGTGTGAATAATAAGTGCTGTCAATCAATACGTTTATGTTGAGGTGAAATATTAAACCCTGCATTCACTTCATATGTACAACATGAAACTGCCTATTCAATTTGCAGAAACACAAAGTAGTAATATTTTGTATTAGAAGCCAGAGATTTTAATGCTTTGCTTCTCATTTTATATAATACAATCACTTTATGTTTACAGAGCATCACTGTATGACTGATTTGAAAATATGATATATATTCATACATTTCATCATACAGGAGATGCTCCACACCCATCCTGAAGTAGCAATTGGCTGAGCTGCTGATGCACAACTGTTAAGCGTGTTCTGCTGTTTTACATAGAAGACAGGGGCATTGATGTTCCCAGATGAATTTTACTGCAATAACCGTGTCTCAACAGAGGAGACAACATCAACACATCCCAGGTGCGAGCAATACACCAATATACACACTGTTTATCATACAATATTTGAGTATGGTAATGCACCAAATGTAAACTCAGGCATAATACCAAACAGCAGGTTAATATGTCTTCTCTTTCACTCTAATACAAGCTGCAGGATACAGTTTTTCACATGATTTGTTGCTTAATGACATTTAAAAAAAAACACCTTTTAAACTTTTTACCTTACAATCATAATTTAAAACTATTTCTGTAAAATATAAGCTAGATTGAAGCAGTAAAGCAAAGACGTCTTTGACCTGACTGGTCTTTGCATTAAAGTTGATCTTTTTTCTGGCAATTGATCTGTTGAAGGAATACACAATCTACAATTCACATACTGAGTTATAGATGTGAATAATAATACCAACAAATATATGAATAAATTGGTTTAGGAAAAGGGATGATGCTAAAACAATAATAAACTGATAAAACTTTGGTAGATAACAGCTTGTGCAGAATTTTCCCACTCAACCATATGATGATGACAGTCTTCAGTCCACACATACGTTCCTGCTTTCCTCTCTTGTGTCACATATTACATGGCAATAATTTATAAATCTAAAGTATAAACAGGAAATAAAGAAAAGAATGCAGAGGGGAAACACGCCTTAACATCTGCAGTCTGGAGTGCACTGCTAACTAAATAATAAAGTTTAGAAAATAGTTTTTTTTTTCAGTTAAATCAAACATTAAGGATAAATGAGTGAAGATGTTTAGCTTTAGTAGACAGTATGCTCAACTATCTTCCAGTGTGGATACAACACTTATTATTTATTTCAGTTGCTTTTAGAATAGTTGTGCTTAGTTTTTAGTTTAGTTTTTGTCATCACGGATGTTTTGTTTTTACTTTTAAAAATATGCATGGTCAAATATACTTCAGATTCATTCATTTAATTCATAACAGTAAGAAGAAGAAGATGACTCCATGCATTTATTTTCTTAATGATTATTTTAACTAAAACGCACAGCCAAGCTCTTTCAGTCTGTCTTTTTTTTTTTTTTTTTGTATTTTTGTCTTGTTGGTATAATTCAACACAGTGGAAAAGTGATGTGAGCTTATGCCAGCAACTTATGCTTAAAGCAGAAGTCATCAAATGGAGACATACCGAAAGTGACACAAACTTGGCAGGGTCAAAATAGTTTCCAGATAGTTAATTAACCTCAGCGATTGGTGTAGCCGTCTTTCCTGGCTGGTCAGTTGCAGACCTGTGCAGGGATAAATACATCCAGTCATGTTGCCATGTCAGAGTTTATACATGTCATATATGTACTGCCCGCATTTACACTTTGTTTGGAGCCGAGTTCACAGGGCATTTTCATCAAACAGGGAAAACCGTATACAGACATAATGCCATGTGAACACACCAGAAGTCTTTATGTACAAAACCAACTTGAGCGGTTTGCAAAATTGCGCTTGTGCTAATTTCTGAAACTTGTCACATAATATAGTAAATGTAAAAGTTAATCAACCCACAATTATGAAATACAAAAATATAACTTGTTTTAACTTTCTTTGTCTAGTTGTTCTATTACACAGTTTAACCAAATTTAATTTGATCACCACTAATAAAATCAGAGAAAGTTTCTAAATGCAGCAAGAAATCATTTTTCGGTTATTTTTTACACATTTCTCTGCAACAGCTTCTCTCTACTTTTACTAATACGCAGACCATACCCCTATCATTTTAAAGCAGCATTGCTGAAATTTTGCAAATGTTCACGCTTTGGTGACCCAACAATGGCTGGTATGGGATTCATCTTACTTCCTGTCTCTTAGAGCTGCCTGATCTCGACTCTTGCTTTATGTCTTGTCCTGTAACTCTCTTTTTCTTACTCAAACTTCTTCCAATAATGTCCTTTAGAGTGTCCTTGCTGAATTAGTCATGGTGCACAAGAATGTGAGTTTGCTATCAAACTATCAGAAAGTAAAAAGTTGATTTATGATGATCAAAGCCCTGAGGGGGTAAATTAGGTGTATTACATACAGTAGAGTCAACCATTGTCTACATTTTTCAAAGTCCAAACTGAACCATATATTCACCTCTGTTTCACCTAAGTGATTAATTTAAACACTGCATTGGAAGATCGGAGCATCAATTCTGGTCTGGTTTTCAGGACATTATGAAAGCAATGTCCCGTCTTCATGCATGACAATTTGCACCAGAACATTCTGGTGTTGTACATCTGGTTTTTTGCATCAGCATGAAAACCAATTACTATATCACCTCTTGGCCCTGCAATGGACTCGCGACCTGGTATATGGTGTATGACAGGTGTACCCTGTCTCTCTCTAATTGGTGGGATGGGTTCAGGTTTTCCACCTGATGCTGATTTGGACAAATCGGTATAGAAAATGAATGGATAGATAGAAGCATCAGCATATAATAGACAATTATTGCCAGATATCTACCTTGTTATTCTTGGTATTTTGCAACATGCTCTCATGCTCTTGGAATGATGGTTGCTGAAAGGCATTTTGAGTGAAAGAAAACCTGATTCAAAACCATGTTTAAACGGTATCTAACAAATATGGTATGCTATTTACACCTAAAATAAAAAGTAATACTTTTTTTCGTACTCTCTCACCAAAGGAACTCAAATTTTTAGCCCTCTTGTAAATGATTAATTTGCATCGCCCCTAAATTAGACAGAAATTATGATTTGTTTCCTTAAAATATTCGCAGCGATCCCATTTTAAAGAACTAAATGGATTGAATCTAAGAATTTACACTGCTTCCAAAACTGACAACTTATCTATCTATCTATCTATCTATCTATCTATCTATCTATCTATCTATCTATCTATCTATCTATCTATCTATCTAT
>JBAMIG010000008.1:13590934-13637831 GCA_037177335.1 Kiunga ballochi
TCTATCTATCTATCTATCTATCTATCTATCTATCTATCTATCTATCTATCTATCTATCTATCTATCTATCTATCTCTTATATTAACATTATATTGCATTTTAATATTATCAACTTATTGATCATGTGTATTTCAGCATAGTTAATTAACAAATAAAGACACAAAGACAATATTAATCAGATATCTTTGCAATTTTAACTGATGGTGAAACAATTTTAAGAAAAAACTAAAATTCACAAATATACAAGTAAAAGAATTGCTGCCGTCTGCAAAGGTTAAACAACTTCCAGGTTACAACTGTGTCACTCAAAAACTTACCAGCCAATCAAAACTCGCCCTCGAAAGAGTCTACCCCTAAACGGTTAGGGTCAGAACTGAAACCCAACAATCAAGAATCAAAACCAAAAACTGTGAACCGCAACCAAGAGAGAGAAATGAGAGAAAGAGGATGAGGAAACTGCAAACAAAACCACTGAAAATGACTACCGTAAACAAAAGCTTAATAGTTTTCATGATGATTGATCATTTTTTATTTTTAGGTAATTTATTTTGCTTGAGTCTTAAAAAGTTTTGATTGGAATTATTGAAAAAAATCTTATTCCATAGTACTCCGGCTTCCTCCCACAGTCCAAAGACATGCACCTTGGGGATAGACTGATTGGAGACTCTAAATTGCCCATAGGAGTAAGTGTGAGTGTGTATGGTTGTTCGTCTGTGTGTTGGCCCTTCGATGGATTGGCGACCTGTCCAGGTTGTACCCCGCCTCTCGCCCGTTGACAGCTGGGATAGGCTCCAGTCAATAATTTTCACTCTTTAGTCTTAAATCTTTCTGAAAAAGCCCAGGAAGTGAACGTATTATCGCTTTACTCTGTTTAACAGTATAATGAATGTAAATAAGCTGTGAAAAGTATTTTTATAATTCAAGCATTAAAACGGTCCAGATGTCACTATCCTGCGATTTAATGTGGCAGTGCAAAGTAACTATGGCAACGGAACGCAAACATTTATGCGATTCATACACTCAGGTTTTTAGCATTTTCACACAGCATTTCTTACCCCCATCACACACAATTACATCTCAGCTAGGTCTTGGAAAGCCATGCTCTAATCGAAACATCTCTGAATTAAATGAGCATGAAGCATCTGGTCGGTAACACCTCACAGCTTCTGGACAAAGAAAAAAAAGTCATTGCATATGTGTAGAAAGAAATTGCATGTGTCAAGAAAATTGATGCAAAGTTGGTGGAATGAAGCTCAAACTGGAATGAGGGAATGATGACACATGTATGACCACGATTACACAAAAGAATAGAAAACAGGTGGAATCGGCATGCACTCACTAGAGACAGTTTTATGCCTTTTAATTTTTTCAGGGTTTTTTCAACAATCTTTTTGTGAGGAGAATCCTTTTTTTTGTTCACATCTGCTTTTTTAGCCACAGAGCCGCCATAAAGCTTTCCCAGTGAATGACAATTTCTCAAATCAGGCTCTTTCTATTGAAGATGCAGAGTTTTGAGACTTCTCTACTTGAAGGAAGGCTTCTTATTTCAGTGGAAAATTGTCAGAAAAAGTCATTACTGACAAAATACTTAAGTCCAGATAATAAAAAAAGAATGATCTTACAGCAATTAGCCGAGTATACCTAGGAATTTTGAAAACGCATACTAACATATCAGTGACTGCAGCAGTAAAAGTAGAAGATCACAACTTTTTTTCAGTGAATATCCACAGGTATCAGACCCATACATCTATTGTTGATGTGCCAGATTATACCCTGAGATTTAGTATTAACTGAGCTAAAATGATTTAAGAAACTCTAACAGAATATGACATGCGGTTTGTATTCTCATGGCTGTCTAACTGTCTCCAGATTTTTAATGGAATGGATTGCAGGGGGTGATTTGCTGACGTTATTTACAGGGGGAGGGTTTTGCAGCCTCCCTTTTGGCCAGAATATCAGGATTTTTTTTTTTTTTTTAGTGACCTACATCTGGATTTCTGTGTTAGAAAGTGCCCCAACCCCTGACAGCCTCTTGCGGAGCCACAAGCCAGATTTCTCTCGGCTTTTCTAAGTTACACTTCAAGTCACATAATTGTGAATGCAACCCTTGAGTGGTGTCTTTCACACTGATCGAGCTCCAGCATTGTCCAAAGCAACAATATGTTGACTTTGTTTTTGTTGCAAATGTGCATAAAGAGAAAAAGTGACAGAAAACATCTTTTTGGTTTTTGTTCCTCATGCCGTGTGAGGAGTAAAGTTTGGAGCACCCAGTCTGGTTTTCATCTTCTGTGCCCCACCCTGGAATACAATGGATTGCAAGCAGGCCTGCGACTTTTAACTCACTCCGCAGATTCTATGCTCTGCCGCCAGTCTGGTCAATCAGCAGCCCAGAAAAGCCCCTTGATGTGTTGGCCAAAGCAGCTTTGAATTGAATCATGCAACCATAAGTTCCCTTGTTATAGAGGATCCATGTTTTTTACTTAGAAACAGGAGAACTGTATCTGTACAGAGCAATGTGGAAAAGACTGATTAATTTAAGTTGTGAATCTCAGCTCCAAAAGTGATAGATTGCAAAGACAGCAATAGATTAGTGAATGTTTTCAATAGTCAGTCAGTGAACTCCCCAGTGTTTCTTTTGCTGGAAAACACTTATAATAATTGTCAATGCTTTGTCAGTTGTTGAAATTTCACAGTAATTTTAATATGCAGTCATCTATACTGGTGGGCACATTTCCCAGGGTGTGTAATCAAATCTATATTTGTCTTTGTTACTTCCAGTCTGTTATTGAAGCATGGCTTTCCATGAGAGAACAAGAATGGACACTTTAATTAAAGAAAGCTGGGATGAATGAGTGAATGTCAGACTATGAAAGCCCAGTTGTTCATTTGTCAAACTTTGAACTGCAGCTCTACAGACTTGAGTGTCTCTGCAGTGGGTTTTGAATGATTTTCTTGTTGTAGCCACCGTACAAACAAAGGCACCCCTGTAGATTTATGTCTCATCCCTCTCTCTCATATTGGACTCTGAGGGCTTTGAGGCTGTAATTAAATTCCAATCCCTACTCTCACTTCTCCACTGACTGTCCCAGTCTCTGTGGGAGGCTGAGAAGCTGGGTTTTACCGCCTGTTGAGGTTTGTTTGAAAGATCCAGAAATCTCTGGAAACCCCAACCATTGAGATAGAATTCACACATGTGGTGCAGACGAAGAAAGAAATGGCCTGTGCCCTTACTATGATGCAGGTCTGGTGTGACATCCGGTATGGTCCAACAGAGAACGCATTGCAGCATGTGTGCATGTTTTACCCACATTGCCACCTCTCCCTGTGAACTGCAGGATGTAAGCATTCTCGTGTCAAAGTCAGAAATTGTCATTCCGACGTGCTGACATTTCATGCATATGATAGTGTTTTTGGGGCGTTAAGATGCCCATATGAATAACTCCATCATTGTACCTATCAAAGCTTTTCCTTACCAGACGACCACCCACTGCCAAGGCACAGATTGCTGGCATCAGCCCATAGCAGGACCAACAAAGTGGAATCAGCTGCAGCAGCAGGCTGTCAGTTGGGACTCCTGACAGCGATATGAGGGGCGAGACTGAGCAAGTCCGGTCCGACGGGAACCAGCAGGAGAGGAAGGATGAGTTCTGCACCACTGATCCAGAGTGACAGTGATGGACAGGTTCAGAGAAGAGAGCTGATGGCTAAGGTTTTTCTCCTGTCTGGACAGTGTTTGAAAAGATGGACATGACGGTCACAAGGCTTCTAAGTCCAACAGGGCACCCATGTGTGTGTGCGTGTTTGTGTGTGTGCATTTGCATGAGTGCCTGTTCCATAGTGTTTATATTGATGCACATGAAAGTCAAACTGTCAAGCAGAGCAAAAACATATAGAAGTTGCACTGAGACTGAAGATCAAAACCTTGTTTTAGTGAATTTTCTTCATTTAAAAAGTAATGTAATGTGATGGAGATAAAAAGAAGGTAGATTACATTTATGATTATTCTATGCTTTATTTTTCTGTTAATCTGATCATCATAAAATGTAAAAAATATATATTTAGCACCACATATCAATATAAAAGCAACAGCAAAATTCTTCTTTTATCCAATGCTGAAAACTGTGTTGGGTTAAAAACATGAATTATGCGCCACAAAACAAACTCCTTAGCTCGAGGGGAGTAGCCCCCCCCTCAGACAAGTTATTGCATCAAGAACAAATGTTCCCTAAGGCAGCAATTAATGCTGAACTCAACACAGAATGATACTCTGGAGAGGCAGATATAATATATATTATGAAAGGTGGCACCTCTTGTTGTGTAGTCACCCAATTGTCTACTTCAATGATTCACACAGTTGTGTGAATGTGTGCCCGTTTCATTCATCCACTCAATATTTCTACAATGACCACCCCTCCCCCACCCACCCATCCATATGCCAGTGTCCTAAAGTAGGAATATATGTGGTGTCATAACCAAGGACAACTAATAGGTTTTTTTCCACACACAACAGCACAATTAAAGGAGCAAGACTATATATTCTTTTTATGATGAAATTCATCTGTTTTGACCATGACTTCTCCTTAAGATTTGCAGCTCCTTCAGAAAATATATGTGTTCCTTACATCCTGTACATATCCACCTCTCCCCCTGAAATTAAGCTAAAACACAAGCCCTGTCTTCCACCATTTCTCTTGCACGACTTCAAGGTCTCCACTATATCTCATCCAAACCACATTAAAATTTGAATAATGTACATATGTGGCCAGAAGAGGTTTTCAGAATTAATAGTTGATAGGCTCAGTCAGAAAATTGAAAGCAAAGTGACCACTGTTGGATGAAGAAGTTTGACATGCAATATTTTGAGTCTGGCTGTTTGAGGGACAGCTCTCTCTTTTGCGTGAGGCGCTCTGAGACAGCTTTGGGTTTAGGCTTTGGGGGCTTTGTGAGGTTGTTAAAAATGTTCCTGTTCACTTTTCCAGCTGCAGCCTTTTAACGGTGCATTAAACGACAGTTAACCCCCGAAAACCCACCAGGGAAAAGAAGAAATGCTGTCTGAAAATCAAGAGAGGGTCAAGAATAATCCTTTGGCACTATGGACAGGCAAAGAGAAAAAACTAATACTTTTAAGACCACTTTAGATAAAAAAAAAAAACTAAACTAAAATCAGTAATAAAAAAAATAATCAAGAAAAATGTCCTAAAAACTGAATCAATGACACTTCAAGCTACAAGGCATGATGAAGGTTATGTTTATGTGCATGTATTACATGAGCATTTTCATTATCACATACCGGACTGCTAGATCTCATTTCCAATAAGCATCAAAACACAATCTATTCTGTTTAAAAGCATCACGTTCTGATTTTCAGTCAGTTTTTTTTTATAAGCCATTGATCATTGCATTGTAGTGTAAGAATAGAAATCTATCTGGTTTATCACTACAATTCTGCACTGACATTTAGCTGATCATTTGCCTTATAATACTGATCATATATACCCCTACCACTTTTGTTTTTATATCTTCCTCATTTGCCTTCTTTGCACATAATGTTTTCTTTCAGTGTTTTTAACACATTGGGAGAGAACAAAATCAACATGATTAAGCGTGCTACAGATGCACAAAATACACCTGAATGTAATGATTATCATGCAAGTTAAAGTACCAACACATCTCCAAATTTATAAGAAGCACAAAATGTGAAGTAAAAAACATAGAACATATCTTCCAAAGATGTCAGTGATGCTTCTTTCTTTATGTAGAGTAACAACCTAAAGACAAAATAAAATAAAAAAAAACCTACTCCAAGATTTCTTGACTGAAAATAGCTGTACAATAGCTGAAATATTTTACCAAGTGCTGACTATAAATCTGTATGGTCAGCAGGGGAAAAAGAAAGAAAATGTTAAATTGCTTGTTATATAAAGCAGAATGATCTTTTTTTAATCTGCAACTGAGCAGCTTCTAGTTCAGCTTTATCCACAAAATGAAAAAAAAAATTCATTATACATGTTCTTTGTGATTTAACATCTCTCCCACATGCAAAAGCGGTTCAGTTTAGCCAAAAGAAAAGTTTTTTAAGGTGAGGATATTAGAAAAACCAGTTTGCAGTGGTGAGATTAAAAAAAAAGACTTTGGACATGTGATGTCAGGTTGGGCTGTATTTCTACTTTCACATGCATCGCTTCCTCTGGCATAGTAAAATTTTCAGACTGTATTACAATTGTCCCTGAAACACAAAGAAGATAAAGTCCAGGGGACTTGTTTCACTGTAATTTTAATGTTTTTTGCATTTTCATGAGAACACACTTATTATTTTATTTTATTTTATTTTATTTTATTTTATTACTGTAAAATAGGAAAATACCAGAGGCCTACAGGCACCCTTAGTCCAGTAGAGAACTTTACTTTACAGACATATGTTGTTCATGTGTCTCTACCAAAGCAGATTTGAGTTCATGCAATTTATCATCATGCACATCCTTAATAAGTATTCATAAAAATAAAGAGAAGTGACCGAGGAAGGAACAAGTATGCTTGCTATACTCTGAGATGTGGAAAACATAACATCATTGCTTAAAGGGTTGGAGATTAGTTGCGATGCCCCGGAGCGTTTTAAGTCTGATCTCTCACAGAGAACATAACGCTACCCCTCAGAGTGATTTTAAATTATAGATTTTCCTCTGCCAATCTCTAAATTTTTACTCTTTTTTTACCATAAACTAAAAAAAAAAAAGAAAATGAAGAGGCTCTTTTAGACAACAGAGAGTCTGTTTATCCTTGTATTTATTATTAATTGCAGACAATCATGGTTCTTACATTTTTAAAGCATTAACGTTCAAGTAAACAAGAGATTGTGATCTGAGAGATCTTCAACTTAGCAATTACCTTTATCTTAATTTTACCATAAAAATTAAGTTAATTTTTTAAATCTCTATATTTTTGTCTTTTTAACACAGTACCTAATTGGCTATTGGTAAACAGAAAGCCTGCTTGTGAAACTTTACTCTTGTTTGCTGAAAATGTCTAAATTTATTTCCATGTTGTTCCATATAGGTCAGTGTCTGCTCACAGAGTAAATGCAGCCAATATGACATTCATAACATGGTGATATTAGCTAGTATTTAAACCTTTATTTATTTCCCTATTTGCAGAAAATATTATTTTGTTTTCTTTAATGGTCGAAATTATTTTTATGCCTCTCTATTTATCCAAGTCACTTTTCCCATGAGTGAAGGTGAACAGCGGATTTTATGCAGAAGAAATGTTAAATGATGTGTAAAATCCCCATTTTTTGTGAGCATGTAGAAATCCTTAAGAGGATAGCCTTAATCAGGAAAGATCCGAACCACTGTCACAGTATGCATCATCTCCCTGAGCAGATGTTTAAGTTTGGTTTGTATACTGACACGTAAATCCAAAAATCTCATGACGGCATAGGTTATATTAATTTTAATTGAGTAGAAGAAGAGGCTGTTCTAAAAACTTGGGAGTGGACATCCAATAGAGCTTTTCATTAGGAACTTTGTTTCTGGAATTATCTGGCATATTATATCCTATCTATAAATTTAATTTTTTAATTAAATTATGAAAAAGAAAAAATACAAATCAGTCCTTCAGCATGAACTTTTTTTAAATTTAGTATTTCTTTAAAATAAAATATAATAAATAGGACCCCAAAAACCTCCAACATTAACAAAATAAATTTCTTTCAAGAAAGATGTGAAACTTGTTTATTCAAACAAATTCAGAGTCTGAAAGTAAGCCTAGGCAAATTCTTAGACTTTGCCAAACTCTTAAGTTACATTTTTTTAGCTTTATGTTTTATTTTATTTTGAATTTATATATCTTTTTGGCAATTAAATGTATATTCTGGCCATCTAATTATTTTATTTTAATGCTTATTTTGGGCACTCTTTTGATCAATCTAATTTTTTCAGAGTAATTTCCATTTTTCAGCCTTATTTATTTATTTATGTACAGTGTGTGAGTGCTCTTTCCACCACTTCTAGTTTTCATTTTTACATCCGTTTTGACAGACGGATGCAACTAAAGTAGCTTTAGTTCCATTTCTGCTTTGCTGTTTCTATTTCCACCGCTCAGTTCTGTGAATTAATTGTTTAATTGAACTTTTCACATACCTCCTGGCAACTACAGAAGAATACCATGGAGTATCTGCTGGTTACCAGTTTCATGGTTATAATATATTTGCCTTAGGAACTGATTGTAAATGAAATGGAAAATGGAATATATCTGGTCAAAAAGATAATTAACCATTTCCTGGGATATGGTCTGCTTTGATTTTGTAAAGTTGCTACAGAAAAGGAAAGTAATGCATCTCACTTTTATGGCACAATTTGGTTTTCCCAGATGTGAGCTGAACCTGGAAAAGATCTATAGCATGGTCTTGCTAAAAGGCATGTTAATTGTTAGCTGACATGACAGATGGGTTTTGAAGGTTCTGAAATTTGATCTCAAACTCTGTACAACTATTAAAATTTTTTCCCAGAGCATCAAAGTGTAGAACCCAGTTCACACCTACTTCGAGTTAAAATACTGGAATGCTTTCATAACAGTCATTGCACTAAAGTATTTTACTTGTTGTCTTGTATTTGTTAAATTCTTTTTAAAATGATTTTATGGGTGGTTTAAAGCATTTTTGTCTCTTACCTTGTAAACTAAACACATTAATGAGATATGAACATTGTTGATTTAAATTTTGAGTATAGAAAAGATTATTTAATATCTGAATGGAAACTATACTAAAGCGCTTTGGTGTGCGCAGTAAGTTCATCACTTTCCTGCAGTTCCAAAGGTGAAACTCAACATTTTTCTTTAAAACCGTCACTTTGATTTTGAAACCAATGGCTCAAGAAAACATTGCTTCAGGCATCTTTTGACTACAACTTCAAGCATGACATTGATTATCTTCACTTCATAATTATCTCCACATGCGACTGTAAAACTGTATTTCACATTTCACATGGCTGAATGTGAAATACAGTGGTATTTGCATGAATGATTGTAGCAACTGTAAGTAAATTAACTGTGAATAAAAAGCCTTTTAGACGAGAGCACCCTGCAGTTTAATGCTATCAATCGTTCCGGTGATCCAACAGCGATGTTGGTGACAACAAAAGCTCTGAATACTATTTGGAAATGATTTATTCAAAACTTTTGACACCAAACTGGTATAATATTAATTTTTTAGCCCCTCCCTGAAGAACTCTTCTTTCAACATTGTGATTCTTGCAGATATACAGAGTTTTTTGTGATGAATTGTACATGGGGAATAGTTCAGCAGGAGATTTTTTTAGTATAAATAATGACTTTAAGTTAGGAGATATATGGAAAACATCTGCAGGAAAGACCTGTAATTATCACCTTCAGACGTCACTATATAATGAAAGAACATTTCAGTTTTATAACATGCAACTAAAAAATCAAACCCTCGGTTTTTCTTTAGACCTTGTTTCATTCCAAGTTTCCTTTACAATGTTGTCTCTCTAATTGCTGTATTAAGATGCAACTTGATGCAGGACATGTATGTAAAAATGGTCATGTACTGTTACCACATGTCGTTCACACCTCCAATTCATTTTCACATTCTTGTCTCCTGGTCCCATATTTTCAAAAATTAAAATCATTACTTTTTGTCTATAATAGCCCAAAACATGGACTAACTGCTTAAATATGGGAAAATTCCTCTCTTGAGCATTTGACTAATAGCAGTCATATGTTATGTTTATATCTCCGGGGAATGCAGTGCTATTATTTTAATAGAGGTAACCCAACAAAAACATGGGCCTCTATAGAGTGTTTACTGTATAATGGGTGTGACATGCTACCTTAGCTCAATTCTGAGGTCAGAGCTGGTGTTTCCTACGAGGCATGACAGCTTTACAGCTGCGGGGCTCAGACTCGGATCGTTTCTGACATGTCAGGCTGCTGCTGCTCGCCGTCTGTCTTACAATGTACCCCCTTCTTCTTTGCCCACTTTCTCCTCCTCAGTCTCTCTGGGTCTCTCTGTGAAACAATCCTCTTTTGTTTTTCATTTCCTCTCTCGCACACAGGTAAGAAATTATAAAGCTTTCTCAGCCAGACATTTTATTTCAATCCCAATGACTAAATGTCTCATAAGGACGTCTTTGTAAAGGCTGAGAAGGAAGCCCATGCGTCTTCATAAACAACCCTCTGTTGCATTGGTTTAGTACTGGTGATTTACTAACAAGCTTTTCAAATAAAGCTGAAATGTCATGAGACTAAAATGTAATAATATTTAAAGAACATTTGCATACTGACTGATGTGACTAAAATCATTTTTAAAGGTAGCTTTTGGACTTGCTACATAGGAACTTGCACCAATTTTACACACATTCCTGCAATCTACATCCATTCAAGACATTTTATAAGCACCACATTCATAGCGAGTAAAAAAGAGGACCATGTTTCTGCTTTGTTTGAAGACAGGAATTCTTGGTCTTTACTGAAGGTCTTGATGCACAGTATTAAGGTTCACCTCGGTGGTTTGGTGGGACAGAGCAGCAGTAACTCAGATGTTCCTTATCTTCATGCCACACAGGGAAATGTAGTGGAATGTAAGCTAAGGCCCTCAGGATATACAATACCCCTGCATTCTGGTTGTGGTAATATAATTATACATAGGTTCTGTACTGGTTGAAAAAAGATTGCTATCTAATAATATAAACATTTTCTGCTAGACCTCCTCTTGGTTTCACTAATAATGTTACTTAAAAAAAACAGGACCTTTGAGGAGTCAAAAAGCAGATTTACTGAGCACTACAACATGTTTGAGGAGTTTAGGATAACTCATTAGTAGGAAATATATATGCGTCTAATATACACAGTATATATGAGCAAAGTGCAAAGAGCACCCAGTCATAAACTAAACTAAACTAAATTTTGGTCCAGGCTCTATGATCTGATTTTGAATGCAACATCTCGTTTGATGTCTTTTTGATGATGGACATGAAATAATGTCCGAATCACCAGAGGCTGGAACATCAAACGGTTCCAAATGAAAACACGGTAATGTCTTCTCTGACCAACCAGGCCTTATTGCACCTTCATTTGCTACTGCCCCATGGAAGCTGGGCTTTGACTGCAGACAGATAAAAGATGAGTTGATAAATGAAGCATTTTAATCTTCAAGAAACTTTGGCAACTTTTTTAATTTGCAACGCAAACACTGCAAACAATATAATCAGATAAGAACAGATGGTAATGTCAGCAACTCAATGAAAGGTTGGAAGTGTAAGGAGTATCTTTGAAGAGAACGAATGGCAGGAAATCACCACTGCAGGAAAAGGAGAGCCCAAGTAATGCTAATTTTTTTTTAAATCTAGAGCCATTGCGTCTTATTTGGGGAAAATATTGCATCATCTATACATTGTTTAATATCAGAATCCAATGTTCTTTAAGATGATAGGTTGAGAGAGTGTCTATGGAGCACAGGTGACTAAGTGATAATGAACCAATATATATGCATCATGCAAAACTGATCGTTATGCTTGGCAAAAGCAGCTCGGCACAGTCATTCATCACAATTGTGTCTGTTATGAAACACAGACTAGGAAGCTCATCGCACACAGAGAGGAAACAGTCCTCACAGTGACATCACTGCAGGGTTAGTCTCAAGTGAAGCCTGTTGTGGGCTTCTATGTTTATAATGAAGAAGGTTTCACAGACAATACCAGTCCATTTCTGCTAAACCCCACGCAGGTCATTGACTTTGCATTTAATTTGATTTAAAACTGACAGCGAGCCAAGTTTCTGTATGATATACGGACAAGTTTGGTGTCTCTCAGGGCTTTAAGAGGACTCTGTGTAAACAGAGAGCCTGATATTCAAACAACAATGCTGAGAGCCATAGTGGATTCAGAGCTTTGCCTTGGCCTCCACGTCAGTCTCCTGACAGCAAACTGGCACCCAGCTTCCAGTTAATAAACTGCACCACCCAGATCCTGCGGCGACTGCTTGGACTGTTCGCCTGCTAAGTGTGTGTGTGGTCAGCTAGAGGGGAATACTCCTGTAAACCCACAAATGAAAGACATATTGAATGCTAAATCTGTGAGGCGAGTTTCATCTAGTCTTTTGATTATGTTTTTTAAACAAAGCAGCTCACAGAGCATTCTTTTAGCGACAAATTAAAGCTGTGGATGATTACTGCTTTCTTTTTGCCTTGCTGACAAATCCCCAAAAAACAAGAAAAAGTTACCAACAAAAATTGTCACGGTTTATTCCTGTGTGGCATGAACCATCAGTGTTGTCCAAGAACAATTAATAGTTTTCTTAGCTATACTGGCATGACCTGATCCTCATATGTAAATTTTATATGGGAAGCTATTAAATCTATAGTTCACTTTCTCACCACAAATCATCCAGAATGATTAAACATCCCCGCGACGGATTATACTGTAGGATCTGTTTGTTATTAAAGATTATACTGCTCTGAAACGATATCCTCATATGTGTCCACATCAACATGCTCAAAATGAAAATGCTCTCATGCAACATGTTTGATCCAACTGTTTCTGCTCTGCAAACAGAAATGTTGGCTATAGATTACATCCTGCAATGTACAGTGAATTTAATCCAAATGTACAGTGCACATTTTTGTACTAGTTGTGCACAGTCCATGCCAATACACACTTGAAAGTACAAAGGAACAGGAAACAAAGCCCAAGCAATTAGAGGACGACAGTTTTGGAATTGAAACAATGTGCAGTACTTTCTCACAACTGGATATCTATTTTGTTATAAGAGAATATGTAGGGCTGATTGAACAACATCTGGCATTTGGGAGGATTGTGGGTAAGCTCTGTAACAGTGTACATTATAATAGTCTCAGGCTGCAAGCTGGAAATTCCTGCAACTAAAAAGATTTGTCCATATAAAGTGTGTCACTTATTTTGCTTGTTTGTCACAACAAATTATGGGGATTTCAAAATCAAGTTGGAGAAAGTTGACATTGTCTCCAAGGTAATTGTGCCAACTAGGCATTGCAAAACCTCAACATGTACAGGAAGAGAAAACAATGGTTATCTTTTTTTTTTTATCTCTATGACACAGCCAGTAGATTTCTATTTTCTTCCCTCACATGCATTTCCACATACTGTAGCCTTTTCCAAGGTGTTTATCCCAAAGTGGTCCCACAACTCAACAAAAGATTTTTAAACTATTTCTTTTACTTGATAAAAAAAACTATTATATAAAAAAAATCTAATTACAGGATTTTGACTAAACTTAGTCTCACCTGCTTGAAAGACTTTCTTCTCATGATCAAAATGCAAAGCTCAAGTTTTGCACTGTTCCTTACACTTAATTTTTTTTTGCTGACACACGCAGCATTAATAATGCTTACTGCAGTAATGCAGAAACATACACCTTAACTTTTTTTTTGTAAACAGTGTTTCCTAAGAGTAACCTTTATACTGCTTTTCTTTTATTTTCTCCTCTTTTTCAAATGTTTTTTTTAGACATGTAATTAAACATCATTTCCACAATCATTCCTAAAAATGCATTTACACCTTGGAGGGAATTTTTATGAAAGCGCTGCTGTTCCTGGACTTGAAATAGATGTTCTTTACAGGGGAACAACAGATGTCTCATAAAAAAAAGGGGACAATAAAAGTGCATGCGGATGAAACAGAATGAGGACAGGGACAAACTGTTGCAAAGAAGATCATGGCAAAAATCCACATGAGGGTTTTTTTCTTGTTTCCATTTAAAGGTCAACCTGAAATGAGATGTTGTCCCCTGATGGATGTTAGTAGTTACAAAACCAAACAGATGCTGACTGGATTTACATTTTGGAGTCGAGTTAAAATGCTTTCTTATTTGAATTAATAGAGTGCATCTTTTGTTTTTCAATGTATGTATGATAAGTGTGGATTTTAACACAAAACATACCAGAAATAAGCAGCCAGACATCTGCGAACATGAAAATTTCACATTTATTTGATATCAAACAGGAGTTGGAATTAAATATCAGCTGATGATGGGCTCTAACAAAAGAAATAAATTGAACCTAATCAGTGCTGCAACAACTTTTCACACTTCCCAACCATGTTTTTTTCCTTTTTTTTCCGAATAGTTAATAAATTAATTAGTGTCAAAGGATGAAACATATGCAAAACCTGCAAAATCGCAATGACATGGACAAAGGTCTCAAACCTGAAAATTTCTTTCAAGTAAAATAAATTACACAAGTATCCAATTCAATCCAAATCTGTGCATGGCCCGGTGTTAACACATATACTACTGGCAAAAACTCGTCATTCATGAAAACAAAAGCACTTCACAGGCAGAGATGTGAGCATGATTTTAAATGGACTGATCAAAACGTCTTTTTTTTCTTTATGTTTTCATATTCAAACATACTACAACAAGTCAAGTGTGAGAGGAAAAGCACATTTTCACCAGTTTGATTAGCCTTGTCTGAAGAATCTTAACACTGAAAGGGCATTACTACTGAATGGTTGCCATTCCTTTTTTTTATGTCCATCTTTTCTTTTTGTTTGTTTTTGTTTTACTTTTTACACTAGTGGTACAGCAAAATATATTTTCTTCAGATGTTACTCAGACAACAGTTTAATGTGCAATAGAGAAAATATAAGGCCTGAGTCTGAATTAGTGGTTTCTTAACTTTACAGTCCTGATGGTGTAGTGGAGCCACACTGGTTCTAGTTCTGCACGTCTGAACTAAAAAGACCCTGGTTCAGCAAAGTCCCCCAGGAGTATGTCAGGATTTTTATGGTTTTTATGCTTGGAGTGTTTTTTTTTCATCCCTTATTCTTCGATTTTTCTTTCAGTACAACAAAAATGCCAGACTTATCACTGAAACTGTGGCCTCTGTGTTATCCTCTGCACCTCATTAGTCCAGCAGCAGAGCTTCCACAGTCCACATTTGTCTGGCCCTAGTTGGATGTGTTTTGTGTGTTAATGAGATCTGTGTGCAAAAGTCATTCATTCAACCCTTTTCCCACCCAGCAACGTTTCACTTCCTGTCCTAACAGGAAGGGCTTGTGTGGAGCAAAGCTCACTGGCTCTCTTGACATCAGCTGAAAGCACCCATCTGTTAAAACCTGTGCAAACAACGACGGCCTTCTCAGAGGCTGGTAATGAGCTGCATTTGTCCGTCACCGGGTGCCTCTCCCTCCTGTGCACAGTTTTCATTGGTGGGTGGGAGGATACACCCGTCGCTGGTGCCTCGGTTTATGTGGTAATAGGACAGTGGCTGCGGGGCATCACCAAGTTCAGGCATGCTTTTATGATATGCATCTTCGCTCTCACTTTGAGATGAGCGGGAGAGCTCCTCCTCCTCCTCTGGCGGGTACGGTGAAGCTGAAGGCGAGGGAGAGTCTCTCAAATTTGGCATGCTCGTATAAAGGGAGTCTCTATTATTGTTGGGTGACTGAGAGCCTGTGTCCTCCACTGCAGTGACAGTCTCAGAGTCATGGCCGTTCTGTCCCTCCAGGCGCCTAGGGGCCTTCTGGGCACTGTAAAGTAGAGAGTGAGTCCTCTGAGGCAGGAGTGGGGCCTCCAACACCTCTTTATGGTGGGGATGCAAGAGCAGCTCCAGGGTGGTATGGCCCCCTCTTCCATTTCCTCTCTGGGGAGATGAAGCCTCGGCATGATCTGCCACAATGGCATCATCCTCGCTGCCACTCCCACCCCCTTGGTCCACCGTTACCCTGGTCAGTGGAGGCACAGCTCTGTCCCTTTCTCTTGGGGGGTCACGAATTTTGGGAGCTCCGCGGGGCCTAAGGTTGTTGTGGACAATCTCAGATATGATCATTTTCTCAAATGCAGCATCATCCAGGTTGAGGGGCCCCATGTCACCTGGTGCCCGAACACCCACAGCCTCATAGTCGTCGTCGCGCAGGGAGTAGCTGTTGTTGAAATTGCCGTTGAGGGGGAGGGTGTCCATGGCACTGATGTCCCTGCTGTTGCTGAGGGAATGCTGTCCTGGAAAAAAGGCAAAAAGAGCAGGTAAGATATAACTTTTTTTTATCTTTTGAGATAACACAACAGCTTCCACTACTACATCCACATGTAGTTGATAGTTGATACTGCTCAGGACACGTCATTCTTTCACTCTTTGATTTTGTGTTAAATTCAATTTTTTACAAGTAGAAAGCTAAAAATTAAAAGGAAAACCAATCTGTTTCCTGCCATGTCCAACTTTATTATTGTGGAATATTGCTTACGCCAATGCAAGAGATGATCCTGAACAATATTGGAGAAATGAGAACAAAGGATGAATTAAAACAAAAATATATAATATAGCAACATGTTGTAAAGTATCTTATAACCAGGTTACAACACATTAGCAGGAGAAATAGCAAAAGGATGCGAGTAAAATAAAAAAAGAAAAGAGAGTACAAGCTGATGGGGGTGTGTTGCGACATTAACAATGAGTAAATCATTCCACCTGTTAAAAGAACACAAGACAAAAAGGCAATGTCAAACACAGATGGCCAGCCACGTTTCTGCACTGGGGCCCCACAAGCACAGCAACAATCCCCACACACCACAACAGACAGGCACCGTGCAATGACTCACTTTGCCACCACTCACATCAAGTGTGTCTGCTCAGGCTATCTGGCCTAAGAACAGCTGATTAGCAAAAAAAGTCAAACAGATGCTTTTTCAATTGCAGCAGAAACAACAAAATCACTGAAATAAGACAAAAGTGGAAGCTTGTAACATTCAGCCTGGATTCAGTTGATCTAACTTGGACTGTGTACTCACAATTACCGATAATTTAGCCCACGTTTGATCAAGTTGTTGTAGGTGAATGGAGGATGAAATTAT
Source organism: Kiunga ballochi (assembly GCA_037177335.1). NCBI lineage: Eukaryota > Metazoa > Chordata > Actinopteri > Atheriniformes > Pseudomugilidae > Kiunga > Kiunga ballochi. The sequence continues at coordinate 13,607,771 of JBAMIG010000008.1, forward strand.
GTGTTTACCAGTTTGAGAGCTAAGAGCCAAATAAAGGACAACTGAATCCAGGACTCTGCAGGTGAAAGGGTTCAGCAGCAAGCACAATCTTTTTATAGTATTCAATAAAAGGAGCATTTACTGATAACTCTATGACATATGCATATTTGAAACCCCCACCTTCTCGCTCTCTCTGAGTTTCAGTTTTATTTGCACAACATTCACACGCATTCTTAAATCAAATGACTAAACTTCAGGATGGGATTTTTGAAGAATTTGAAGTGGATTTTACGTGCTTGGTAGACTGCAAGCGCGAATGTTAAAGGAAGACATTTTGTAGTGCGAGGGTGGTGTAGTTGCACACACCATAATAAAGAGGAAACTTTAGGTTGAGAAAACTGTATTTTTCAAAATGAGTGTGTCAAAAAATGAATGATAGCAAAAAAAAAAAAAAAGGCCTTAAAAAAAACTTTTAAAAACATTTTCAATAAAGTAAAGATGACTGAGAGCAAAAGATCAGAGCGAAGTAGTGGAAGAAAGCTGTTGCAGGGATTATCAAACACAACTCTGGATACACACGACTTTAAAATTTGCATTTGTTTATCTGCAGGCTGTGACTTTATTGCCGACAGGTATTGTCTACTGGGAGAGGAGGAAATGATGTGAACAGAATTCAACTGGACACGGCGACAGCTGCACTCTGGGAATCGTTCCAGCAGATATTCATCCAAGATGTTCCCCTTTCCAATTTTGCTGCATCGGATGAACATCTGCAGAATATTACTTAGTATTAATACACTTATAATAGAAGACAGGCTCATCCTTTTGCAGGAGCTAAATGTAATGACTATAGCAGGGAAAATTTTGAATAAGCTTGTGTTAAACTTGACAGACTTTCTACGCACATTTCATACTTGGCTGGGGATCTTCACACCAGGTTTTGACTTTGTGTCACACTGCTCTCCTCAAACTATTTTCCACAAGCTAAATCTCTGATTTTTATTCCTGTTTGTAACTGCGTTTGCATTTGCTGTGAAAACGTGTTATATTTTTCGCAGTTGCACCCCCGTTTGAAGACAGCTAACTATAGCACTTTGCTTCAGGGTTGAGAAAAAAGTTTGAAGGAGACAGGTAAAGGAGACGTTTATGCCCAAACTGAGAATTACGGGCTAATTAAGTATTCCCTTTTTTTTTCTTCAAAAAATCTCTTTCCTGTGCTCCATTGTTAGCATGCAATTACTCCATACTGATTAAGAAAGGGAATGTTTAAAAGCAGTAAACACACACTTAAGTTGTGCATTTGGGATGTTTGGCTTCTACTCTCATAAATAATAATATCAATAAATAAATGAAAAAAATTCTATGATTTCCTCCGCAGACATCATTTCGTCCCGACCATATTTCATTATCTATAAGTGTGGTGTGCTCGCATTGTGCAATCAACCCGCTTGCAGCCCAAATAAACACTGAAGGAGGTTAATCGGTGTATCTGCTCTGTACACACTTTCGCCGTACTGCCATTTTTGCGTATTCCCTTTTATCATCAAATGTCTTTGAATAACTGAAGCCTGTAACTCTGCCCGCATTGCGTCATATTGCTTCTGTTTTTCTCCTTTGATTGGGTTTCTTTTGCTCTGCAAGAGAGGAACTAGGTCACAGTAAACACTAATGGTATTTAAACTCAGTCTACTCGCCATTAAATGCTTTTATCACTTATGAAATTATATACAGGATAATGGCTCAAATTAACTTGTATTTTGTATTTAATACAGCTATTCCCACATGATTGCTGAGCATACTAGATAAGAAAGCAATAATCTCACGTTTCTCTTTACAACTAAGAAGCGTGGATAGATTAGAGCAACTAAAAGCACAAAGAAGAAGCGAGAGCAGAAGAACAAAAGGTAAATCCTGTATAATTATTCACATTTACATGGATGCTATGTCGCAGACACAGTCTCATGTGTTTCATATTTATAATGGAATATTTACATTCCATATGTACATTTTAAGAAGTACTGTATTTGCTTTCTGGTGGAGAGGAAATTAAATTTCCTAAATAGTCCAAAACCAAGACAGTTATCTCATAATAACATAACGACAGGAGGCAGGGGTGAGCTGTTAACCTGGCAGTGTCAAAAGACAACACTATCCAGATGCAGCTACATTTAAAAGCTCACTAATTAACATCTAGCATCTGATTTACTCATTTACAGACGTGCTAATTTACCATTTTTGTGCTGCTGTATTTCTTGTCCAAAAACAGTTTCTTTCTTTCTCTGCTGGTAACCTGGGAATTGTTCGAATGCAAGAAGTAACCTGCCAAATACCCTGCCCATAAATGACAAATAATTGTTTTTCTTGTGCAAATTAAACAAATAACATGTGAAGTTTTATAGAGTGTACTTAAAAGTTGCTGATAGGCAGATTTTCCTACCGAGGCAGCATTGCTTGCTATTGTTTTTATTTTTACACTCCGACCTGACAAAACCTATTAATTATTGAGCATTGGAAGTGCTGCTAGGTGGATTTTGTTACCAGACCCAGGCTAGTTTTCCTTTTTGTTATGCTGTTAATTCTAAGCTAAGCTTTCCCAGCGGTCGTTTAACTTTGTTTAGCATGCTAGACACAAGAGTGGTTCCAATCTGTTTCGCATCTAGAAAGTGACCATGCATATTTCTCAAAATGCTGAACATGTGCTCTAAAACAACCACAAATCTGTGCAGGAGAAATGGAGGGTGGATGTGCACCTGGGGAGTGAAAGGCGGGTGGAGAGGGGGTGTTGCACACCACCGTTTCTGCCAGCAGGTTGTTATAAGGGTTAGTGTCGTGGGTTCGGAGTAGAGGGTTAGTTAGGAGGTAGTTGCCAGTCATCCCTGAAATAACAGGAAGAGAAACAGAAAGGTAGAAAATTAGGAGTTGAAAAACTGTAGAGGAAGAATTCTCAAGCTTTTGTGCTTCATGGTCTGTGGTGGTGCAACGGGTAGCTATCGACAAAAACACGCTGATATTCACCGTCCAGAATCTGGCACCATGAGAGATTTATGACCTGTGCTCCGTCTGCCTTCTATTATGGACAAAGCAGTCATTGAAAAACTGGTCAGAGCAGGCCATTATTCAACCAGTCTCATGATGTAACTGACAAACAATATTATTGCGACAAGTGTTGACCAAAGCATAGCACCACAATCAGCTGTAGTGTTTATTGGACACAAATTCATCTAAACAAACTCATCCAGTTGAGACGGCAGACAAAACATGTCAGAGTGGTCTAGCATGAATTACATAGCATCCATATTAACTTTGGCACACTTGTTTAAGCCCTATAGAGTGTAATAACTACCCTCAATTCTAACAGATCGTTGAGAAATTATGCACATGCATGTCTTTTTTCTTCTTCTTTACTTTCTAATCATTTACATCTAGAGCCAAATCTGTCTGGCATGGTCAGGAGTTTCATGATGCTGGAAACATTCCCAAAATCTACTCTGACCTTCGCCTGGCTTTGCTCCTCTGCCTTTCCTACTTCCATCCTGACAGACACTCAGGGATAAAGATGATTTAGAAGCCCACTCCTCGGTCGGTCTCTTCAATCAGAGTTGTCCCATGAACTCAGTCATCATCAATCAAATTTTACACCTCACTAAATACCACACCTCTTGTCTTGTCTGTCTTTATTTATTTCCTTTTAGTAAGTATTAACAATGAAAATAAAAGAAAAAATGCAGTAAACCTGGCTGATATACTTTTGGTTGCAGATCACTAAAGCAACATTACATTCTCTGAGTTGCCACAGAGCAATGAAGCATTTATGAAGAGTTCAAAGCTTTATCCCAAAGACAACAGAGCATGTTTCTCATCTGGTGATGATAGAAGCAATGGTTGCTTACCCTGGTTGAGCGTGGAGGAGCTGTTTATGTCGCCAGAGATGAAGGAGGACTCTGACTGCTTTCTCACAGTGTCGTTCCACATCCGCCTGATGCGGCTCTGTGTTGAGAAAAAAAGCAACTGCTGATCAGGGCTCGATGCAGTGCTGCTGTTTTCTAGGGCTTTTGGCCCCGAGGACAAAGTGGATATGCGGGTTTGTGATTCAACCCTACACCTGTATACAAGATTTAACTGACTTGCTGTGTGATGACATGTTTGTGCTACAAAACCCCACACGTGTTATTGATCCTACTGCTTCCAGAAATGGATGTGCTGAGAATCTAACAGTTTGTAATTTGATAGATTGGCTGCAAGCAGGTCTCTTCCCACCCCCTCTCTCTCAACAGTTAGAGCAGAAACAGCAAATTCCCAGTGGTCCTTCTAAGATGGATCTCACAAAGCCATTTGAGCAGATATTATGAGAAGCAAGCGCACAGTGTGTCCATTTCAACATTTTTTTCTGATGTTTGGAGGAAAACTTAAATCTTGTCGCCGTAGTTACACCTATTAATGAGCAAAATGGAAACAAACAAGAGTCTTGGTTCAACTCGTTTTGGGTGGTGATCATGTTATTTCTTTTATCCTCCCCAATCTTTTAGCTGATCATGGTACGCTCTGGTTAGTAGATGCACCGTGCCTATGGTGTATTTTCCTTTTTTACCTTCAGTTGTCTGCCAACAAGCAATTAGTAGCCCTTTTTACATAGCGGTATGAAATCCTCTTAAGCACACCAATTTCTCTTTAGTGATTCACACATGCCAAACAGGGGGAGGCTCAACCCTGAGTTAGTGTGTGCTCACATACATCAAGCTAGTATTGCAGAATGACAGAGTCCTCACAGAGTGATCGCAGGTCAGTGGTAGGGCAATTTGTTCCATGATGCTGGCTTGCCCTTACACAAGGCTTTTTTATATGTGCCTTTCAAGCTGAGAGTGATGCACCTTCACAGAGCATCAGTCTGCTATGTGAAAGTCTAAGCCAGCAAAGGAAGGCAGTAACAGAGAGAGGCATCACTTCTGGCTTGAAAGCTGCATGTGGAAATGTCTGACATTTAAGGGGATGCAGTGGGTCTACATTTGACAAAAATGTTTCAATCCTTTGTTTGTAGTGTATTGTCTTGTTTCAATGGTACAAACTTCACTTAAGCACTTCAGTTTTACGTTTTTTTCTTTTGTTACATCAATATTCCATTAAGGGTGAAGTATATTGAAAAGAAATCGGCATGTTGGACATTTAAATGAAAGAATAAAGATTAAAAACTGGAACACCTGCCTCTTTAAACAGAAAAAGATAAGGTATTAATAAAGCATTTCACAAATGGATGGATGGATAATAATAATAGTCACCTGAACCTTCCATTAAATAAAGTAAAATATCAGTGGTAAATACACATTTAGGGCCCATAAAGAGAGCATCTGATTAACTAAGACTGACCTGCAAACTCTACACCTCTCCATTTTCACTCATTTTCATGGTTTTATAAAGCATAATCCCTGATTTATTGAATTCTGCTGGAGTACCTGTGTAGCAGATGAATAGCGGGCTGTGGATCGAGACGTGGCAGTCTTGGCTGAGCTGTGGGAACCCTCAGACGGTAGCGCCCCACAGCACTGGGACTGACGGAAACATTTGCTGTACTCTTTACGAACCTGCAAAGGAACAAAAGATCAGGATAGACATACAGACAGATACTGTGACACATCCGCCTTCAGAGGAAAGTAGCAAATCCTTTTTTTTTTTAAACCAAATGCCAACCAGCTGATAGCAGTTTAAATGCCATACCTGTATGGAATAGGATCCCAGACAATATGAGACATAATGCTGTATTATAGCAAAGACGCAGTCTGACATGGGTGCAGCCACATAAAAACATTTTTTAAAATGTCTGGAGATTGTGGAAAATCTTTGTATTTAATCACTGTTTGTATAGTTTATTGTTGCCAAGCTCATTGAATTACGATAAAAAAAGCATAATAACATTTGTGTCAGACCAAAAAACAGTCAATTGTAAAGCATTCAGTCATGATGAATGTAATTATATTGCTGTTCTTCCTAAAACCATTACTTTAATGTACTGCATATATGGACATTTACTGAAACACTGACTGAGTCAAGTCTTTAATAAGTAAACCCAGTAAATAAGACCACTGAGCAACCATCAGATTCACCTGGATGTTTAATTTCAGAGCCACATCCATGGTGTGCATCGTATCTTAAAAGGATGCGGATGTGTTTTGACATTGCAGGTGTAAATTTTCTTTTCAAACCACAACTATACGGAGAGAGAAAGTGTATTCTCCAGGGTACCAATTTCCCTTTAGCCACAATGCCATGAGGATGGGAGTCCTGACATGCCTATGGTAGCAAACTGCAGGTTTCAAAGTAAATAATGGCCAATTAAGTAGTAATAAAGTTGTTTTATATTGTTTGACTAGTCCCTGTGCTTATTTATAACCAAGTGTATCTTTTTTTATAAATGAACGCAAATAGGTTTCATTGAACAACTTTATATTTTCAATTTTCATTAAATTGTTTTGGCATTTTACTTACTATCCTCATCTCTGTGTCTACACACTCATCAGTCTCATGACTTTTTATGTGAATGTTCCTGCATTTACTCAGTAAAAGTAGAGGCAGCTTACAAAGAGACTGGCATTCATTAAAAGAGGAAAGATGAGTACAATTCAGCATCTATATACATGTTCAAATATCTGACAGAGTTTTCTTTTGAATAATAAAAAGTCATCATAAAACACAGTGAAACACTTTCACAGATTTCTAACAAGATCTTTGTGGATGAGACCAAACAAAATAAAGCACTTCAACCTCCATATGAAAGAAACTGATAGTATTAATTTGTTTTATGCATTAAATTTGCTCTAAAATTCAGTCTGATTCTGTCAATCAAATTATGTTTTCAGCATGTCTGTTAAAAAAATACTGATTTAAAATGTAAAAAAAAAAAGTATTTTCATGCCAAACAGCAGTTATAAAAGCTAAAAAAGAATAAATCTAAAGATTATATAAAAACATTTGAGGAGCTAAATTTGAAAGTTCTACTTTATCAAAAAGTTGTTTTTATTTTTTTTAACCTGGTTTTCAGTACTGCCTGGTTCACACAGAAGCAGCTCATTCTTACTTTTTTCTGTAGGAGGCAGTGAAAGATGAAGATGAACATCCCTTGCAGAGTGTTGAAAATGGTGAAGAGATAAGCCATCACAATAGAAGATTCATTAAGGAAGAACAAGCCGAAGGACCATGTCAGCCCCAAAAGGCAAAGCAGTGCGAACGCTCCCAACACCCATGATCTGTAAAAAGAAAAGAGGTAAAATGATTTTAGCAAGTAAAATAAGAAAACTTTGCATCTCTGCCTGATGTTTTATTACTTCTGGACTGCACCTTTACAGAAAAAAACATCATTTGTTTTTTTCATTTTTGGATAAGTTTAACCTAAGGATAAATAAGGATACCAATTTCTGGGATGAATCAGAGTCAAACAACATTTTTGTGGTCTTTCTTAAGAGTTGATGGCAGAAGAAACCGCACACACAGCAGGTTTTTCATGGTGCCTTCCAGGAAAGCCTAGAGGATACAAGACAACTTCTACAGTCAGGCTCAGTGACAAAAGCTGGTTTTTACCGATGCACAAGGAAGAAGTGAGCCATCCTGAATGTGATACAAGGAGCCTGGAGAGTTGCAAAAAGAAACAGGCCATCAACGTGTTGCTGAGACAGGAACCACAGAGAAATAATCATGCCTGATTAGACATGCTGTTCCCTTGCTTGTGCTTTTTGTGTAAGGATATGATTCTCCTGTCTAAAAAATCACAACTAAAGTCATCCTTTTTTTCTCTTTATTGATTCTTTCCCAAAGAAAAGAAAACACGATAGAGCTGAAGTAGTCACTAATTAATGATAGATAATGAGTTTTGACTGCTTGTTATTATTACGTGTAAATATCCATCATCAACAAATGTGACTTTTCAATGAGCTAAAAACAAACCTGAAAGCCAATTAATTCTGTTCCTGTTTTTTCATGTTTGTTTGGACCAAAATCAGAGTAGCTCCCTTAAAAATCAAACACCCACATAACATATGCTGGCATCCAGTCAAACATATTGTTTTACAAAGCTCCAAGCTTAGAAGTGGTCAGGGACTTGTTTTATCTACCTGGTGCAGCCCATCAGAAGCAAGAAAAAGGGAGGACACTTTATCTGATTTAAACACTTGGAAAACTACAAGACATGTGCTTGGGGTCCATCTACGAATGATGCCTATAAAATATTCTAGCACAGGAGGAAAAAGAGGCCAAAGGTCAGAAATGTACTTATGAAGAAATAAAACAGGCAATATACCCATGTGTAGTGCAAATACTGAAATCATAAAATGAGCTAAAAAGGCAGCTATGACAGCCCGAAATAAAACCTAAAAGGGAAAAGTGTTGGTCCGGTTAGAAAATCAAATAAATGTGTGGGTCAAATTCTGCTTTTTCAATTATGGGAGAAAGGCAGAAATAGTGATGGCGCACAGTATTTTTCTTTTTGCACGCAACTGACTCCTCCAGCTCACCCTGCATGCACATGCATACATATACACCCACACACACACACACAGACACACACATCCTCACTGCAAGTAACAACAGCTTGGCCTCTTAATCTCCTGGAGTGACACCCCTCACCTGATACCCCCCAGCCTGGAAGAGTCGGGTTTCATGGAGGTGGAATGCTTCACCATCTTGTACATCGTCACCACCAGGAAAATGACATTGACCTGTCAAAACAGATGTGCATCACAGTTAAGAGACAGCACTCAGGAAAGCATCCAATTCCTTGTGCTAGCAATACAGGGGGAGCTCGTCAAATACTCATGCTACATGTGCTATTTGCACTCTCTAGAAATACTTGTATATATTTAAAAACTTTGTTTTTGCATATTATTTAAGTAAAATATGTATAAGTCTTATCCATAAAGGGTATTTGGGTTTTAAAAAAAATGACTTTTTACTACTGTATTCAATTAGAGCCTTTCTTCATTATTATGAATGCATTAGTCAGAGCATATTCATTACAGTATATGCATTGCGAGGTATGTCATGGGTCGGCTCTGAAGTAAACAACACATACATTCAGTGAGAGGACAATAAAAATTTAATGGCTCTCCGCTGATCATGAAGCACACTGACTGGTAGAGAAAAAAAAACTGAGAGGTTATCGCTTCTGTCGTCTTCCCGCAGTTCAAACCTTCCACATAAGGCAACATAAGCCTTTATTTCCTTTCTTGTGTTTGCCATTAGAGTCCACCCCAAATTTTGAGCGCAACTGCACAAAATGAAAATGTACATGCAATAACGCCCAAACAGATCTAACACTCTACAGCCAAAAGCCCCGGAAACATTCAGAGGACAGCGTGCCATATTTTAGAGGCACGTTTTACTGAGGCCAGGAAAAACATTCAAGTGATTCAAGCCATACATCCAGAAAGGTTTCCATGCTCTCAGGATGTCTTTCTGAGCACTGCTGGGCTTGTAGCCACAACGGGGGAAGGGAGAGGACAAGTTTCTATTTGGCGCACTACCATATTTAACCTTTCAAACGTACTTCTGTAGATACTCAATAAAACCCAGCGTATGTTTCCTTTTAGGTTATTAAAAACTTCAGTACTATTTGTGCTCCAAGCATCAATTTGAAAGCATAACCTATCTTCATAGGCAGAAAAAAAATCAAAAGCTTGCGTTGGCAGGAGAATGAATCATAATGACCAACATGTCGTGTTGTGACTGTTTGAAATACTTTACAAGCAGGAAGTTCCTGATTATTGTCCTAGATGGATGCAATCCGAAAAAAAAACTGTGAGGCAAGAGATGGTGTGTAAATTAAAACAGAAGTAGGCCTACCAGTGAAAAAACAGATGGCAGAGAGAAGTGTGGCTAAAAAGACAGAAAGGTGCTTTAACATCCCAGAGTTTTGTCTCCCAGCCACTGCGGCCAATTTACATCTGCATGCGTCAAGTGGTTACAAATGCATTTAACACAGCCGTAAGTCTCTAAGTGATGACACAGATCCAACGAGACGCACAGACCGACGGACAGTGAGGCGAGAAGCGAGGAGGCACTCTGTAGAAAGCAGAGGCATACTACATATGGAGCCCCCAACCCCCCACATGCTTGGTCTCCAAGGGGCTGTCCTCTATAGTTTTCAATTCTCTTACTCCTCTTTCAAATAGCAGCAGACCTGAAGCAGATCATCTCTAGCTTTCGCATGTTTTTACAGCAATTACACAGATCTACATGTGTTAATGTTGCCATATACATTTGTATTGTGCATTTGTTCGGGCTGTATGCATGCAGGTTGTGTGTCTGTCTATGTGAACATCCTGCACTCAATGAAATATTAAGAAGTGAAGATGGAGATGTCCGTGTGCTCGGATTGGCTGTGGCTGTGTCATGATCCTCAGCAGGGATATGAGCTGTGGTAATGGTTGTCTGGTCCACCCACTCATTACTTCCATGTTCACCCCTCACCAACATCACCCTTGTTTCCCTGCTGAGCAAATGACCTTCATGCCTGAAACGATTTCTCCTCTTGATTGCAGGAAGGGAGTATTCTCTAGATGTTAAGAGAGGGCCAAACAGCTCTGAGTTGTTGCTGCTCAACAATTCAGATTTCAGAGGATTTCATAGCTGAGTGGACGCTGATGTCCTTGTGTCAGCTATAATGGGACCACTTTCTTTTCATGCAGATTGATCGGAGAAAGTCGAGCTAAGAGGCTGCCGGCAAACAGAGTAAAAAATCTATAAACTCTATAGAGAGAAAAAGGAAAAAAGGTGCATGCATTTTAAACTTACCGCTATTATGAACGTTACAGGTCCAATAAAGCTCCAGATGAAATGGTTATCCACCCTCAACCAGCATCTGCAACATACAAAAGGTAATGTTCCGCTCAATACATCATCTTGTTTGCCAAAACAAACTTGTCATCGATCAGGGTCCAGCAGGGCTGTTTGGATGACAAGTTACAGCAACAGAATAGCGACTCTTCTGACCACAGAGAAGAAAACCTAACCTTAAGGGAGTGTTGGCCTTGTGCCATGACAAGCTGCAGTATAGAAGCTGCAGTGTAAAAGGGCAGTGGTTATTTGACTCATGACTTCATGGTCTGCAAATGTGAGATGTCTGTGTGTAGTTAATACTGTGCACAGTAAACAAGGAATATGAGACAGTTTAAGAATTAACTGCACCTCTGTCTTTTTTTATTTATCAGGAAAAAAAAATGAAGTGAAGATTACTGCAGTGAAAAAGGCAGTTTACTTAAGTCCCATAAATTAAAGGATTGTAGTCTTACAATCATAAAGCTTGCTGCTTGGATGAAGACCAATAGAGAAGTGCATAAACTTTTTACTGACAAGGGCGGCAATTATCCACATGCAAAGAATAAAAAAGTGGCATGTCAGTGCAGCTAGCTAGTACATTCATTAATGCTACTGCTGTGCTCACAGCCTCCTCTTTTAGCAGTGACGGGCTGTAAATTTGCTGAGGGGCAGAGGTGGACTACTCTATGTGATATAACTATCATTAGCACATAACATACTATGCATGCTGTGTGGGTGTGTCGCAACAGAGATACTCATGATTTTTATGGCATCTTTGCAAAGAGAGAAGAGCCTCTGCAAAGATGATACACTTACGCCCGCGATGTGCCGTAGCTTCTGTAGTCGATGGCCGCTGAGATGCCCACCACCACAGCCGGGATGAGGTAGCCAGAAATATAGTAATATTTTCTGCGTGAGAACTCGCTCTCAAACACTTCGACCAGCATGAGGTATAGCTGCACGCCTTCCAAACACATCCAAGTGAATGCTGCCAGGAAGCAGAAGTGTAGGACTCCCGCAATGATGGGGCACACATACTTTCAGGAGGAAACACAACAAAGTGACACACAAGTTAAAATGAGAGCTAAAATGTTTTTTTCTTTTTCCTAAAGTGAGTTTTTGTTGACCTAAAACAATTTCTCTACAGTATGGCAGTAACATTGTATCTTTTAAACACAGTTTTAAAGTGTCAAACAATGTAATGTCAAGCTAACATCAGGTTGTAAATTTAAATAATATCATTTTCCAGCATCAAATAAATTAGCTGTTTTTATGAAAGTGCACATCTGGAAAAGTTAGGATCGTGAATTGCAAACTCTCATTTGAGAGCAGAAAGGATGTTTCCTCCTGACATAAATAATATTATTCCCATAGATCCTTAAGATTCTGCAGACTCAAACACTATGGGAAACCTCTAATTATTTTTGTAGAAGACAAAATGAACCACTTTAAGCCCTATTCCTACTCCTATGATCTTATTTTAATGTGGATTTGTTAAGTGGTGCATCATAAAAAAGGAAAAGTGAGGGAGAAATTCATTCATATAAAGGTTAATCCCTTCAGATGAGACTAAAATAACCATTTGCTGCTGCAGCATCATTTTCTCTGTACCTTTTCTTCTGTCATGTTTATGCCCACAAGAAAAAGAAGCTCGCCGATGAACAGGTTGATGCAGAGGTTTTTGTGGATTGTATTTCGGTCACTTTGCAGACCTCTGAAGAAGCAGAAGGTGAAGAGACTGATTGCCAGGCACACAAGAGATACGGCGATTCCCATCCTGGTGATGACGGTAAGAAGTAGCTCATGCATGCTCCCATCTCTCTGCAGACACACACAAAAAAATACACACAAAGCATGACTGACCTTTCCATTTGCACATATCATTATGAATGGCTTTTAAGCACATGATGGTTCTTGCTATATTCCTTGAAGAGTAGATAGAAACATCTATCTATATCATGAAGATGGACATTTAAGGGGTTTTACAACTTCTTTTTTTGTCTGTCTTGAAAAGCCAGATCGCCTTGTAAATTTACTGCTCATTCTGGCCATTAAACTACTCACTACTTATGTATTATTTTTATCCCTAGGTAATACTAGTGATTTTGGAGTGTTTTTGGCATTAAAAATAAATCTATTTCATCTAGACTCAGCTCATTTTAACAACCTTTTTAGCTATTTAAGTATTAGAAATGCTTTAGTGTTGAAATGAGGTACCTTTTGCAGGCTATGAAGACCTAATTTGACCGACTGACCAAATGCCATTGGGCACACACACAGAACATGTTCAGTCATCATTTTATGCAGCACATGTTGCAGAAAGTGACATCAGAAGATAAAAAAAAACTGCCTCAAAGAGCAGCAACCATGTGTACATTGGTTTTGAATCATGCAGAGTTTCAGAAGATCTAAAGCCGAGTGTGTTTTATGATGGGCACCGGGCAAATCTGAAAAAAGCAGACTTGCTGATATGAAATATCACTCAAAGACATGGTGGCCTGAGAGTGAGGCAATGCCTCCTGTGATATTTGTAATTTTATTGAGGGCAGGAGTTACAGCTGAGGTGCTGTGTAGGGGAATTGGTGTGAGGTTTAGCCCAGCCTCTGGGCTCTGGTTTCAAGCTGTGGTTAAGGTTGAGGTTAAGACAGATGACAGGCACAGAGTTCAGGAGCCGGGACGTATTATTAAACAAGCCACAAACTTATCCTTTACATTTATTACTGGCTAGGTCCTTGCTACACATGCTATTTATCTTGTAATTGGATTGTAATTGCATTTTGCTGCCAAATGGTTCCAGCACCACTTCAAGAGAGGTGGAAACAGAAGTCAAAACCAGGGTTATGCCGTTTCTCACACAGGAGGGCATGCATGAAGGAAGAATATTAGACATGGATTGCAGGTGAAACATAATTATTTTTGATAATACTGTGCCACTTCGTATCCTGAGCCACGGTCTCGCTCTTTAAAATGACAGTCCACTGCCTTTTTCCTACCTTCCTGTCCACCTTTACCTCCTCCTCCAGCTATAATCTAATTATCTCCTCTGAAATGCCACTCTTGTGCTTGCTGCATGTGCACAAATCATTCAGTAGGACAGGAGGAAGAACAACTAATTGAGAAAGAAAAATAACCCATGCAAACCACAGAGTGAGGGCCACTTACCACATTTCCTCGATGTGCCATGAGGATAGCAAAGTTGGTCAAGTGACTGCAAGAGCAAGTGGTGTGGCTCTTATTGGTTTCCATCAGTTTGCAGCCCTGAGTGGACCAGTATCCCATCATGCTTCGCTCTGAGTAATTCCAAAAGGAGCAGTTGGGGTTGTAGTAGTGCTCCTTCTGTGTATTACAGACCAAAAAAAGAAAGACAAATATTTAGCATCCAGTATTTTAGCATTCAGCTGAAAATGCATGACACACACTGTATATTTAATATTTTCACTTCTAATTTAGAGGATGTCAGTGGAACATAAAGATGAGGTGTGTACTATCATTGTTTTTCATGTTATTACCTGTCCAGCAAACATATTTTTAAATAAACCTGATTCTGGAACATGAAACAAATTAGTCTCAATTTGGGAAAATTTTAAGGTTACCTTGGCAACTTCAATGCAAAGGCAATTTTTTCTACATGTTTGTTAATATTTTGAAATTGACATCCTCTTACTAAAATATTTTTTCACTGTTAAATAAAAAATGACTAAACTTTTCCCCTGTTTTTTTCCCTCTAGTATTAGGAGCAGTGAAATAGCTCAGCGGTGTGGTCTGGGTGATTCTCAGGAGGAGGCTTACATCCAGGTGCTCCAGGGTGAAGATCACAGGGTCGGCCACAAACACTCTGCTGGACTCCTTTGTAATAGAGGCCGACAGGATGTGGGAGTTGACAGTGAGGGAGAGGTTGTGTTTGTTCAGGTCCCCCATTCCTCTCAGTGTGGCGTTTTCTGTGCTGAGGAACTGACCCAGGTGTTTGTAGAGTACAAATACCAGCTTGGCTGCACCTGCAACAGAAAGGAAGTCAAATGGGCAATTGTGCCAGCGTAAATTCAGTTATGTATCTTAAATATCACAAACATTAAGTATAAAGGAGGCAAAATAGATGCTATAGAATATGCTGTAGTAAAAAAAAAAAAGGAACATCTTTTCCTTTATCAGACTGACTTCACCCCACTGGAAAAGCTGGTTTACTGTTTGCAGTGCTTGCACTGAATGATCTTACATTATACAACATTACTTCACCCCACTGGAAAAGCTGTTTTACTGTTTGCAGTGCTTGCACTGAATGATCTCTCTACATTATATTTTCTTAATGTTTACATTTCATGTTTAACCTTTATGTCCTGGTGTACTC
Source organism: Kiunga ballochi (assembly GCA_037177335.1). Lineage (NCBI taxonomy): Eukaryota > Metazoa > Chordata > Actinopteri > Atheriniformes > Pseudomugilidae > Kiunga > Kiunga ballochi. The sequence goes on from JBAMIG010000008.1 coordinate 13,622,892, forward strand.
TGACACTTTTTTCTTGTCCTTGCTTTGCATCTGGTTTCAGTTACTCATTGCCACACACCTGCATTGTATTAGTCTTCACTTCCCTGAGTAAGTATGCTTCCAGGTTTCCTTGGTTCTTTTATACAGAACTGGTCTTCATCTTTATTTATCATGTGCTCTATATTTACTAAAGCCCTTTGTAATTATTGTTAAATAAAATAAACTATTTTTAGTCTACGTTGGCATGTTATGTCTCTCACATTGATAATGAAAAACCATAAAATCACTAAATTTGCATTGAAAAATGCCAACAAAATGATAAAAAAAATATCTGAAATGGACTTTTAATTCATTCTGTGATGTCTGAGAAAGATTGCTTGTTTTCACTTGTATTACTTTTAAGTCTGAATCACGGCTTTGGTAAATTTTAAGTCCACTTTCTGAAAAATTTCACACAAGAAAATCTCAAACTGTAACACTAATGGGTCACTAGCAGGTTTTAGATGTATCCCTTTATCAACCCACATGAACCAATTGAATTGGTCATCATACGGAACTTGACAACAAGCTGCTGGATCCACTTAATTGAAATAAAGTGTGTTGGATTAGAGAAACAACTGAAACCTGCAAGGCAACAATCCTCAAGGAACTGAGTTTGAGATCCCAAGCCAAACATAATTTCTTTATAACCTTCTTTTTCCCTTTTTAATCTACTTACATGTTGTACGGTTGCACTATGACACTTAGAAGATCTGTAATAATGACTCAAATAATTCTATTTAAACAAATCCCCAATTTGGTCACGTTCAAGCAGCTCTTTAATGGGATTTGACAGTGTTATTAATCCTTTAAGAACAACAGAATAGAGAACCAATGTACATTTTACATTTGAAAACCCCTTTTTTCAAGGTAAAATGCATAAAACGGAGGGTTAACTTTGGATCCTAATAGTGTTTGTCTAAACAGTGTTGGCAACAATAAAGATCCTCAGATGATTTTGTTCATTACATGTGTTGAGAACAAACACTACAGTGTATATCAGCACGGCAGGAAATGCATTAACTACCCTCTGAACACCAAGCTGACTATATTAGACTTGCAAGGTACAACACCCTACTAATAAGCTTTTTCCCATATTATTTTACTGTTCCTGTGTGAACAATGGTAAAACCATGGATGGCTTAAAAATGTCACCTTTAGTATGTGAAATTACTGCGAAAATATCAACAAAGCTCGGTTCCCAAAAAAACATTTAAAAGGATGTTTTCACAGCTTCTGCTTTCTTACCGTTTTTGCTATTGATTTTCACGGTGTTGGAGGAAAGCGTAAGAGTTGCTCCACCCTTGCTATTCTGAGGAAATTTGAAGTCTTGCACCGGGCCATCGGTGCTTAACACGTACACATCCAACACTGAGAAATAGTAGGAGGTGAGGAGAAAGGTTAAAGAGAAATATTACTCATAGGCAACATTTTAAAAGCTTTACATCGTATTTAATAGAGCTCTTCCGTTAGCGCCCAGTGGCATGTCTGGAAAGACTTGATGCTTATTGTAACAGTAGCAGAGTCAAATCTTATTGGCAAAATCCTGTAGGGTGCCATTTACCTAAAAACCCGTGTCACTAAGCTGTTGGTTGGCATTGTGAAAGTCTCTGAGGCAAAAGCAAAGTTAAAGGAACGACAAGTACTGCAATGAAGGATGAGTAAATGCAAGCACATAGCCGGCTGCAGCATGAATGTCAAATATTCATAGGATCAAACATATCATTGAGCTTTTACTTTTACTTTTTCTTTCCCCTGTGGGTTCAGATAACTCTGGGCTCGATGAGCAAATCTCTGAAAATCCTCCGAATTTCTGTAGCCCCGCTCTCTGGTATGCCAGCTGCCGGGTGGTGCTCCCTTTGAAGTGTGAAATTACTAAAGGGTCAGGAGGACATACGTATCAGCACACTCCCTCCTAAGAAACGGCCTCACTTCCACAGAAATATGGCTTCTGACAGACAAAGATGAGGAATTGTTCTCTGTGTTGCTCTCCCCCTCGCCTGGCTTTCATTTCTGTTTCTCTGCTTTTCTACTCATTTTGTCCTTGATTTTCACCCTGCGATGCCATTTGGGCTTCAAAACAGTGCTAATTAGAGAGAAAATAATCATTTTAAGCTTTTTCAGGTCAGGTAAGCCAGTCTCTCTTTAGTTGTGTTCTTCTTCATGCTCCACTGGAATATCTTCATTGTGGAGATTAGTCGGAGCTCAACAAGCTCAAGGATATTGCCTAAATGCAGTGATTAAATTATCAATACAGCATTTTACAAAAAATAATCAGTTAAACAAACGTACAAGTTACAAGCTTAGCTAACTGCTACTTAATGGGAAAGGCCCGGAGAGCAGATAAAGTGCTGTGTGAATGGAGCAGTGCCATTCAATTGGTTTCTTTGTTTTCCCCCAGAGGTCCGGACAGTTCATCTTGGAGCACATGTTCAATGAGGTGACTTTACAATGAAAGATTAAAAATCAATGAGCTATAAGACAAAAGGAGGGAGTGAGAAACCATAACCATAGCAACAAAGAGCTATGAGTGGAAACACGACAGGTCGTGCCACAAAGCTGGCTAAAATGAATGAGATTCTGTCGCTAATAGACTGCCTGTCGGGACTAATTTGCTCTTCTTTTTGCATTATTTCTAAAGCTGTGTGTTGAGTCAAATTCTATACCCTGTATTTTCCGAGATTAGAGGTGACTTTTTTTAAGCTATATTCTCCGTGAGAGTCTGCATGCATGTGCAAAAATAGTCAATTTGGGGAGTGCAGCGAAACAGGGGAGGGAAAATAATCAGCCTCATAAAACATGACTGACAGATGAGCACATGTGGTTATCTCTGTTTTACATAAACTTACTGATATTCTCTGCAGGTACTTTTACAATCGCAGGTTCAATCAGATTTTCTGCAAGGACAAACGCCCCTTCCTCCAGGGTATCCAGCAGCATTGTGGCAGCGTGCGTTTGTTCTGTGGAATTCATGTCTTTCCAAGATTTCAGCGCTTCCGGCCTCAGGAGGTTGTCAACAGTGTCCACGATTGCCTGTATCCATGGAGACAAGAGAAATGTCAGATTGCTGTCCCCTCCCATTATAACTTGCATTTAATAAGAAAATGGTGGGGGACTGGGAAGAAAATGATCAAAATGACATGAATGGCCAATAGGGACAGCACCAAATATCGCTCTGACTTCAAACAGATGACTTCATCAATGATGGTTAAATTAATAAGGAAAATACATGATTTAGTGAGTATTGTTAGTTATTCTCTTTTACAAAAAAAAAAACTTCAAAAAGCTACAGCTTCAATCTGTGAATTCTCTTATGAATTGACTTCTTTTATTGAATACCAAAACGCTTGAGAATATAAAAAGAAAATCGACTAAATGAGGCTGCATACAATGCTGCATTGTTAATTGTTTATTTTAAGCAACAATTTTCTAAAAGAAATACTCCCCTCGTGAACAATATTCATTTTTCCAACACAATGCTTTTGTTTCCAAAACAGGATCTGTTGATAGTATTCTCCTGGAGGAAAGGGGGCATTATCGTGAAATCCATGTCCAAAGTACTAGTGTCTATGTCAAAATAAGGGGAAAATTTCTGTTTGTTTTCAAAGGCAATCCTTTAATTTCCTGGTTTCTGATAAGCTATAAGTAAGCAAAACATTCCACCAAACCAACACAAGTATCATATGTTGATAAAACAAGAGTTTCCTTTGACCCTGGCGGGTGAGTTCATAACTCCAGAGCCACAAAATTAAGAAACAACATGACTAACTTAATAAAATCTCACAAAAATAGACAGTTGTACAAAAAAATTGGAGCAGTACTTGGTATGATAACTCAGAGTGACAATTTAACCATAGGTGCCATTAACCGCAACAGGACCCACCACAATGATGATAATTAACCACAACAAACCACCGTTCACTGCACCAATTAGTCACAGCTGTGATTATCCAAAACACTAATTGACCACTGTAAGGATTATCCATACGCCTGGACTAAAAAACAAAGTGCATCAACCACAGTCTGCACTGATATTTGATTAACCGCAGCACTTAACCACAGCATTCACAGTAGCCACAGCAATGACGATATCCAGACACAGAGCTCTAAGTGTATCTTTATACCTTGGGCTCCAACACAAAAATCAATCTCAGTGGCCCTGACCTTGCAGACAACCTGAAGATTATGTGATGTGACTTTGACCACAATAAATGTGTTTGTTATCTGAACAGGAGAAAGATACCAGGGGAGAGAGTGGAGGCAATAATATACACTAAATGGTCTCCCCAAACCCACAGGTAAGTGATCCTCTAAAGAATAATGACATCTAAAAGTAAGATATAAAAAAACGCTTTGTATCTAATTTGTGCTGAAAAGAAAGAATGTGTTTCCTGACTAAATCTGCTTTAATTCTTGCCTGGGTGGAGATCTATTTACAAACCACAAGAGGTCCGACCAGAGGAGCCTCTGCAGCTGACAACAGCTGGACCAAAGCTGACGGCGCCCTAAATGATAAGTCGACATTCAAACTGCTTCTACAATGCAAGCATTAGTACATGATCTGAAACAACAAAATATGTAGATTGCATTGCAGTTGTGCAGTGACGTTGTTAATATACAGAAATAATTTATTTGCAGACATTCTGTGACTTGTGATTACATCTGCAAAGAAAAAGCAAATCAACAAATTAAAAGAGTTCGTCTTGCAGAATCAAAAACAACTTTTTGCAGATCTGCAGTTGCACTCCAAAAGGGTGCAGCTAATAGCTCATTCAGCAGACTCTATTAATGGTGCAGATGTAGACAGGTGTATCATTACATTTTGTAACTTATTTAAGACATGCACACACCTGCACTAGAGCTATAAAATGTAGATACTTGTCACTCAAGGGTAATAAATTATGTATAAATCTGTGCCAAAACAACCCTTTTAACAGCAACAACTTCTTAAGATGAAAAGAAAATGTGAAAAATTCAAACCATGATTGAAAACTTGTTTGTGCAATCACATATCTAGCCTGCAAATGTGCACAAGGCACGAGCATGAGTAGAAAGCCTGCAGGAGGCTCCTTGCATGTGTCTTAAGGTCATTGAAAGAATATCAAATCCATCCCATGAGATCTGAGTATACACAAAGTTAAAGAAAAGAATGAGTCACCTATAGTATTACCAGCAGGGTTGTGGTTGGACTGTGACATGGTGGGTGCATATAACAATGTACTGGAGGCAAAGTTATCAACTTCAGTTGTGAAGAGGTCATACCCTATATAATTACTCCCTCCCACCTGGGAGGGAGAAATTAAATGGAGCACTTAATTCATTAAATGACTGCTGGTAAAAACAGTTGGTAAATGCAGTAACCCCATGAATATATATATAAACTTATTCCAACATTAAAGCCTTCACTCTTTATTTGATTTCCAAAATTACTCCAGCTGTGGTACAATTGTTTCTGAATGTTTTAATTCAGCATTTTCAGGCATTGTCTGAAAACCAGCTCCTTGCTCCAATGTAGAATGTAGCCTGGCGAGATTAATTCTCTCATTTCTGTGATTCTGCACACATTTCAAAAGCTAAATGTCCACAGCATTGCACTCTGAAACGCTCAAACATACATTATGCTACGGGAAAAGTTAAACCAAATTTGCTGCTTGTAGGTACAAAAAATCAGAACCACACTATGTACCAATCCATTCAGCAGATGTAAATGCTGTGAATGATTAAACAACAGGTCAACAATCAATCCAATTCCATATTTTTCTGCCAGTGTAGCAAAAAAAGACATGTCTAAGCAGATGAAAAAGTATAAACCTTTTTTCTTTTAGTAAAACAAGAAAAACCCAAACACTTTAAGTTCCTAGAGCCACTGAGTAATACACCAAATATGACCATTTATTTGGTGCAAGCATCCTCTCCTTTAAGTTTACATCATGGCCTTGTCTTTCATCAGAGCCTGCCCAAAAAAATAAACTATCATGGCAGGGAAAAAAAATCAAAAATCAAAATCCAAGTGAAACGCAAACATATTAATGGGCTCAGGAATTAATCCCTCAGATGAAACAACTACAGCTGGAGAGGAAATATTTTTTTCTTCTTTGCTGTAGGGACAGAGAGGACTAAGATTGTAGTATGTAAGCAAGTGACAATTGAGCACACTGCCACTTTGATCACACTCCTGGCTGACAGGGAGGTGCAATTACAACCGTGGGAAGGCAATTATTCACACAACGTGCAAAGAGCCAACAAGAGCGATGGGAAGAGTGAAATAGTGGGGGAGGGGGACGAGGAGGAGAGAGAAAAATGACAGAAAGATGTACAAGTGATGGGACACTGAGGAGGGAAAAATGGGACAAGAACCGAGTGGTATTGACAGAGGCATCCTCAGATGGACAGAATGACAGGAGAGCAGACAGCAAAGACAAACGATGAAGCAGCTATATTTTGTTCAAGCAGGTCACCTAGCACGCAGACAACTAAAGGCACAGAGACAGACAATGGTGCATGCTGAGAGTCAGACGTTTGGGATCGGAGTATATAGGAAAAAAAAGGGGGGGTATAAAGCAACACGAAAAGCCTGGCAGTTATACCTTCATGTACGCTCGGCATGTCTTCTCTCTTTTTTGAAGCTTTTCCACACAACAAGAGGATCAAGCATAAGAGACAGATTTTTGAGAGAGATGGTAAGAAAAGAGGAAGCATTAAATCATGCAACTTGGTGTCAATTACAGAATTAAGGAAAAGAAGGAAAGGAACAGGGTCTGTAAACTTTAACCTTAAAATAATGTGACAGCTCCAAATAGCTTTGCAGGAGATGTTAACACTGTTTGAGTCCTATGAATATGGATCAAATACAAGAGGAAGAAAGAGATGAGAAATGCACAAAGAGTAGGAGGGAAAAAATGCTGAGATTGGATTCCAATGCTCCCATTAGTGATGCTTTAAAATACACTGAGAAGATAAACATTCTGGGATGAGGTCATCTGTATTTGTTGTCATGGGGAAGATGAAATAGTGCTAGCTCTTTTGATAACCCTTTGTTAATTTATTAGTATAAAATAAGCCACATGTTGTAGCTTTGACAGACCTGGAAAAAGATAAAGATTGAATGTGTTTTTGTCCAGATTTCCACATAAAACACAATTAATCAGCTGAATAAGATCATCCTATGGTACAGATAAGAGGACCAACAGAACATTTAAAGCCCAACAAAACATAGAAAATGAATAAAAACTACTGGAAGCGTTACAACAAAACAGAAAATTGGTCTTTCAGAAAACACAAAGCTGTTTTGTGTGTTTTATGCTTTTCTACAAACCTTTTTGGGGTAAATGTGAACTATGTTGGAATATGAAGCAGTTATAATGACGGATAAACAATATGTACTTAGCCTGACTAGCCTTTAACTTAAAGTTCTTCCAAATGCTTTACGTTTTTATTTAATTCACAGTATGGTATTATAATTTTCCCTTCAGGGATTCTTTTTTTATTTTGTTAAACTTTCCTTTCAGTTATTTGCAATTTCTTCATATCCTTCTTCATCCTGCGAATAAAAACACTGATCATACAGCTTGATGATGATCCATAATTGCTCATTTCTGTTAAATGTTCTTGTCTCTTTAGTTACCGCTGTTGTTTTGTTACAATATGGATGTTTGTTGTGAAATATGTTATAAAGAAAACTTTTCCTAAATAATTTTTTTGTTTTCAGTTTTGATGTTGTATCTTGTAAAACCAGGTTTTCTTATGGAGCTCTCTTTGGGATTTGCAATGCATACTGATCTTTCTTCTAAAGGTGCACATTTTAGGTTTTAATAATACCAGGGTGTAATTGGTTAAAAAGAAGGCCAACTGAATGAGTCAGCTCCTGAGTCAAAGAAGTCTGTTTCAGGAGTAGCTCAATAGCTAAGGGAAAGCAGTTTTCTTTTCTTTTGCTCCCATCTGTTTTGCTTCTGGTGACAGGTGTGTGTCGCAGTAGCTGAAACAACACAAAGCAGTGATGTTACAGGCTACACCTGCAGAAGTTAAATCACTTAACATCAGCAAGCTCTGTGTTGCCCTGTTCTTCCTTTTTATTTCACTGCAGCACTGCAGTGTGTTGCAGTGGAACATCATAAAATTCTGTTTTCACATAAATCTTGCTCGCTCTAATCTCCGATAATAATTGTGTTGCTTTCTGAACATATGGACACAAACTATGGGTGTCACTTTGGTGAAAAGCACCTTGCTTACAGAACAACTACTGTCTTTATAGTCTGAATAACAATGTGATACATCACACTGTCACTCATCTCTACATGGGACTGCTTTCAGATGAGAGGAGTAGGTATGTCTTGGACCCACTCTTTTCTCAATGGGCGTCTGCAGAAGCTCCAGGAGGGAGCAGTTTTGCTCTTGTCAGCAATGAAGAGTTATTCTGTGTTGTTGGGGGACTTGTGGCCATTAGCTCTGATAAGGGAGCTCCCAGGTGAGCCTGTTTTCCAAAAAGCCTGTAATTGCCCAGGAGCTGCAGAGGAATGAATGTGCCCTCGGGGCTAGACCTGCCTCCCCTGCCCCCCTCACCTGGGACTGTGTGTGCAAGATAGTAAATGTTCATATATGAGGGTGCGCAGCATGGTCTGTTTTTTTTTCTGTAAAGTATCTTGATGTATGTCTGCCATAATGTAAACTCGAAGTTAGGGCTTAAGGGGACGAAGCTTAGCGACAAGTAAAAACAAGCTGGAGAGGATTTTCACAGCACCTTGTTGAAACTGCGTCCAGCCGAGTCCTTCTCGTTTGGCCTGAGTTCCTGTAGCTGAGCATCCAAGATGTCCACGAGTTGTTCCATTAGGCGCACAGAAGAGCTGACGTCTCCAGCGAACACTGGGCCCTGAGTGTGCCGAGCCAGCTCGTTGGCTAAATTAGCAGCATTTTCACCACTTCGGATCTAAAAGGAGCATCAGGGAAAAAACAAAGGAGGGGCGGGGGGTGTCAGGGAAGTGTTGGTGATGCAGGCCCAAGATGATGGTTATGTAACATCCACCTGAATAATTTATTGCACATACATCCAAATCCACTGCAACATGGTTTGCTCAGAAAGCAGAGCTTCAGTAACCCATAGATTTAAGAAAAGTACTTTGAAAATAAACCAGTGTGGATTCATCTAAAGCTGCCTTCAGTGATCTGTAACCTTCTCTAGCTGAGCACTGACACTGTCAAATTTCAAACTACACACACATTTCAAATGCTTGACAAGAAGTAAAGGAATCTTTATGGTGATTATTTTGCAGCAACTAGGCATTGCAAAACTTGCATTAAGGTTGGAAAGCATGCTAGATATTTCATCATCAGGAGCTTTAATGCTGTAGATGTAGCCAAAATTTCTACATAATGACACCAATACTGGCAGTTAAATCCAGGATCTTATATTATTATTACTACTGATACTTCAGAAAGTTAAATAGTGTAAGACCAAATATAAATAGGGAATTTATAAATTAATGAATAAATAAAAAAGTCTTTTAAATGTTATGGACTTAGACTTATGATGTCAAAAACAGAAACAAAAACATTGAATTCTATTTGTTTAAAAAGCAGTAAATACAATAGTCTTTTATTAAATCCTCATTCCAGGTATCCTGCATGGATGCAGCCTAACCTGTTTGAAAAAAAAACATATGTTTTTCTTCTATTTATTATTTAATTTGCTCTCTTTGTTCTTTGTTTTTCGCCTTTAGGGACCGCATCAAATGGAACCTCCTTACAGGATGAAGTGTATCCAAATTAACGTAATGTGCATGTTTCTGAGCAATACTATATACCTGTTGTTGCTGGGTGAGAACTGTTTAAAATCAGGTCACAGCAGTTCTATCACAAATTTCTACATTTTTTTCTGCCTGAATCTGTTATAGTTTGTGGATGTTTTTTAAAAAAAATCTTTTCATCTATTTTCATTTCGTGATTTTTTTTTCCCCGTCAAAAGTAACATGAATTTATCCTTTTCAGTAGGTTTGTCTTTCTGTTGCATTATTGTGCATTCAGGCTACAGAAGCTCTTATCTGTACATCTACATTTCTACCTGCGCGACTTCAAAGCACCAAGGCACTGAAGAAAAAAGCCCAGGCTCTTTGATTCTCAGAGGCTCTTGCATTTACTCTTGATGTTTTAGATAGCACGTTTTCTTTTTGCTACCACATGGTTTTAGCTCCCCTTGAAAAAGAAGATTTTCCTGATGGTTACACTTGACCTGTTCAGGAAATAAACCAGGCAAGCAGAGGGGTCAACTACTTGCACATACAGTAGATGTTTGATTTTGGTTGTGTTACATGCTTGTTTTCAGCTCAGTATTGTATTCGACAAACTCTCCTTTTACCTTTTGTGCCACTTGAGTCACCCAGTGGGAGGTGCAGTTGCTGAGATCCGGCCCTTTGGGGCACCATGTCCCTTTCACAGTGCAGAGGAAAGTGGCGATGCCTGCAGAACCACAAAACAAACAAACAAAAAAAGCCCAAAAAAAGCCAATCAAAATAGTTACATGGAGCCAAAACTTTGATCCGATACTCATGCTTTCTAAAAGCCTGACAGCAAATGTTCAGCAGTAAAAAGGAATTTAAAAAAATAGTGTAGGAACGTTTTGCCAAAAGAAGTCTGTTGCAATAGGATTGGGGAGTAACTAACAGGCGGAAAAAATAAGAGCAGGTTCAATAAACAACCCCCTGCCACACACACCCCTTCCCCGTCTTTCCCTTTTCACAACTTTAAACATCTCTTAAATCTCTAAAACGAGTCACTACTTCAGATTGCACCCTGCTGTACTCATAACAGCAACAGCACAGCACTAAATATAAAACTCCCTCCCTTTTCTCAACACGCTTTCTGTTGTAGTTTAATTCTCCAGTTGCCCCCTTTTATATCTTGACAGTAATGTCAGATTCCGTGACAAGTTACAAAGGTAATTTCAGCAAGATTACTGCGGCAGAATCATTGTCAGATAAACCTGTATATCTACATCGCAAAAGTATTTCCCTTGCTGCCGACTGCTAACATTTTTAGCAGTTTTCGCTTGTGCTGTGTATTTTGTAACCTTAACGACTTCAGAAGAACTTCCACATTTTAAAATAAATTCTCCATCACATTCATTAGTTTCTCGTGTGCTTCTTTAAAAATAGGAAATAGACATCAGTACATTTTATTCACTCTGAGCTCCGTCATATTCATTTCAACAGGAAATGGATTTCAACATAGAAACAGCATCCGGTTTTTCTTTCCTTTTCTGCTGGGCGAGTATAAAAAGCGGAGGGGAGCTGGCTTTAATAAGGCAAAATATGGTTTTAAAAGTGCCATTAAGGTAAAAAATATTCAACTTATTTAAAATAAATAAAGTAAAAAAAAAAACAACAGATTTTATTTGGCCCTGGGAGCTTTGTGTCTGGTTATTTTTTTATATTATGCTGATTCCCTTGATTGGTCTAAATGTATTAGTGTAACATCAAAAGTGCAAAATAGCAGTAGGGAAATGAGAAATAAACACATGCATTTGAATTTTAACATAATATGGCTTAAATGGTAAATCAATATCCAAATTCTTCATTCAGATCTACAGTATGGCTATTTTTGAAGTTGAAACATTGGGTTGTAGTTGCATTGGATTACATCATATCGTGAGATGGGCTCAGCTGTATTCAACTTAAATATGGCTTTTCTCCATATAAACCTTTGACAGGAGGCACTGTCATAAAATACATTGCCCCAACACTGCTACTGTAATTAAGTTTTTGGAATAAAATTACTTTGGAGGTTTTGTTTAATGTTAGATGTCAAAATTTCCCCATTTTTAAGTTTGTCGACTAAACTTAATGCCTGAAGATTGTTAACACAGCAACACTTAAATTAGTCCAAAGTGGAGTCAGGCTGTAACAACTTAAATGTATGCCTGCTAGCAGAATAAAAGCTCATAAATTAAAATGTTTTGAGATTTGGGACACATTTTTGTTTGCTTATGATTCAACAAAACTTGTTAATTAGAAATGTTTAGAGGCACAAGTGGGCAGATTGTTAAACTAATAAATTATAGTGAAATAAATAACCCAGGGTCACGTCACAGTGACAGCTACATATCTCACATAAGCCCAGACCATCTTCCTTTGCCACCTCATCCGGCAGGATACTCGGGCATTCCCTGGCCAGCCAAGAGAAAAGGAGGAGCTTTTTGGATATTGGGCTCCCCTTGCATCTTTTTTATTCAGCTATTTTTATTATTCTTAAATATGTTTCCTGCTGGCCCTGCGATGGACTGGCAACCTGTCCAGGGTGTACCCTGCTTCTCGCCCGTTGACAGCTGGGATATGCTCCAGACCCCCTGCAACCCCGTTAGGGACAAAGCAGTAGAAAATGGGTGGATAGATGTTTCCTGCTGGTCCAGCGGATTTTGTCCATATAACCGCTGGACCGCATCGAAGAAACAGCAGAAGGAAAAAGGTGGACACAAAATGGGAAGAGAAAAGATAAAGGGAGAGCGAAACAAAAAGGAAGAAAACAGAACACAACAACTGCAATCAAACTTTAAGACAAAAACTAAACAGCCAGCCGCCAAACCTGTAAAGGAACAGTAAAAAAAAACCCTGAGACGTAAAGGAATACCCAACGGACAACCATCCGGAGCACCTGTGAGAAGGAAAAACTGTACCATGAACAATGACGAACAAAAAAGCAACAGGCATAATGTGTGTTCACCCACTGTGAATGTGTATGTGTTTGTGTGGAACAGTGTGGTTGTTTGTTGGATGTGTGTACTAAACATCAAGGGTGAGCTGTGTTGAAGTAGCATACAAATGCAACCATGCCCCCGCCACAGATCAGAGGCAATAAGGTCCTAATCCCTGGGTAACCAGCAGCCATCTCAGAGAGCAGAACTAAGACAGCCCAATGCAGTAAAGGCAGCACGACCTATAAGGAGCCTGAGAAAAGCTGCAGCCGCATCCATCTCTTCTCTCCTCCAGATCGCAATGATTGTAAATGTAGGTAATGGAAATCTATTCCTTAGAAAGATGGCATTCGCATCAGCACATCCAATGCAGAATCACATATATTCACATTTTCTATTCCTCTGTGAACAATATTCATCACATTATTTTAACTTTCGGTTGTAAAGGTTTACATAAAGTTTCCACATGACCCGAAAATAATTGTATCAATGTCAAAGCTACAGTGTAGTTATAGTTACATTCAAAGGGCATTTAAATCCCTTATCAACACTTACCTTTGGTCCCTTTGGGGCAAGGCCTTTCAACAGAGATGCCTGTGTGGGTCTGGGGCCAATCAATGGCTCTCATCCTGGTCGTGTCGCAGAAGCGTCTCGGTGTTGGGGGCAGCAGAGGTATGGTAGGCTCAGCTGTTCCTGGGCTGCGGATGTCTTCAGATGGATCTCTTCCATCTCTTGGATCTGGTCCAGCAACAGTTATGTCTCCGTGCCCCTTTATGGTGGGTACATTGGTGGTGGTGGTGAATACCGCCGTGGTCTTAGATGTGGATGTTGAGACGGAAATATCCTCAATGGTTGGCACTAAAGTGAGACAGTGGTAAAGTTGTTAGTTATTGAGTCACAAATACCCTTGTCTTGACATCCTGCTGTTTCTGTCAGTGGGGGATCTGCAACAGTTGTGAATCCTGTGGTTTGATGGTGCTGGTAGAGTAACTGCTCAATGTAAGTCCCAGAAATAAAAGGATTGTGGAGATTTCATTTGTAACTTCACCACTATCCTCTTCTCACAAAACAAAATCAACACAAACAAGACATTTTTCTCTTGCTATCCTCTAGTTTACTTAAGCCAATAAAAGCCAATAAGTAAGATAAGCAATAGCAGTGGTACCATCTTAAACATAGCAGTGATTTTTTTCCCCTGCAGTCTTCACTGCGACTATTAAATGTCAAGAATAAAGAAAAATCATTTCTGCTTTTTACCTTTTTTCTTGCCTTGTTCATCTATCCCCTTTTGATAAAGTAGTGTGTGGACGGTAAACTACACTGCCCTCAGCTAAAACCATATATCAGCAAAAATGCAATTCCGCTGTATTCAGTCCACGCCTACCAAGCAAATCCATGTGAAAACACACATGCAAGTGTGCTTGTATTCTCTATTACTCAGGTGTGTTTCTGCCTAAAATCACTGCCTACACACAGATTCATATCTACTACAGAGTGCCTGGAGATAACTAGGAAATGAAAGCAGAAATGGGAAATCTATAAATTTAATATAGTATGAATAGCCAATATGGATAAAAGAAAAAGTGTGTTTGTGGGAATGTATGCATGTTCCTACAAAAATATCAAAGACACTTGTCTTGTGCATGGATGACCATAGATTTTCACCCACAGCCCCCTGATTGTATTTTGAGATAAAAGCAGCTTCCCACAATCGGGTCTGCCAATGTGAAAGGCACTATAGTGTTGCCGTGAGGTTCCCCGGGTACTTCTGGGAAAATGCAATATCATGCTATCTGACACTCCATCATCAGACACCTAGCTCCATTTCCTGAGAGAGAATGGTGACAATGCCGACATTTCACGTTTCATCATAATCAGTGGGTGTTGGGGAGTGGGGGTATTATCATCATTGCTTTTTTCAGGTAAAATATTTAGTTTTTTTTACAAGGCTGCGGGGGCAGGAGGCCACAGGAGGGAGTGGATGGAATAGCCAATGTACAGTTTGTAGTCCATGAGAAGAAGTATTTATGTTTTGTCTTTTACTTCTTCTAAAACAAACCTAAATCTTATAGACTACAATCACACAACAATACCACATTAAAAGAAACAAAAAAAAAATTCAAATATATCTTATAATGCATGAGAAGATTTTTTCATTGACTCAGGAAAAGTGAGAAGATTCATAAGTTGACTTGGTTGATTCAATTGACACATATAATGCAATACAGGGTTATGTGTAATTG
>JBAMIG010000008.1:13639617-13674251 GCA_037177335.1 Kiunga ballochi
TGCTTACCTACATATATTATCCCTTCCTCAGAAAAGTTACAAATAAGTAAATGCATACATAAACTGTTCATGTTTTTATGCAAGAAATTGCATAAAAGTCTGATATATTCAGATAGTTCCATAAGAAAGGAATGATAGAAGGGTCAACATAAATTCAAATTGCTTTCTAATTGAAAATATCTGACAATAAATTTAAAAGAATGAGTATGATTTTTACACATATGTTCAGATTATTCTGTCCCATAAAGTAGTATCCCTGATAAACTAGATGACTGGATGACACTACCCTCAGAACAAGCATTTAAACAGGCTTAAAAACGTATGATAATTGTCTATTTTTGTTCATTATCATTTTATTTTTTATAAGAGAAGCAGTTTTGATCAAAGACAAGATAACATCTTTGTGTGTTGTTTGTAGTCCCCATGTCTTGAGTTTAAAACCAGAGTGGGTAACATCAAAAGCATTAGATATGCACACATCTCCTTTCTACCACATGCAGTAATGTGCTCAAATGGCAGAGCTTGTGCAGCTTATCCTGATGCCTCTGCACCTTGCATGCTACAATTTTCTTTTGATTACAAAGAGCCAATTCCCCTCCAGAAAAAGGCTTGTGTCCTCTGATAGCACTCATCCAAGAGAGGGTTGCACCAATTAGCTACCATTTCTCTCAAGAGGCAGTGAAGTCACTCTTTATGGGAAATCTGACACCAAAGGCATACTGTTGCCATATGTTGAATAATGCCTCTTGTAAATAATGGGAGAGTTTGAGATTGAGCAATTGAAAAATGACTGTGACCAGTGTCAAAGCAGAGGGTGCAAATTAAAACAAAGCTTAGGGGAAGGAAGAGTGTCCTGCAAGATCAATCACTGATCGAAACAGAAATGAAGCAGAATTAGTTTCATTACTTTATAGCACCCTTGAGTCATTCATGCATCAATGGAAGATGACAAAATTACTAGAGCCTAATCAGATGATGAGAGGTCTGAATATTCTGTTTTATAGCCTATTCTAAAGGAGCTGTTTTTTTCCTCCCTTTTTCTATTCAAATGATACAGTCAGAGAAGTAAAACCTTACCTGTCCAGAGGGACATCGCAATAAAAGGACCATACGCCGCCTAATACTTGCTATTAAGGGACAGAGAGTGACCACTTGCAGCCAATTCAAGCTACTTGAATTGTTTTCAGTTTTGAAGATAAATAAATTACAAGGGTCTCTGTTGCCATTACTATAATAAACAAACATGCAGCTGGCAGGAAATTATCATCATCAAGTTGGAGCTAAATGAAATCATGACCAAATAACCTGTCATCTTGCAATTGTTCCTCCTTCTTTGAACATGACTAAATGTGTGTGTGTAGTTACCACATTGTACGATATGGTATGTTTAAAGCTACCTCCTGCAGCTGGCCAGGTATACAGTCAGGGGAAACATGGTTTGACTGCATGTAAACAGGAATAAAATGTGCTGGACCTCTTTATAAATCCATGTGTGATTTGGTTTAGCTCGACTCAGTAACAAGGCAGTCTATGAGGATAAGAGCTCAGCTGCAGTTGGTCTTTTGCCTCTTTACCAGGAGCCCTCACTGATAATTAATGACAGAGAAACAAATCCCTCAAGACATGAATTTTACATCAGGCTGTTTATATTCAGTCATGCTGTTCTGCTTGATTCTGGCTTATGTGACAAGAACTTGGAAGGTAAAGAGCCACAAGACAATTTATGAGTGGTCTCTAATTTGATGCAAAAGAATGTATCATTAACCTTGCAGAATGGAGGGAGAAGTTGTTATAAAATTGTCACAAGGCTGACAGCTTTATTGACACGTGTTCTTTTAAGCACAATAGATAAGAAAACTCTTCCCGACATAGCTTGTGTCAGTGTGGGGTAATTTATGAAGCCTGAAACTGAATACTGTAGAGCAGCAGGCGTAGCAGTCACAAGTAGACAGTATGTGTCAAACAGAGACGGCAAAGCAGCTCGCCACACAGACACATTCATGCGGATAGGAAGATATATGTGGAGACACAAATACACTCTGAAACTCTGTGTCATGTACACCTATGATTCCCACTAAAGAGTGTCCTTCCATAACCCACCAAGCAAAACCATTATGCTTCTTCCTAATCTGCTGACTCGTTTGCGTCAGTTTTCTATTGCCAGAATTGATGTTTCAGAGGGTGGAACACAGGCTTACTGCATGATATCTCTATAAATGTTCTCCATCTTGAAGGTTTATCTGGAGGCAGGGATACAAAAGAAACTGTTAAGGTGGGTTTAGATACAAAGGGTGAAAATGAAAAAAAAATCAAACTAGCAACAACAAAAAAGCTAACTTTGTAATGTGTGGAATGCTACAATGGTTTTTTTATTTTGCAATCTGCTACCAGATCAGTCCCAGCAGTCTTTCTGAGACAACGCCATCAATTTTACGCCTCTCCTCTTGAAGGTCTCAAATCAATGTTACCTCAAAGACAAATTCATTTTCTCCTTTCTCTGCTTGTTACTGTGAAATCCACTCTGCAATTACTGGCTAAGAAATCAATTAATGTCTTTTTCCATCACACAGGATACATTACAGGTGTCCATCTAAGTTTCTTAACTTCTGAACACTTCCTGTTTATTGTGTTCAAATTGCATGAGCACAACACAGGTGTAGTTTTCTGTGAAATGTTTTGAATAATACACATAAATATCAATATGGAAAAAGATGAAATATTCTATTCATGTAGCCAAAAAAATCCCTTATTATGAACCCCTAACCCTAAATATCTCTATAAATGTATCATTACAGCTGAACAATGTACAGAAAAGGAACACTTATAATAATGGTTGTTTGTTTTGTTTTTTAAAAAAGGAGAGAAAAGGCCCTGGATTGGTGTTTGTGGTTATTTCCCTCTGTGGTCGATGAATCTTAATGGGCACAATTAATTTCCTTTACGCCTCAAATGCCCCTCTGTTTCTGAGAGTGAGACATTATTTCAGCACCATTAGATTACCTTGGAGAATAGCTTGTTTAATTCAACAACATATCATGGGCGGCAATAAATCCTAATAGCTAGACAGTAAAGAAGCTAAAGGTGTAGATCTGAACAAAACAACTAATAAACAAGAACCAATTATTTTCAAGTGCCATTCACAGAGCCCGTTGTGCTGCAGCTGCTGTTGCTGCTAGCATTGGCATCTTGAGACGCACTCCTTTTTGAGCACGCAACTTTTCAAAAATGTTCCAGTAAAACATACTTAATGATCCACAGTGACAAGCTCTGCAGCAGCGATGCATTTCTGATCGGATCACAATGACAGAGCAGTGGCAGGAAAGAGTAATGAGTGAAATAAACAGCAATGTTCTGATGCTGCGGCAAGTGGCAACAGCCATCCTATGTGGTTTTTATGTCTACTGAAGCATTACTGTGTCTGAGACAGGACATTAAACCCTTAGTTAAAAATGCTTTGTGACGGCTACTTCCCTCCTCTCCCCGAGTCTCTTAAGAGACAAGGAAGGCAATTATGATAATTCACTTGTTAATTACATTTCCATACACCCATATGCTTACTGTTGAGCTAGTGGTTTGAATGTATGACAAACTCATTAAAGTTTAAGTATTTCTCATATCTCTATGAGCATACTCTCGAGGCTTTTTAGTTGTTCAACAAAACAGACACAAACTTGGCATCCCCCTCCCTTGGTGTCGAGTTATCATGCTGGGGAGATTCCAGGGAACAGCAGGAAAACAAACAGACGTGTTGACAAGAGGCCAGAGTTCATGAGCACACAGCCTCCATTGAAACATCAAACCCCTCCCTTTAACAGCACAGGTCAAGAATCAGATTTCCCCCCCCCTTGGCGACCCCTCCCAAATATCCAGAAGTCAAAAATCATAATCTAATATGGACCAGGTCTCGGAAGGGGGCAATCTGAGTGTCTAATTTATCATTGAGTCAGGTCAAGATTCATGTTTCCCCACTTCATGCAGGAGACTTCTCTGTGCTGTATAGAACAAATTGCTTGCTGTCAGGTAATTAAGCCCATTATGAGCTTGATATAATGTGCCTTTCCGATGACATGTATGTTGCCTCTCAGCACTTCATAGATTAATTTAAGACTGTTAACCGCCTGACATCATTCTTCACTGTAATAGATGTCTCTTTCCAGCCATTCTTCTGAACAGATGCACCACGTGATCCATAACTCAGACAGATCTAAGCCTTTGAAAAATATTAGCCCACAAAAGGTTGGCGATTATCTCCTCATCTGTTACAAAAAAATGTCTATAGCAAAGTTACAGAGGTAACCATAGAAACACAACTTGAAATCCTCTGATAGGGATGAGAGGATAACCTCTGTCATACTGTGCACAATGCTTCTCAGACATGCTCCCAGCATGAGAGGGAAGTTCAGGAGGGCAGTGTTCATAATGGTTTTGGATAAGGCCAGAGATTGAAGAATTTGATGGGATCCCTCCATCTGCTGGATTGAATACTTCAGCCTGCCTCATGGTAATAAAGAAATGGGTATTGTAGCGGCATGACCCCTCAGGGAGCTATCTGACATTCCAAGGTGAATCTGTAATTTGTGTCTGCAAATGAGGCCTTTCCCAGAGAATAACACAGCTCCCTTTTCTTTATCACACCTGAATTGCATCCAAAATTAAAAGGCAGCCATCTGTGACACTCCATGCTCCAGCCAAACAATAGAGGAATTAAACAAAGACAATAGACTACAAATAAAACGGCTGTTCTCACCTTCAGCAGGATCCGGTGGCCCAAAGTCCAGGTCGTAGCGCAGGATATAAAAGTTATTCCAAACGTACAGCTGGTTGTCCCTGGGGTTATAATCCACAGCGGTGATGTACTGGTACTGGTTGGGAAATAGGATGTCAGTATACTCGCCCTGACTCAGCTTGGTGTTATAGATGTAGTCGATTTGGCTCCGGCTGGCTTCACTTTCATTCTCCTCATAGGTTGAGCGCACTACATGCAACACGCCGCATACCATAAAGGCGTTGGAGGCTGAGCGTTTGTCATAGGCCGTCTCCCAGGTGGCCTCAAAGCGGAGAGTGTATGGGTTGAGCTGGCTCACCACTATGCGTCCGTTGTTCTGCTCTGTGGCATAGATTACCCACAATCCCCTTTCATCTACTGCAAGGTCAATGTCTGTCTTTCCGCCCCATCGGTAAGGTGAGGTGTCGTGATAATTGGCGTTGTTTACGATAGCCTCACCGCTCTTGATGCGTGTGCGCAGGTCAAACTTGACAATGTTGCGTGTGCGTTCCTTGTTAAAGAAGATAGCACCGTCATAAGCCACAAAACCTGTCCCATCCACACGATGGGGCAGTTTATAAGAGGTTGTCTGGCGACCATTTTTGAAGTCCTCTAGTGAGGCATACTCGATGAGGGTGTCAGTGCGGTATGGCGTCCAGGGCATAAAGAAGACTTTGTCTCCAGCCTGCAGTGGGTCTCTGCACCACGACCCAGCTTGCTGCTCTGCCTCAAACAGGAAGGTGGCGGCTCCTATCCCCTTCAGAGTCCCGGGACAAATGAAAACTAGCGATAGAGAGAAGAGTGAAACAAAGTACAACAAGGCAAAATGTTAAAATCACAAATTACACGTTTGACAGGCATAATTCTCGCTGCCGTGCGACTCAAGTGCAGGACAAAAGGATCGAGGACTGTGAATTTGGAGGAAGATTTTGACTAGTGCTTTTGTACTAATGAGTAGGGAATAAAGAAACAAATGTATGTGTCATAGATAATCTAGAATGAAAAATATGAGGTTACTTGCATCTCAAGGGTCTGCTGCTACTCCGTAACAAGAACAAAATAAAATTAAATGTGAAGGAAACAAGTATAAAAATCCTGCAAATGAAAGACATGGAAAATGGAGGAAGTAGAGGTCACAGTGTTTTTGTTTTGCTTTTAATCAAAGACCAGCCTGTCTCTAATGTCAAATGCCACATGAAGAGCTGGGTATATGGACACACTGCACATGCATACTCACATGACTTAGGTCATAAAATAAAAATGGAAAATAAAAACAAACAGAACTTCACATCTTGTGAAAAGGGTGAACAACAGATTATTAATGGTGGTGGCGGCAGCAAAGCAGTGGTAAAAAGAAAGTGGAGGTTGGGGAGTAGATAATACAACAGTGGTAAAGGATTTGAACTACTTCTGAGGTGAAAGGCAAGAGTAACCACTGATGGGTGAGGGAGGCCATGGCAAGGTTCCCATTTAAATGAATTAGTTCTGGATAAAAAGGGACATAAAGATTTTTTTGTTTTCTTGTCAAACTTTTTTCAGCCAGTGCCAAACTCACTCAGCCATCACTGCTATTTCACATCACGTGCTATGGGTGCAGCAGAAGTTGGGCCAAGCAAACTAACACTGAGCCAAATAAGAGTATATACACAAGTAGTCATTCTTCAAGTGTTACATTACTAGTAGAGGGTCCCAGGAACAAATCGACACTGAACAGTCGGTGTTTTCTTTCACATCGCAAAGCAAAGCTAAGTTTGCTGACCGTAGTTGTCATTTGAAATTCATTTCTGCAAATCATTTGGATTCCATGGGTGCAAACAATCCTCCTATGGGTTTAGCATTTGACAGGAGAGGCAATCAGGAGTGGAGGGGAGGGAACGTGAAGGGAGCTGTACTCAACACCACAGAACAAGGAGCCGAAGGAGGGGGAGGGAAGGACCAGACCACTCATTTACCTTTTTGCTCCACTTCTATTTCAGGCATTGGAAAAGAAAGCAAAAAAAGAGTGCAAAAAAGGGAGAGAAAGGTTATCATGAGTCAACTAGCAGGTACAAAGAAAGAGAATTAGTTGGAGGGTATGACCATGAAATGAACCACAGGGCAGCTTGAAGGAAGTAGAGCTGAAGGGGAAAAAAAACGTGTTTGATAGTGAAACGGCTTCTTATCCTAGGATATAAAAACAGACAAGTTATGACTAGAGACAAGCTATGCGCCATGCTTTCCAGCACATTAAACTTTTTATTCTTACCATCTTTATCTGCCGACAAAAATAATGCACTGGCCACTGTAAAAGCAGAATGAATCCCTCTGAAAATGTTTCCCCAAAGTGGCAGGAGGAAAAAATTCTTAAATTCCTGCTCATGTTTAGATGTAAAACATTCTTAGAAGAACAGCACAAAAATTGTTTTTGGCATGTCTTGACTGAGGGTGGAATTTGGTCAAACTTTCTAAACAGAAATCAAAACTTGATTATTCCAAACTTGCTCGCCCACACACGTAAAACACGACACGGTGCTAATGTTACAGCTCCGTCTCTTAAATGAGCCAACGAGAGCACCGGCACATGAGATGACTGATGGATAGTCGGCCTAATATGGAGTTTCTTAAGTGGACTGTTGCAGCTGCATATACTGGGTGGAGGGGCAGAGGCTGGAGACACTACATGAAAGATTGAAAGTCGGGGGGGGGAAAAATGAGAGGTTAGTCGTGGGGAACAGAACAGGAGGTAAAAGGGAGGTCTGTTTGAAAGAAGAAGAAAAGAGGAGTCAATATTTCTGAAATTGTTTACAGTTCATCAATTTAAATACTGAGTACTTTCACAGGCAGGACCGAAGCGTTCATCTGCATTTATGAACTACTCTAAAGCACCCTTTTAAGGAAGATTAACTTGAAAATAGCTTTGGATTTAACCAACTCTGCACTATATTTAATTAAAACCAGTGGACGGCTTGAGTTGATCTACGACTGAGTGTAGGAATTTGGTTTAATCTGGGAAAAGTTGCAGAATTATCTTACAATTTTAACTTATTTACGCTGACTTAAAGGAAAATCTTCCATTTCTCACAGCTAATATAACAAAACATGCTTCCCAATATATTTAATATGATGGGAACCATTTAAAAGGTCAGTTCACAGAAATTACAAGAAAACATATTTTCTCCCTCACCCTTAATGATGTCTAGTCAAGCAGACAGTTAATTTTTATTTATCCAGGTGTAGAAATATTCAGCTCAGAGATTTTTATCAGTACACAAATAAAAAGAAGAAAAAAATGTATAGTGCTTATTTGTTCGGTACAAAGTGGTGCCAATGTAAACTGATCACAGAGAGGTCTGTGGAATTGTCCACAGACACAGCAATGTAGTTTCTACTGCACATTTCTCCATTTAGGAAATCGTTAAATGCTATCAAGACAACAAACTCTTAACTAG
Source organism: Kiunga ballochi (assembly GCA_037177335.1). Taxonomy (NCBI): domain Eukaryota; kingdom Metazoa; phylum Chordata; class Actinopteri; order Atheriniformes; family Pseudomugilidae; genus Kiunga; species Kiunga ballochi. The sequence goes on from JBAMIG010000008.1 coordinate 13,647,811, forward strand.
AGATCCGTTTCTGCTGTTTAAGTAGGAGTCTTATATAGACATATACAGAACTCATAAACAGCATCCAAACCATCCAAATCCTAATCAAAGAGTCATGTGGAGTTTCTCTCTTTGGGTACTCCGGCTTCCTCCCACCTTCTAAAGACATGCATCTTCGGTTAATTGATCACTCTGAATTATCCTTAGGAATGTGTGTACAGTATCTCTCTATGTGTTGGCCCTGTGATGGACTAGCGACCCGTCCCTGTTGTACGCTGCCTCTCGCCTGCTAATTGCTTTGACAAGCTCCAGCTGCCCTGCGACCCTGAACTGAAGTAAGTGATTCAGAAAATGGGTCGGATGGATGATTTTTTTCCTTGCCTATAATGATATTAAGGAAAAAACACAGTATATAATATCTGTTGACAGTGTGTAACTTCTTTAGTTGCAGACTACACATTAAACTGACAGCAGCCAAAAGTTTAATCTTGCTGCTAGAGATTTGTAATCAATTAGCTCAAGTTAATCTCCCACCAGGGAAACTTGTCATGTCAGCTATCTACAGTAACGGTGTCTATAAAACTTCAAGTGAAGTTAACGTGACCTTTTCAGAAAGGAAAAAAAAAAGCAAATTAAGCCTATTTCAATTACCTGGTTTGCAACAAGTAAACCATGGCTGTTTAGCAACCTGAGAAGGTGGCAGTATTGAACATTATACATGAGCTATGCTATAAGAACTGGTCACAACAAAAAAAGCAGTAGCTTTAGTAATGTACATAAGGATGTGAGTAGTTGTCAGTAAATATTTTAAATTAGATGTTGAACTTGTACTTATTGTAGTGGTGGAAACTTGTGTGAAATCATGTTAATTCAGACTAATAAACTCATTTAGGTGACTATTCATTACTACATTGTAAATGTAATCAGCACCATAGATACAAGTGCACACTGACACCTTTTTTGTGATTATAAGTATCTCCCTCTGTTGACTGCTTGAATAAAAGTTTCAAGCCCTTTGTAAGGGCTTCCTTTTAAGACAGTGTCCGGCCATTGTCATTAAACGGGAAGTGCTGATTAAAAATGGTCATAATTTCATTGAAAATTTATTCCTAAGCAGGAGGAAAGACAAGTAGTTTAATTAGTCAATTGCTTGCTTTTGGTTTTTTATTACTTTATGTATTTTACAAGCCAGGGTCCAGATGCAGCATGGGACCTAGAGGCAAATGTCTCACATATCAAGTACAGCCAATAAAATCATTAAACTATACACATGACTAGACTCTATTAGAGGTAATTGAGAAAATAGGCTCTTTGTCATAACTGGGATATTGAACCTTTAAAAGAAGGAAAATATATATCTCAGTGTGGCTTTTCCTAACTGATATTACAATATTTCTCCACATTCACGTGTTGAAGTGTCATCTAAAAGACAAACTGTGTAATAATTTCAAATGAGCAGAAGCTCTAGTTATATCAGACACTTTAATATCACACAGTATGATATTTGGATGGCAATACTTACTATAGGGAACACACTCATACTGGACCTCTAAGTACTTGTAGGTGCCAGGGCATGGATCAGGAAAGACATCAGAGCCAGTGACAACCACACACACCGTACGGTTGTTGCACCTAGAAAAAAGAAAGATTGACCAGAAATTTCATCATGACTACCAACAGCAAGAGTACTCCGCAGAGACAACATAATTAACAGAGGAGGGAAAAATTCATTGTTACAATGACATTGATGAAATCCCAAGCAGCACTGTCATTTATACATTCAAGTTTAAACCTTGGCAAGAAGAGAGAGGGATAAAATCAATAAAGGTGAGTAAATGAAGGTGATGGGATGAATGACAGATAAAGTGAGAGATTGTGGCAAAAGTCATGTAAGGAATTTCTGTCTCCATGCCACTATTGAAAGAGAAAACATTCATTAAAAACACACACGACAGCTGGCAGTGACATACAGAGGACCAGGTTGGGTGGCCCCATATATAAGGGAGCAGCTCCTCTGCATGTTCACCCAAACAAGACATGAATGTGTCATCTCTGTGAAAGGTTATTTGCCTTACAGTATGATATGGTGTCCCTCAGCGAATTAATAGTCTGCTGTGTGAATTGCAAAGACTGCTTATATATGTGTGTGTGTGTGTGTGTGTGTGTGTGCCTTGGCACATGTTTCTGGGTGCTAAGAAGTCCAAATAAAGAGGTACAGGGAGGAAAAAAGAACAACACAGAGCATAGTTTGTGTAAATACTGAATAGCTTGATATTGGCTCCACCTCAATCAAGGTTTCTTGAAGCAGAAGGATTCAGAATGATGTGAATAGAAAGAGGCTAACAAGCAAGGAGGGAAAAGAAACTGGCACAAAAATAGAAACATTCAACAATTTGCAAGCTTGTGATAAATATTTCAGAAGGTCAGAAGCAGAGATGCAAGTCGGACATAGATTTGAGCACTTGACAAGAAACCATTAGAGATCGAAAATGCCTTGTCATTGCACAGGCCTGCACCAAAAACACATTTATTTGTAACTGAAGCAGGATGCAAAAACAATATATATTTTTAAATATGACTTTTCAGTAATATGCTTTTGCTCAGGAAAACCTCCTAAAAGGGCAGATTATCAAACATGTATAAATCTAAAATGGACAAAAAAACACAATGCAAAGTTCTTTGTGGAATTAGAAACATATTGTTAGTATTTTCCGCAATGGTTTAAACTTCCACACAAATCCAGCTACACACGATGTGGACGTTTCCATTTGCTCTGCAGCAAACCCTCAGGTGAGCAGCCACGGGGGAGAACGGTTGCTGTATCAAAACCCGAACCGACTGACAGCAGGTAAAAGCAACGGCATCACCTCAAGTACATTCACAAATATTCTTTTCACATTGACTGTTTTTAAGCCTGACTGACAACGGCTTCCAGTGCTGGAAAATAAACAGTTCTCTCCTTGTATGTTTTTAGAGATATGTGCCTGACTCCTTTTCTACTCAGTACGTGTGTTTTAATGTACAGTTAATTGTCACGGCTGTTAACACAAAGAGGATATTATGTAGCTCATTATCTTGTTTCAGATATGCAATACAGTTAATCAAATAAGCTAAATTACCGTCACATTCATTAGCAAGAATACATCAGTTCATTTGTCAAATTACTACCATAATAACATCTTAAAAAATAAAATCTATACTATCTAAAATGGTCAATTTAAAGGCGGTATCTTTTTGACAAATGCATGTTAACCCTAATCTTTGCTTGTATACAGAAAAGTTAAGCTTTAATGTCAACAGTGCAGAACCAGTTTAATATTGCAAATAATTTATTGCTCAATTTTTCCTTCCACCTACATGGGAAAACACATTTGTCTATTGGGGTTATCTGTGGCATGTAGTTGTGTACAGGTAATCTGATGTGAGCAGTGTGATGAAATTAAAACCTTTCAGTTAGCTGGAAACAAAAGCATTGACTTAAAAGACAATAAGTTGTGGGATGAGTCTCTACAGGTTCATCACTACAAGAGAAACCTTTTCATGTTCGATCATTTGATCTTTTGAAAGAACTAAATATTGATTACCATGTAGTACCTTCATGCAAAGATCTGAATACTTTTACCACAACTGCTAATTAATTTCAAACAGTAACAATCCATTGAGGCATTTTGCTCTACTTTCATATTTAGATGCTTTGAAAAAGCAGGAAGTGTTGGTTTGTATTTAGTTTTTAAAATTAAACAAATCACTACATGTGATTTTTCCGGTACCCAATATAATCGCATGGTGATAAGGTGTTTTAAATTCTGCTCTCTTTCTATAATAAAGCAGCACTTTTGTCCAAGTAACAGATTCATTCTGATAGTTTAAAGCAGCGATGGGCAACTTGAGGACCGCAGTCCTGTAAATGTTAGGAATTTCCCTGCTGCAACACACCTGACTCAAATCAATAGCTAATTAGCTGACTTGTGCAGAGTCTGATGTGAAGCTCTGCACAAGTCGACTAATTAGGTCTGATGTGTGTCAGGAAACTTCCCAATACTTGCAGGACTGCAGCCTTTGAGAACCAGAGTTGCCCATCCCTGTTGTAAAGGGTCAAAGAAGAGGTGGCCATTGAAACAAGGTAACGGAAGGCAGAAAACCAGGTGTATTTTGCCGATTTATTTATATATAAACATTTTTTTGTGCACGAGTGTGAATAGTTTGAACCTGTGCTGGTTGTGAGGTGAAGGAAACAGAAGCAGGCAAGGGGAAGGGTCAAACACACCATCCATTCACAGCATCTGTCTGAGGGAAAGGTCTCCTTCATATTAAACAGGGTCCACTAACTTGAGGTTCCATCACTCCCTTCATACATCTTACATTTAGTCACTTTTTTTGTCAACACCAAAACAATTTTTCTTGACAAACCACTTTGATACAACCTTTGTAGAAAATCCAGCCATCTGATTTCAGGCTACTGATGAATACTTTCTGTTGCAATTTTACAAACCAAGAAAACCGCCACTTGTGAAGCAAACATCCGACTGCTTTCATCACCCCAGTCGTGTTTAATATGTTTGTTTATCCGTCTTTGGGGCTTGCCTTTTGTTAAACTTGACAATTTTGATGGGGCATTGCAATTGAGGTTTAAATACCCTTGTTCTACTTTGCTGCACACCAATGGTGGCCCTATCATGGTCACCAGAAGATCTGAGTGCTTCAAGATCCACAGTTATCATGTCAACTTTAATTACAGTTGGAAGCCCATTTCCACTGATCTGAATCATTACAATAATTCTGATTAAGAGCTTTTGGAGCATGCTCTTCATAAAGCTTTTGCTGCACACTGTCTCCTGGGAATCTTTGATGGAGTTAAGTTTGAAGTGCAGACCCACCGAATCTGAATCTGACTTGTCAACAGATGTGTAGCAGTTTGCAGTTAAACAAAAGGGCATGGACATTCTCACAGAAGCACTGCATTGGGACTGAGGTGTAAATTTAGAACGACAACAGGACTACATATATTCATGAAGCTCTTCTGTAGAGCTTCATCTCATGGGAATAAATACAGAAGAAAATGTAGCAGGAGGAATCCCAGAGGTTTGACATGGTGGGCGATGATGCTCAGAAGCTGGCTTTAAAAAGGGGGCAGGTTAAGACAGAGCAGTGCATTACAAAGCGAACTGTGCTGGTTACTATTTATGAATAGTTCATCCAGTGCCCTTTAAAAATACACACACCTCTAGGGGTAAGCAGCAGTCGAACTGAAGTGTTGCTGCGCTGTCGTTTGACAGTGAGGCAGCATCCTGTGAGAGGGTAACCAGGATAAAAGGCATGATGATGGGCATGGCTCACTACCTGAGGCAAAGCCTCTTCAATGAACTACAAGTGTTTGAACAAAGCAAGCACAGTCTTGCAGATAGGGAATTAAGAGAGTCTTCGTGTGACTTACGTTCTCTCTGAGATATGCCGATTATGGCTCAAACAAACACGACAACGTACAGCTGGTGTGAAGAGCTCTGCTGCATGGATGTCGCCTCCTGCCTGTCAAGAATTAATCTGCGCCACATCTTTATGTTTGTCTTTTTTAAAGAAGAAAAACATAGTCTAATGCACTATGGTATAAATATTTGAAAGATGTACAATGATGGCATTTTGACTGTACGTATTCAACTGTCAGCACATATTATGCTGTCTTTCAGATTCTTATATTCTATTATGTGCATAGAAGCTCTGCACAGTTACAAAGCCCACAGCAATGAAAGCTAATCTTTGCTTATAGAAAACGCTGCTCTTGGGCTGCCCAAAAAACCTAGTTTATTCCTCCGGATTTGTTTATGTTACTTAATGACATCATTGTATAGCATTTACATAAAACCTCCTTTATTGTTATCCTAAAGAACATAAGCTGAAGAAGGAGTAGCTGCATTGTGATTTGCCAGTTCTCTGACCAATCAGAGCTGACTAAGCGTTTCAGGTAAACGCATTAATGGCTGCCAAACAACTTTTTTTTTGTTTAATCTAAACGTTTACTGTAAAAACTGCATTCAAATGCCACTGCTTTGAAGTTTTGTTGTTTTTGCATATGGGAAAATGATTTGGCCAAGTTCGAGTGTGCTCTGAGAGCACTTCTACCACATTGTGAATGCGCTTTCTGTGCACACACCGAAGACACCCTGGTGCTAGCCCCCCCAACCAAAATGGCCCTCAATGTCTGCAACGTTACGCTGCGATTAAATAAACTGCTATGAAACACTGGCTACACAAAGATCTCTGCTACAGCAAAGTCAGTAAGTGAGTATCGATGAGAAAATGTAAGCATTTGTTTGTTTATTTGTTGTTTTTTTTTTACATTGAGACTTATGTATACCTAAAATAAAATAATAAACATGTACATAAAATAGGCTTTTTACACCCTTCTTCAGCGTGCAGTAGCTTGTATTTAGTAGAGGGGGGGAGGCCAGTTTTTTCCTTCTCAGCTTCTGTTTATGTTTGTGAAATAAGATCCCGCTGCTCCCCAGCGCTTTACCTTTGTGATATAATCTTGTAGGCATCAGGGAGGTAGCAGTTGACGTTTTCCATCTGGAACGGGTCAGCGTCACAGATCTTGTCATCAGTGCGGCCGTAGTTGGCCGTCTCGATCATTATGACATCACTGCCCGGGCAGCGAAGATCAATTGCATACCCTTCACATGAGAGTTCTCTTCTGACGAGCCCGAATGGCAAGGCTGCACGGCCGAACCCTGACACAGAAACACACAGGGACAGAAAAGACTACAAATCACAAAGTGCATAAATTGGGGGTTCACTGCTTTAACACAATAAGGCTGCACATCATGCTGTAAAAGTCTGCTGGCACAATATAAATAGGCAGCAGTGGTCCAATGTTTACCACAGTTTTAAACAGACGGATCATTACACACGATCCAGGGATGGAGAAAGACGAAACAATTCATTTCTCCATCCTTCTGTGGTCAGGGCTGTCACATTTTTAGACCCAATGGAGAACAGTGGTAATCTAATAAATTCCTAAGCAAATAAAAAGGTTGTGGTGCTTCAGGATGGTCTCCTCCTCTGTAACGCATCCACCACCAGAGTCAAACCTGTTTGGAAAGAGAACAGTTTGTTGTATGAACCTACTACGCTTGTTCCTAGCGTTATTTGCTCTCCAAAGAAAGGCAGAATGAAAAGCAATATAATCTATTTTACAGTGCCGGCAATCGAACAGGGGACAGTCTGGAGTCCACACAGGAGGAATAATCTATAGATGGAGCAGAGAGGCTAGAAGCAAAGCCAAATGGCTCTACTTTGGATGAAAATGAACTATTACGCTTTCATCTATGTCCCCTCTTAGTAAAGTACACTGGAATGAGTTACTCTTTATAATTTCTCTTTTTTAAAAGTAATGAAATGTACAGTCATAAACAATATACATAATGGGGAGAGGGGAAATGGAGATAAAATGTTTGTTAACTATAGGACTAAAATCCAAACTGAAGAACCAAACTGTCTTCAATTCTGAGATAACAATTATAAAATATCTAAGTGGAACATGGAAATGTGCACTATTAAAGAAGAGCAAGTGGAGCTCGGCATGAACTGTCAATAATGGCTGTTGTTTTCAGCACTGGTGGGCCCCTGGGGGAGCAGCTACCATTTGTATTTTCTGCACTGCTCTCTCCTAATTAGCCCTCCTTTCAGCCTGTTACCTTTTCCATGCTCCCATTGGCTCCCCAGCATTGTCATGTACTAACACTTACCACCCTGGGTTCACTTTGCCCCCTCACTCTAATTATCCACACACTTTTGACAGTCGTGGCCTGATGCAATTAGCATTGTTTGAACTGCTCAAAGCTGAAGCGATTCCGACTTGAAATTCCTACCCTTAAAACCCGAGCCACATGTCTGCTAGTCATTTCAGCCTGCTGCGCCCAGCTCACTTATAATGATATTCCATGTAACTTTGCACATGCCACACCAGAAAATAGAGAAATGACATCTGCGAAGCCTTTACTGTTGAGAATGTAATGTTAAAGTCATTGCATATTAGGAAAAACTTCTGCACACACTAGTAAAGGTAGCAATAGAACAAAATATGAACTAATGGTATAAATTCTCTGGCATTCAGCCACTAGACATTTCATTATAAAACCATGATCCATCTAATGGCCAGTAGATTCTGCTTAGCTGGAATGTTTATCACCTCATTAGAAGACGTCAGTGCAGCCAAATCATAAGTGAAGGGCTGTGGGGTCACTTCATCTTTTCCAATAACTATGACAATTACCCAAACCTTTCAGAAAACCTGTCCAGAATAGTGGATGATAAAACACAGATAGAAGTCGGCAGCTTTACTGCGAAGACTAATGATCGCCCCGCCTGCCATTCCTTGTGGAAGGAGTGATGGGTTTATCACAGCAGCTACAGAGAACAGACAGAACGAATGCATCTCGTGGGGTTTTCTGGCGATAGGGACAGTCTTTCAGCTAAAACATCTTTGTGGACACACACACACAAACACACATGGACGCACACACACCATCTGTCTTTTCAAACTTCCTCTCTCTAGCTGTCCAGTGGTGGTTCTACCCATCTATCAGAGAACTATGGCATGATGGCATGCTGTTGTCAACAGAAGCCAAGCGATTGATTAGACCTGTGCCTTGCTGGCCACATCCTCCCTTGCCTGTATAGATCACCCTGGTCATAGGATAACACTACATCAATTAGGAGGAGTATCTAGTCTGCGCTGGTGGGCAAAAGAACAAATTGCTTCTTCTCCAAACTGCAGATAGTCCTGGTCTCATTAATGACTGTCTTGTCAACTTGTAATCAGGCATGTAATGACAAATCTGTCTAAAAAAATCTTAAACATGCTGTGTTTAGTCAGGCACTTTTTTTTCTTGACTGTGGTAAAAGTAAAGCTTAATTCAAGGGACATTTATTTTTGGCAATTTAACGATGTTGCCTGAGATCCCAGGATTTAGGCAGAGCTAAAAAGGAAAAACCATGTGACAACAAAGGTTTCTGGATGTGTGGATTCTTCTGTGTGGATTTCTTTGGTTTAAACAAGTTTTGTGAGATTTTGAAATGAAGGCAAGATTGTTTGTGTGCACAGTGTGTCTTGGTGGGGGGAGAAAAGCTTTTCATCTCATGCTTTGTGCTTTGTTTGACTGTTCAACTTTGCAGGAGTTCAAAATTGCGACAGAAGGCCACCAGCTGCAGAGAAACTGGTCTCAAGAAAACTATAGGACTAAATTCGCAGCACAAACCTGGTGTAAGTGCGTAGAGAACAGAGTGCTTTTGCTGTAGCAATGTCTCTGATATTAAATTACAAAATCAGTAAGAAACCTGTAAACTCGAAAGGCACCATCTTGTCAAATCACCGTGGTAACCACTTTGACTTAGCAATAATTGGCTCTGATCCTCATTCCTGCCCTTGTTGACATGAGGCCTTATCATGCATTCTGGTCAGTGAGTGACTGTGCGGAAAGTAGCTTTTCAGATTCCTCCCCCTGACCTGCCTGCTAAGCCGTCTATTGAGCTCAAGAGAGCAAAGCAAGGCTGAGACTGCAGCTCAATATGTCGCATTCTGGATTTTTCCCTTTAAAAAGAAAAAAAAAAACACGACAGCCTATAATTCACTGGTGACAATCCCCATCATAATACATATTTTGTTTTCCATCAACACCCTTGAAATTGTAAGTGGCACTGTGGCTCAGATGGGTGCATCTGAAACCATCCACAGTTACACTCTGTGGCGTTTAAAACCCTGGAGATACAACAAAAAGATAATGGAGGCTGGTGTTGAAATATTGCCATTTGGCAACTGTGAGCTGCAGAATGCAACACAAATGTTCAGGTTCATCTTTGCTGTTCGATGTGTCAGGTATCAAGAGTGCATTCATGACTAACCTTTAACCCTTCAAGCTGAACACCAGCACATCAGACGGAGGGAGAAAAAACTGAAGGAATGTTTGATCAAAAGACAGAGTAAAAAAATGAAAGTGGACCACTTTTTAAGGGTAGAAAAAGTGACTAGGGCTGGCACAGACAGAGAGCAAAGGCATTGGTTGATGCTTGTCATCCCCCATTAAGGTTCCTTTGATTGGCCTTTGTGGTCCTGGAAACGGCAAACAGCTGCATGCAAATGGCCCTGTTTCCCCGAGGCTGGCCCCCATTGTTCTGAGCTTCAGTTTGACGGAGACGCTTTCTTTTGCAGCATAAAGGAGGGTGTAGCCTTTAGTCAAATAAGAGTGTCCCCACCGTGGTCACAGCAGGAGTACTCCAAGATTGTTTGTCTTTTTATGTTGTTTCATTCCTGATACTACTGGTAGCTAACATCTCTGGAAGAAAGAAGAAAAGCTTGACTCCAACATTTACTCTAACAGCAGAAGATGCCTCTTTAATCCAATATCCGGAGTGACCGAATGGTCATACCACAGGTTTTACTATTGTGAAGCAAGGATTTTAAATAGAAACTTGTATAGTTGGCCAAACATAAATAGAAATGACTTCTCAGCGAATATGGCATAAAGTCTCATTCATGTTATGCTAGTTTTCCACAGCCTCCAGCTTCATGGCCCTTTTATTTCTTAGGTGTTCAGTCAGTCTCTGGTTAGGGCTGAATGATTTATAGATAAACAGCATATTGATAGAAAAAAATCATATTGATCAATGTCAATATCAAAAAGCTTAAAAAAGGTGTCATTTAAGTGAAGTCCTGGCTGTTTTATGCTGTGGCATAACAAATCAATGCACCCTTGCTGGTTTTGATGTAAATCAATTCAATTACAATTTATATTTTCCTTGATTTGATTAAACCATGCATCAGTATGAGATGCATTCTCAATTTTCTTTACCACAGCATATTCCTATTATCTGCATTAATAAATACAAGCAGTTATAAACTGATTATCTCCCTGTGTATTTATAATTGTGCTTTCCACTGCATGGGGTACTTTTTTTTTTTCAAAACAACACCCCCAGTACCATGAAAATACAGATACTGCAATGCTGCTGCCATTGGAGTACTGTAGTACTAAGTACAGTGACAACAAATAAACTAATAAAACCTCTATTCATAAATCTAAACCTTTGTTCATTTGGTATCTTAATATACTACTCAAAATGTTCCCAAATGCAGAAAATGACTACCCCACAGATGTGAGGCATGCAGAAGAGAGGTGGGAAATTAGAAAGGAGATTTGAGATTTGCAAAGTAACACCTGCTTTTCAAAAACAAATGACACCCCAACAAGACTTCACTAAGCCAGAACAGTTCATATTTCATTTCAACTGTAGCAAAGACAAGAAACACTGAAAATCAAGTTGGACATATGGCACCATTTCCCATGACACCTTAGTCCTCGCTCCAGTCCACCTTGCTGGGAATTGTTTCTAAAGACAGTGTCAGACAAGACCACAAACCATGGGGCTACACCAGCCTTTCCCAGACTGCTGCTATCAGACACTCTTGATTCCCATATCAGAATTCAAAAATAGCAACTAGCAATATAGGATCGAGTCCATTTGCGGTTAGATGAAGCACTCTGAGTCGTATCCCTTTTCTCTTTGGTGGGATATGAATTCTGTATCACAGGTTTAAATTCCAAAACCACAATTTGTATTCATGACCGCTACCCACTTAAATTTATTCTTTAAATGATTTTTTTTCATTTAAAAAAAACTAATAATGTTCTTAAATTATTTAAAGTTAAAAGTATTGAAAAATTGAACATGTTGACATGTCTGGTTGAGAGGGTTTTAAGAGAAGGATTTGTCATATTGCTGAGGTTAAGTGTGACTAATCCCACTCCTCAGGTGGGTCAGTTTATAGAAAACTAGATAGTATCACACCAGATGGAGGCATGTAATAATTTTTTCTTTGGTGAGCAGTAACACTTCAAACAGAAAACGTGATATTTCTCAACCAATCTTATGTTCATGTAAAAACTACAGAAGTCTAGAAAAGCTGAAAAACACTATAGGAATGCTACCTTTTTTCTTTTTTTTTTAATTTTTAAAAATTGACAATACTCTTGTGTTTCTGGTAAATCCGTAATATGGCTTGAACTCTAGCAATTAATTTGTGTAATTGGCCAAAGATGGGAAACATATTAAGCAAAGATGAAGCTAACATAATCAGCCTACATTTAAGGCAAAAGAAATAAAGCAATATGAATCACTTGTCCAACACACTCCACCAAAGAATGACAAGGTATTTGTGGCCAGTGGCAAATATAATTTGTTAGGTCAATGCATGCAAGTATATTTTTAGGACTTAATACTCTATACTGTTTCCTTTTTATTTATGAGGATGTAAAGTAGGAAGTAAAAAGAGACTGTAAGGTGGATGAACCTGGTTGACAAAGGTGCCACATTTGAGTCATGCTGCTACAATCATAGCAAAAGAACAGATGACATAATGCCAGTGTCTGACTTGCATTGAAGAGTTAGACATACTAAGGTGTGTTTTCTGATGATGACATGCTGAGACTGGCTTTCTGTTGGGGAAAATAAAAAAATAAGTGTGTCAAAATGGAGACAAAGTACATCAAATGATCTGGTACTCTTACCAGGATTAATTCTGTAAAGAAAGTATACACCAAGTGAAAGATACTAAAATTAATTGAAAACAATAAGGAGTAGACACAATGTAGTGGGCATGCCAGACAAGTAGTTGGTGGTTAAACTTTGCAAAGACACACCCAATGTGTAGCTTCTCCTCATCAGACCTGAAGACATATAACTACTTTTGTGGTGTATTTGTCATCTAGCGCACCTTTCCCCTAAACTGTGTGTTCAAAGATTATTTTAGGGGGTTACCAGATCAATGAAAAAAGCCTATATTTAATCAAATTTAGAATTTTTTATTAGGGCTGTAAAAAATGAACATGTCAATGCAAAGATTCTGTAACGTGTACACTTTTAACCCTTTAATGCATAAACTAAGTCACTAGTCTGTTTAAAAAAGATGAATAAATTTAAGATTATCATGGTAAAAGAAGATGGATGGAAGAGGAGGGACTGACATCACTGATCACACGACTTCCTTAGCAACGCATAGTGAAGGGTACAAACAACAGTGTGGTTCGTTAGACCACTACAATCTAATAATGTATTTTATAGCAGTCTGATTTACTATAACGTCACGTATTTACTACAAAAAGTTGGAAGTTATCAGATATGCAGCTAAACTTTCTGGCATTGAAAACTAGAAGAAACTGCCCGAGTTCAGGACCCCACTACCCGACTCAGTGTGCAATGTGGGCGATATTGCGGAGTATTTAGTGGAAAGCACAGGTAAGACATTAAATATATCTAATGAAACACCTAGTGCACATTTTTTCTGTAAACTATTTCCTTTTAGTTTTTTTTACAACTTCCTTTTTTTAACTAGAAAAACAATCTGATACTGCAGACGTCCGCTTAGCAGCACCATAATGTTACTGAAAATTTCAAAATCAGCCAGAATCCAGGATCTTTTCTGGATCTCCAACAAAAGTTAATCATTTGTTCCTAGTGACTCTCCCAACATATTCTGAAAATGTAATCAAAATCCATCCGTAACCTTTTGAGTAATCTTGCTAACAGAAAAAACTTGGCAGAGGTAATTACAGGTGTTTTCTAAAGAGCACAGATGAGGAATTTTAGATCCTTAGAGGCCTATCCTTTTTTTGTTGCTGGTTGGGTGAAAACAGTGTTCAGCCACAAAACGGGACCCATTAATGTGATAAACAAACATAAAAATAAAATGTCTTTCTTATATGTAACTAAATAAACACACAAAACCAAAATGGCTTCTCCTCTGCCACACAAAGTAACTGGAAATAACAATACATATTGTATATATTATTTCTTTATACTATAGTGTCATTTGGTGAAAAGTTGTAAAACTAAGTAAACTATAATATAAAGTAAAGACTGGCCTTTGATGAAGTGTTGTGAACAAACATGTATAATCAGACTTGGGTCCACTGGAACTGTTTGTGTTGCTACGCCTGATTGTTGGACCTCTTCGTTCTGGTTCTGTTGCATAAGAAGGAATCTTATAAAAACTTAAACCCCTTTTCTTACTTATATTGTTGTGACAAAGCACAAAACAGCAACCTTTAGGCAGTTTTACGGTTTTCTTGGTGAACTTTTTAGTGTGTTTCTTGTATGGCGGCCGAATGTTTGTACCCTTTACCTCTGTTACTAAGGAGGCACGTCATGTGAATTTGGCAAAAGCCTGAATGTTCGTCCCCTAGCATACTAGCTAAGGGTTGCGGCTCAAAATGTTTGGGAACCACTGATTTAGCATAACTCAACAAAGATTTTGTGTTTTCACAAGCCTCACAACAGCCTTGTGAGGCTACTTAAACTGGAGGACTTGATCTGTAATGAAAAAATTTACATTTGGAAAGAGCAAACACTAGTAAGACAATTAAACCAAAGCTGAAAAATAAGGAATTTGCCTTTAGACAGTTAGCTCCCTTTATAGGACATCATTTGGATGCTATAGAAATAATTGTCTGGGATTACACACAACAGAAAAATGTTTTCATTCTGTCGCAAGTGATGCAGGGTGGACATGGTGGATTATTCTGCCTCTACAGAACAACACGCTCAGCTGCAGAAGACTGCAGATGAAGAATTCCTTCCATGGGGTCAGAAACTGAAAGAAAAATACCATAAAGGGGAGTCTATGATAACTATGTCTTAATTTGGCTGCAAAAATTCAAGGTTTTCTCTCCTCCATCAATTGCTAGTATGACCCCTGACCCTGTGGGTGCACATCAAAGAAAACACGACAGAAATAAGGGAATATTATGGCATTACTAATACACATAATCCTTTACATGCAAAGGGGTGGGGGAGGGGTGTCAGTGCTTCTTAAAAGTCATGACAGGCATAATTCTGTTGAAGATGTTACAAGTGTTAATATTTTGTTTGTCTGGTCTATAGGTACATAAATCAGAACTAAAGACACCATAAATCAAAACATTTTTATAATCTAGCGAGCAAACAGCCCTTTCATAAAAAATTAAATGACTGTCACAGAGGCTAAACATTTAAAGGAAATAAATGTTTGGCTCAGAGGATGAAAACCTTCCATATGCTCTCAAGAGAGTGCCTCTGTGACAGAACTGGTTCATTGCTTGTTCAATATCCAACATATTGTTGCATCTCTTCAGGGAAGTTGATGAAACACACAGAAAGAGGTGAGTTAAAGCAACTCTCCTGAGTGCAGCAGGGTTATAGTTTCACAGGTTTGATCTACCCTGAGTGATGCCTAACTCCCCTTGAAGCCCATATTTTACCCTTGCACTTAAGCCCCAGCTGGATTTTCCACGCAAGAAACATCTCTGAATAAGTCAGGTGCCTCCCAGAGGATAAAGAGGAAGAAAGAGGAGGATGAAGCAGGGAAAGAGCAGGAGGAGGATGTGAGTTAGTCTCTGTCACATGCTCATGTCTCTGTTCTTGTTTACTGGGGCAGAGTTCCCCTCATCAACCCCATGTCCTTTCACCCAGGCCTGCCTGTACAGAGCACAGACAAGGCGTCAGGATAAGCTGAACTGGAACATGAATTACATGAATAATGAACCACAAAAATGACAGCAAGGGGGGAAAGATCAGGGCCTCAACATGATAATGGAAAGACAGTTCTGATAAGAAGTACAAACTTAATCTTGAATGGAAAACCAGAGCCTGTACTGGTCTTTTCAGTCACACCAACACTGGTCAACGTATGATTTTCCTGTCCATGAGCAAACCCATGTGCTGCAAAATGCCAACAGCATTTCTGTTTAAGCAGATGTCAGTAGTGGTTCATCTAATTGTATGTCTGTGTTTCACTGCAGTTCATGTTTGCACAAAAACAAACCAAAGTAATCATAATTGTTTGGTTACGCTTCTATTCTTTTGACATATGTTTTTAATCTGAAGTACATTTTACTGCACATAAAATACAGCTTTTAATATGCAATCAAGGTAGACTCTGTGCTGACTTAGATTAAAATGTGATTTTTATCAGCATTGTCTTCAGGACATATCCTGAGCTCCTGCTCACAGTGTTCTTCCTGCAGGAGCCCTTTTACCGACTCGGCAGCAACCTTTTTTTTAAATTGTTGGTCAAACCAGTGTGTGCTTGTGTCCCTTTTTTTGTGAAATTGCATCTACTGCATGCATGATCTAAAACACAAAACAAAAAAAGAGGCTAGCTATCACAACCTTTAGAAATATGACAACATGTTGACAGTTTGATGATTTTGTGTTTAGAAAAAATATGATAAAATATAGTTTAATTGTATAATGTTACAATATAGATTTTTTGTAGGAATACAGTACTGTATGATGCTAATGATGCCATTAGGCTACTGATGATGAGGTTTGATTTTCAAGCTCCTGTACTATCTTTAGGATACATTTTTAACTATCTGCCTGAGATGCGCCATATCATTTCTGACCCTGAGGTCTGATCCTAGCTTGTTAGGAAGCTCAAAACATAAACATCCAATAGCCTGTTCTGTTTTTTTTGCTGTTCTTGTTTGATCATATACCATTGCCTCTGGCATTTAGTCATTCTATAGGTGGTCAATCAACACAGATACTGTGCAGGGACTGTTCTGCAGTTCTGTTTGTAGTCTCAGAGATTTACCAGGAAAGTCAATGAAAAAAAAAGCACATTCCTTGGCAATAACCCCCTGCTATCTCTGCAGCACTGACCACTTTGATTGACTTGAGCATGATGACCTTGCTCCATTCTCTTCCACCAGCATTCCGGTCAATGCAGGCAGAAAACAGGAGCACTGATAACAGATGCCCAGATGGGGAGATCTAGATGACAGACAGCTTCCTGCTCCTCATCTTCGATGAGACCATTGTGCCGTGCACGTTCAATGAGGGTATATGCTACAAGAGGTCAATACTGATAGCGTAAGGCAAACAAAAACGTTCTTTGTGCTTGGCTGTTTCGCTGACTTTTTCTCTTGCACCGTACTTATTCAATTTCCTGCACGGCAGGAGAGGGCTTCCTTATCTGAGACTGTTTATACCTGCAAATCGGCTGGTGGCCTTTTGTTTGCAGGTGACCCGCCCTGAGGTGACATTTAATTCCTAGACAAAAAAAATGTGTGGTCATACTCTATGGCCCTGACTCTCAGCCTGAGGAGATTACTAAACCAGGGAATACAACAGAGCTACATTCATGACCAGTAGTGAGCTAGCCAACAGACAGAGAGAGAGAGAAACTTAACACACATCATTACACCGACTCACATCATATATAACTATTAGCCATGCAAGAGCAAGCGAAACAAACCAGAGTATGTTGAACCACAGTGTAACTAGTTCTTTCTTATTTTTATTCACCAGTGTCTCCTGGAAATGTCAAACCACAGAAACTACATTTTTGGAGCACTTACCAAATTTAATAACTATTATTTACTATTGTTTACCATCCTTTCCCCACTGTCTATAATCAGTTTTAACTCTAGCATTTACAGCGTAAACTACAACCATCAGTAGTTAGATCTGAAGTGTTAAGGTATTTGAGGTCTGGATTAGGGACGACAGGACTACGCTTTGAAGCAATTTTCAGTCAGAGTAAACAGAACCGTTGCCACTTTCTGTAATTCATTTAATTATGTTAAAACTAACAATGAACAACCATTCGTCCAAATAGCATTTGTGTACTTTTATACACTTTGTTTTTTCTCCCCTTGACAAATTACTGCTTCAAATTTATGTCAGGAGTAAAGACAAAACACCTGAAGATGCAGCACTTACATAAATACTGCTGGAGGTATTCAGAGGAGCAATCTTCTTTGATTGCCTTTGTATAAAAAAACGTTACCTGCTTTTGTTTTTGCATGTTTGTTTAGCTTCTGCACTTTCAGTTCAAATAAATTAGTTCTGACAAGCCTCTGAGCTATTCAAACTATTGTGAACATTAAGACACAATAAAATCCGACAGGTTCTTCTTGCTTTTATAAATACTTTTTATTCTGCACCAAAGCTGATTTATAGTGTTGGCAAACACTTCCCAAGACACAATGAAAAGGCAAAAAGTCTGCAGCGCTCTACGGTGTGGTCTTGATTTTATTTGAAACCCCTCTGCTTCCTCTCAAGATTAGATGCATTGCTTTGTTATGACAGCTGAACCCTCCTGTGAAACAGCGCCTTACTGTGAGCAAATCTGAAAGTTTAGAATTTGAGGCGAACTACTTCGTAGTTGTAAGCCGGACTCATCCATTATTTGATTTAGGCTGCTTGAACAAAAAGAAAAAGGAAAAAAAAAAACATGCAGAGGATATTTAAGACAGGGGAGACTGCGGTAGGCATGTGTTTCAATGGTTTTTCAACTTGTTGCCATAGGGAACGTAAAATGTGCAGCTTAGAGATCCTGCAAGCAAGAAATATTTAGGGCATCACTAAGAAATTAAATCAAACTGTCAGACAACTGCTGCTCTTAGACCATTAAATTAAGTGCTTGCTCATCAGCTTACAGTTTTACTGAAACTTTTACAATCTAGTATGAACGTAGAGTAATGGACGATGCTCTGCTCTGGAGGAAAAAGAGTCATTCTCTAACACTCAAGCGCTGGATGGAAACATTTCTTGCTTTTGCTTTACCAAAAAAAAAAAAAAAACCCACTCAGGAAATCGCTGTTGCAATAAATCTAGGATGACCCCATTGAGGGTGATATTGTATTTCATTTCCTCCAAGTGAAATCCTGATCCTAGAGATTCATGTGGGTCTGGCTCATTTCGATTTCATGTTCTCTTATGATTCAAAACTTTTCAGGTTGTTATTAAAAGAGCATATTGTAGTGCAATGTCATACAAAAATATGTCTAGTGCACTGTGCGCACGCAGAAAAGCTGCAGCAGCAGCCAGGGATAGCAGGGAAATGCTGACTCTACTGTATTAAGAATTTAGAGAAAAAGATAGAAAGGAGATGCTTTCTCCATTTATATGTGGTTCATAATCTACAGGAAAGTCCACTCAGTCCTAATAATGAACCCCTGCCTTAGTTTTTGAAATACTTCCAATTGGGCAAAATTTCAAAGAAAGACTTGTATATCACATTTTCCCCCTTCCTCAGTGCTTGTTCTCACCACACAGATTGACTAGTCATCTGTGAATCTCCCACGGTTTAGCAGATAATTCATGATCGCCCTACCATGGACCCGCAGCATTCAATATGAATTATAAAATGGCAAGCCAAGCATATCAATGGATGACAGACTGGATGTGTATGGCCCGAAGCCAGAGAGGAGTTAGCGCACACTAGGGCTTCCCCCCCCCCATTCAGTTAACCCCAGGACTGAAAATACCAGTGTGGCACAAGGGAGGCGCCTCTATCAGCACAATGTATGGCACTGCTTGAGACAAATGTTGTGCCGAGACGTAGTGTTAACCTTTGCAACCTTTCAGGCAGAAGCACAGGCATGATGTTGTGTTTGACAGAAGAATGTCTCACAATCAGCAAAATGCCCCTGAGTGAGATACAGTGTGTTATCAGCACAGCGGGAGCTGGAAACAAGCAGCAACGTCACAAAACACACTTCTGGAAACAGGGCTAAGGATTATCTTATTAAGTTCTTTTTAATGACTTCTGCTTTGGAATAAATGAATAAAAACACAAACACATAAATCAATAAACCTGATTGAAATCTTTCATCGCTTCTCCTACTGGTCATGCTGGAACAACACAGGATGCTAAAAAACAGTTGCTGTCCTGATTTATCCAGATTGCTGATTCAACCACAAAATACAAACAACTTAATCTTTCACATCAAACTTCTTTGATAAATTTAGATGTGAAGGATGGTGTGCATGGCTGGTCCTGAGAATGAATTTTGTTTCATATATACATGCAAATGACAATGAAATGAAAATTGACTCTTGAAGGCTAAGGTCCCGGCTCTCCAAAAATGTGTTTGACATTTACTTTAAGATATAACCTCCTCCCACATTTGTCTTTTTTCACTTTTACTCAGATAACAGCTCTCATTTATTTAAAGCTGATATGCCACAGTGCACTTGCTCCGCATTTATGGTGGCTCCTTCTGAGTTGTTGTTGTCTTTCATATCTCGGTCGGAAAGATCTGCAACAAATCCGATACCTGCATGACCTACTTTGCTCTGGTGGAAACATAATTTTACAGAAACGCTATAAAATGCCAGAAGAATGTGAATGACACAGAGCTAAAGTATGGAAGTAAAAGAAGAGTCTGCATTAAAAGGGAAGCTTTAAAACTAAAGTTTAACCAAAAAACAAATTAACAATTATAATGAGTTTCAAATAGATTTCAATTAAATTTGCTAACTTTTTTAGACCATTTATGGTCTCTCTTCCCTGCAATTTAATGTCTTTACATTTGGTAATTACCTCTTTGCACAGGAGTTTTCATTTTCTGCCGTTACAGAATAAGATTAAAATTTTCATCCCAGACACAGGGGATCCCCAAAAAATAAATGATGCATGGATGTAATCCTGCATTAGTGTTTTTAATTTTATCTCCTCTTCTCCCCATCTAAAGAATGTAAATCCACGATCTCTTGTGCTTTTAGTTCTGTTTTTGGATCCAACAAACTCCAGTGGGAAACGCTGACTTCTCGGCTGCTAAGTGCTCCACTGTGTTCACCAGATAGCTTCTAACTGTGCCTATTTGCTGTGTGGCGCTTAACCTGATGTGCAAGAAGTATTTATTCAAGGTTTTGTTTTTCCTCTGCTTATTGCAGATGAAAATGATGCTATGAGATGTATTGAAGCTGTGAAGTTATAAGGGGAACTGAACAATATGCTGAAACTTGCTCGATATAGATGAGCAGATTTGCAGATTCCTGGGGTAATTCTGAGTAGATTTATTATGCATGTCCCGCTACCCTTCACACACTCATTAGCTTTTACTTTGCAGAAACTAGTAAACCATTCCAAGGTTGAATTTGTAATCACAGTGGCACACACACATTTGAAGGGAATTTCTAAGTATTAACTATCCCGAACCTCAAAATGCCTACATTAAAGAGGAAATTTACTTTTACACAAGACAAGTGTACTGTTTATGTTATTGCAGCTTTGGAGTTAAAGAAAATGAATAATTAACAAAGATCTCAGGTCTTAATAAGCTTTCTAAGGTAGTGGTTTATATATATAGCCCATATATGCAAATGTCTCTCCTTAGATTGTTCTTAAACTTTGTCCCAACATACGCAACTAGGGTCTCTTTTAGGCACCTGTCTAACACTAATAATTATAGTAAATGATGCTGACAAAGTGTGAGAAGAAATGTCTTCAGATAACCATTTCCATATTAATTAATCTAATTAAGGAACCATAGTTAAGAGGAACAATAAAGGTCAAACTGAGATGTAAAATAAAAGGAAAACTTTCTGAGCAAATTATTAGAACTACCAGGGGCATAAAAAGCCCTACCGGTCAGCAGAATCCCTTCAAGATTACGTAGGCTGTGCAACGGTGGTGCACGGTTACGTGCAATGGCATCTCTACAAATGACCTTCAAAGATCATTCAACCAAAGAAAAACCCTCCCTGTATCCTCGCCATAAGCTTAAGCATCAGAGGTTTGCAACTGAGCAGCTAGACAAGCTTGATATATTTTGTAAGAAAGAAAAGTGGACTGATTATGTTAAAGCAGAATCTCTTTTTCTGCAACAAGTAAAACTTTGTTAAGAAAAAGAAAACAGTGTGATTTTATGAGAAAATATCTACCGTGCTGCTAAGCACAGGGGTGTATTGACTTTTTCTTGGACTTGTGTCGCAGCTAGTGGCACAGGTAACATTTTACTAGAGAGAAGAATGAATCCAGATAAATACCAGCAAGTCTGGAAGCAGACATCACACGTTTGGAAAAAAGAAAAACATTATGATAGGATGGCCTTTCCAACAGGATAATGATCCTAACACACCTCAAAATTCACAACAGACTACCTCAGGGGGTAGACACCCCCTGATGGTTGTGCATTGGCTCTCTCAGTCCCCAGACCTAAACATTATAGAAATCTGTGGGCAGACCTCAAAACAACCATGCATCTAAGATTGCTCATGTCTCACAGAGATGAAAGCCTTTGCAGAAAAAAAGAGCAAAAATCCCTCAAAGAACTGAAAAACTCTTAGCTTGTTAAAAAAAAAAAGTTATATTTGTCAGACGATGTGAATGCGGTTTGCTCTGAATTTTGCGAGGCGTCTAAGCTTTCTTTTTTATCCTAAACCGGTAAAAGATTGTAATAAATAAAATAATCTGAAAATCTCTGCCATCTTAAACTTTAAACCTTTCAAAATGTACTTTTTCAGATGCTTAAAGGAAAAGATACGTTGGCCGGTTTTTGTGCTATGCGGTCGATTTTATTTGATTTTTGCACAGACTTTGTCAAAACAGAAGCAAAACTGGGGTTCATTCTTCCAACTGGCCGGGAAAGTCGATACCAAGTGAGAGAGAGAGAGAAATCCCTTTCTTTTCAGGTATGTAAGCAAAAATTTCAAAACGTGAGGAATGTTTTAGGTGAAAATCATAACCTGATTATACCCTCTCCTGGTGAGAGACGGGAGGCAATTATCAAGCAGAGTTTGCATTGCAGGGACTCCGGTGGAACCACAGATCCTAAGTGTCAGGATGCAGCCCCTTAGGGCCAGACAGGCTGAAGGTGAGTGGCATGTGGATAGAATCAGATATTGTTTTCAGATGGACACACACACACACACACTTTCCTCTATTGACGGATCGGCAAATATGCATTCTTGAGCCTGAGAGCCCTCACATCAACTGAAACCCAAGACCTGCACTTTCTGCATACCAAAGCAGTATTTCTCTTTAAGCAATTCAACAGGACTATTCAACTCTATCTCTAAGCCTGAGCAAATCAGATGGCTATTCTTCAGGTACCTCAACTAGACTTGCTCCTGTGTTACCTAAAATTGTTCTTCAAAAAGAAAACAAGCTAAATATCTCTGCTTCATAGCAGGCCATTTTTTTAACCAATCGTAGACAACAGCCAGCCTTTAATAATGAAACAGAGGGGGGGAAAGAAGCAAAAATTCAACTGAAAAAGAAAGCCCTAAAATAATATATTTCATTTATCTGTAATCAATGCTTGGAACACAAGCATGTGATTTTGGGTTACTTTGTTTCCCTGTACAATGGGCCTGAAAGGGAAGAAAAGAAATTATCATCATTAACGAGGAGACACACCAACATCAGTGGTTTTGATGGGCATATAACTGACGGGGGTGTTTTGTCACAATACTTGTAATTGCAGTCAAAGGTTTCAATCAGATGTGAGGGAGGGAGGAAGATGATAGAGGTCTGAGATGTCGATACAGATATATATATATATATATATATATATGCGTGTGTGTGTCTCAACATGTCTGCACCTAATACACTCAATAAAACCAAATTTATTCCATGAGCAATATATAAAATCCCCATATTATAACCATCACATTCTTTTTACCATGGTAGTACTTTAACCCAGGTTCATGTTTTTTTGTACGTTTGTTTCACTCACAGCAGACAGAAAACACACTTCGTCCCGCCCATCCAAAAATCTCCTCTGTGCACATGTGTTGTTTCAGGAGAGCCAGAAAAGAACCATGTGCACATTCAGTATTCACACCAACAAGTTTCCAACACTGAAAAGATGAAGGCTTAAAATTAAATGTCTTTTTTAAGCTGTAATAAAGCTCAGAAATTACTATTAAGATGAGGAAATGGTTTATCTGGGATGGATATGAAGTTAAAACTCCTTCAGCTACTTCACACTGAACAGTATATCCACCCCAGAATCTTTTAAAATGCAGACATGTTAATGCAACACACACATGGAAGTGTAGCTCACTTTTACGAGTGGCATGACTTACAGAGTTATACGGCGACATAATGTCATTAAGTATGTTAAATAAATACCTTTGTATTTATTGAGTAATGAAAGTGAATCAAATAAACCTGAAAACTAGGGATAGTTTAAGATGCTAATAGGGGGTTGGGGCCCTCAATCAGAGTCTACAATTTACCAGTAATATTCAAGTTCTGAACCTTGTGTCCCCATTAGCACTTTAAGATTTCAAGGGTAAATAGCACAGAATAAAACTTGGCAACCTTGCCACACAGCAGCTTTTCACTTCTCGAAAGTGGCCACAACAATGCACGCTAATAAATTCAACACATTCATAAGCTGAATAATAAGTAGCTTCTTGAAAGGTTGACAAGAATAGCATTAACACTACTTTCATCCATACAACACAATGGTAACTCACCTTGTGAACAGTGAATGCAGAAGAGAAGGAGCAAGAGGCAGCGGAACACTGGACACCTCCACGGTGCAGAGGCCATTGCGTTACTGTATGCAAGCGATCCAGGAGAACGATAATTGACAACAGTGGCTCAACGTTTTGCAGTTGGAGGACAGAAATCTGGAGCAATCTTAACGATCAGTAGTTCTCAGAGAAGCCTCACCGCTCATCTTTTCATCTGGAAAAAGAAAATAGGGGGGGGGACATGCTTTAAAAATGGCAGGCATGGATGGTTATCATTAGCATCTCGAGTTTGGCTTTGCCGGTTTGATGTCGCTGTGTTCTACATGTGTGACAGTGAACAGTTTATGTGTGAGCTGTTTATGACATATAGGCAAACAAATGTCAGAGTACCATGAAAACAAAACTCTTTCCTGTGGTTTGATCAAACAAACAAAATCCTTTTTGTGTGCAAAAGTTTCACGGAAACATCCAAACTTTTGTTCTCTGATGTTTATGAGGGCACCGACATAAAAAACAAAGCACACAAGATGCCTGCTGCTTGGCACTTACTTAGCACTCGGCTGCATGTTACAACTGAATGTTTACACTGCCTCATTGTCCCACTCCTCTATGTTCTACCTTACCCATTTACTCCTTGATCCCCGAGGGAGAAAGCTTGTCGCTCTGGCAACACATTCACACAGAACGCCATTAGAGACATGGCTGCTTTGAGAGCTACTTTTGTCTCTGTCCTTATCAAGGGGCAGCAAAACCGTTCTTTGTCTGCAAAAAGCTGCAAAAGGTTAGAGCCTGAGACAGACTAACACACCAGACAGATAAGCTGCTTACCAAAATCAAACACCAAGGAGCAATGTGTTGTGTGTCATATGTGAAATGCCACTTACAGACACATACACTCTCATATGCATGCCTGCGCAAAGAAATATTCAAGATCATGCACACTTCTTCTGATGTGGACACATTTAGAAGGAACATGTATGCACCCACATCAACACACACAGCAACAAAGTGTATGTTGTTTATTCCCTTGTGACTTTCATCCAGCAACTCTCTAATTCATGCATGCACACACACACAAATGCACAAACATATACAAGCAACACAGAGGGTTGGTCATTTGGTTTGCCGGCCCTTTGCAGAGGAGAGTCAATGTTTCCTGTTGCTGAATGTCTCCCCATCTGAGCCACCCGTCTACCATTCTGATTATTTTATAATGAACCTAAATTTAAGCAGCAGGGCAGTCAGCTCTGATCGCTTTCTGAGCGTCGCTAATGCACTTGGATATTTTTGGCACGATGAAAACCAACAAAACATGGGATGTTTTTACATTAGCATTCTTAGCCATTATTCATGTCACTGTAAGATCCATTCTATACGTGACCAGTGCCTGATAGAGGTGGAATAAACATTTGTTGGATCCTCACCCAGCCGTTTGAAGCCTGAGATTATTTATTTTCATTTGAAGTCACAGCAATGTCTGTGCCAAGGAAATATTCGTACAGCTAACTTATTAAGCATCAGCTAAACTCGTGTGGCTTTGTGAAAAATTGCACTTTTATTTGTCTTGCAGTTGTTTATCTGGCAGTGGCGCCAAAGCAAATCAGATAAGAGTGAAGCAGAGGGGGGTTGCTCTCCTGCATGGGAAGTCTTGTGCCAGTCTCTACTGAGAAAGCTCATAGCCATCAGTCTACTAACAAGACTGCCACCAGTTCAAGATGGGAGAACATTAAACCTCCAGAGATACACGGGACTTCTTCCAAGGCATTTATCATCCCCCAAACATGAGGCCTGCAGCCATGGGGTAACCATAATGGTAGCTGACAAGAGGAGATTGGAAACTGTTGGGTAAGTGGGGGTGGGGGGTGCTCCTGCCCTTCTGCCCTGCAAGACCTGCTGAGCAACTCAGCTTCTCTTTACACCAGGGGGCGAGAGGCTGCCTGGCCCCGCTTGCCCTCACCACCCTGGGGTTCTTTCTCCTCACCAGCCATTGGCCTGCTGAGTAACACGTCTCCTTTCTCCCTTAAGCTGGCGAGGTACACAGCCATCTTCATCTTCCTAAAAACACTGTTTTGTTTGGTGGGATTTCTGCACTGAATCGGTCCGGACTTGAGATAAACGGATTAGGCGATTAACATGAAGATGCTTTACACAAGTACTGACACTTCATAATTTCACATCAGGGGACAAGGGGGAGTTGGCATTAATGGGGGGGG
>JBAMIG010000008.1:13680007-13697374 GCA_037177335.1 Kiunga ballochi
TGTGTGTGTGTGTATATATATATATATATATATATATAGTTTATTGAAAAGAAAGGTTTCTGTACTAAAGGTTTCTGCGAAAAAATTTGTGCAAAATAATTGCACATGCCAAAACTTTATAAATGGGGCTGAGATATAATTGCGGCAGCCTTTCTGTGTATGGATCATAGCACCTATAAGTCCTTAGCATACCTTTGACATGTATATTGCATGGTGCGAGGTGTGTGTGTGAGGTGCAATATTTGTTTGAACACAAGAGGCACTCATCCAAATAACAACATGAACATGAGATCAACATAGTGGCAGATTGTTCTGAAGCATGACTCTCGGACCTTGTCCACAAGTGGTCCTCTCTGTTACACAGTGACAAATACCTTGTGCCTAGTTTGCAAAACATTAGTGAATTGCTGTTTTCCAGAATGCATTGGAAGTACAGCGGTCCAGCAGATTGTCTTTTTAACAAGCTCAGAGTCATAGTGCTATGTACTGGTCCCTAGCAGTGGCATTCAATATGCATATTTACTGGATGCAACACATACCTATGCATCATGATACAGCCAAATTAAACCAAATCAAAAACAGTGTATCCAGGCATACGCAGCTAGTACATCCCAGCTAGGCCTTACAGTTCGGCATTCACATGCAACTTTGAGAGTAGAAAATGGACATATATTAACTTAGCACCTGGAAGGGTATCAAACTTGATAGCAATTGTGCTCATAGAAACGTCGCCTATACTTAACACGTTTCAAATTTAGATGCAGTCTGTGCACAATTGGCTGCAGGTAATGTTAAGAGACGGAGACATTGACCACATTTTCATGAGAGTTTTAGTTCCTTTCATTCAGAAAAAAGTGAACTCTGCTTTAAAGAGATGAAGAATGACCATGTAAACACCTACTGAAAATGACCATTTAGAATTAAACTTAATTCTGAAGTGAGTTCCTGGAATACTTCCATTATAAATATCAAGTTATTAATTCCTCAATCATGTAAGCATCCATTCTGGCCGTTCTGCACATGCTCGTCATCTTGTCCCCTTGCAATGACGCACATGCGCCTCCCGTCTCCAGTACTCTATATTCCTTTTCCTCCTTAGCCACTGAAAAAAGGGAAGTAGCACGAATGCAATGAGATGTTACTTACTAAATAGCTTCCTGTTATGTGATTTTTCATGTTGTAGCCAAAAAGACAAGAGGCAGGAAGTGGAATTATACACCTAAGTACGTCAGATCCACCCTCAAATCAGAACCCTCCCTCTTTCATGTAAAGTAGAAGAAAATCCCTTTAATTCTGAATCATTTTCTAAGGAATTGTTGATTCCAAATTAAAAATATTGTTTAGCCGTAGCCAATGAAACAAAGCATAGTAAAGCAGAAAGCCCATTTTTACCCTCATGTGAATAATTTTGAACAATCATCAAAACAAAGTTCTCATCTAATGTTGCCACGATGGAGCTGTTGGGGGAGCTTAGACAGATTTGGAACCATGAGGAAGAATCACACAATGCCAGCAGTGACAAAACTGCTTACAAGTCTGCCCTTTTGTGCATCTGGGTCATTCCAATGTACGGTAGCTGACACAGCTGGGATTCCCCAAATGTCGTTTTTCAGATGTGCTCTCCAAGTCCTAGATGCAGTGTGTTGCCAAACAGCCACGGTTATTAGGTTTTTACGTACTCGGCATTCATTAAATAAGGCCAAACAAGGCTTTTTTTTCTTCTTTTTTTCTTTTTTGGTTGCAGAAGCTAATTTCAGTGTAGTCGGAACAAATGATTGCATCCATGTGCAACTTGTGCCCCCCTGCAGACACTGAGCATGTATACAGAAAATTGCAAACACACACATTTGCTGATTGTGCAGTACATCTACAATGCCAGGGGCATAATTACCATTGTTGTGCCAAAGTATCTCAGGTCAGGGCATTTGTGGTCACACTTGTTAGGACTCACACTAATCACATCATTATTTTGAAGGTGAGATTTCAGGAAATGTTGTTTTAACTGGGCAGTTACATGACTAGTTTAAGGAATAAAGGAGAAAGTAAGTTGTGGAGACAAAACATTTTTTATTGAATTTTTTTCTTTTTTTTCTAACCTCCACATGATTCTTTTATTTTGGAAAAGGAAGTTTATTTTCATTTTCAAGTTCCGACCCGGAGAGTTTAGGATGGCTGGCTGGTAGGCGAGCAATTTATGAAATTATTAGTAAAGAATACAAGATACTGTCATATTTATTCATGTTTTCTTCCTTTTTGAAAAAAAAAGTTAATTATATGCAGATTTTTCTTTTACACACCTTTTAATTGTCTTAATAGTCTTTTTACTTCATTCATTGTTCACATCATTCACTGTTCATATGGCAGTCAGATCTTTCTGCTGTAGGTCATGTTGGTTCCACCAACAACATCTCCACTTTAGTCAGTCGTAATTTATTTTTCTCCAAACTCAACCTGGAGCAAATCACAAAAACATGCACTGTGGTGTCTCCAGCACATGTGTAACTGCTAGCATTACACAATCACTGAATAGATCACCCACCAGCACAAAATTCTAGATCCAGCCCTATTTCAAGCCACTTCCAGACTCAGACTTTACTTTATGTAGCACTTTGGGAGAAAATTAGATCAAATAAAAAAATAGATATTTTGACACATTTTAAGATTAAATGAAACAAAAGCTGTAAAGTAGTAAAAAGGGAGTTAAAAAGAAAGTTTTTTTTTACCTACAAAATATATTTCAGTTAATTGTTTATTTGAATTTTTACTCAATAAAAATGAGAGAAAATAAAGTAGTTTGTAAAATGTTTTTGATACACTAACTTTAATATGATTTTAAAGATGCTGGCAGAGCAGTAAGTTCCTCGTGTTCCTCATGATACAGCTGTATCATTTCTCATATGGTCCAAGGCTTTATTTTGTAACATAAGCACATATGTTAATGAGAAATAAGATATATGAAAGATATTTAGACATACTAGTCCATTCATTCTTACGCAACATGTCTCGTCACACTTTATAACCCCTGCATTTTATCTGAACTTTAGAAACTACAGCTAGTTTCATTGGAACAATTTCATGCAAACTGTTTCACCAAAATGACGACTTTATGTGTTGCCTCACACAAACTGATACCGCCATCCTCCTGGTTTCATCATATTCCTGTAAGGTTTGTCTAAACTATAGTCTGCTTCACATTACCTTTGCACAATCAGCACTCTGCCCGCATTCTGCGAACAATCTGTGTGGTCTCTCTTAATGTAGCTTTCTAACCTCAGTGACTGACGTGCATTGATCTATGTTTACTCTGGGATTTAGACCCCTGTCATAAGCACACAACAAAGCCCTAAAGGAACAAAAGGAAATAAAATGATGATTCAGTTTGGCATTTTGAAATGGTATTGTGTGTATACAGAATTCAAATGAGTACAAGAGCACTTTTTACTGATTTTTAGCACTTTATAGACAAGAAATTACATCATTAATCAAGAAAGTGAGAGTGAGTTAAAGGCTGATAAAAACATTTTTTTATAATTGTGCAATAGCCCTTAAATTAATGATTGCTTCAAACAATTTGATGAACAACTTCAAGCTAAACTTCCACATAGCTAATTAAAAATAACTTAAGCATAATGATATCCTAATATTTTATGAATAGATTTGAAACTCAGATCAAACAACTTAGCTTTCTTAATGCAAATGAAACACTACATAACACTGGATGAATATATCCAGTATAATAAAAATACTAATCTGGTAAGAAGATAAAACTGCATTATTCAAGTGTATGAAGTGGGTGGAAACTTGCTCTCTAGTTTTTTTCCATAATGTTAGAGGAAGTTTGCATCTGGTGACGGTGGGAAACCAGACCGGGAATTTGATTTAATCCATAAAACCGCTGCAACACAGGGGTGCAGCTACAGTGGTCCTGTAAAACTGCCTTACACACTTCAGCTATTATAGCACTGTGTGGAGTAATCGCCAGTGCTAATGAGTCCCATGAGAGGGCTGCCAATACTATTACAGACCCACCACCATGCTTAACAGTCGATTGCAGACATCCACCGGTTTGCTCTGCAGGTAAACCCATCATGATGTGAAGAAACGTTTAACACATATTTTCCTAACGTCTGTATGTGAAGGGTAAAGTACTGCTTTTTTATGGCTTCGGCCTCACATGAGTTTTCAGAGGGGCATCTATAAATGCAATGCAATAAAAAAAAACTGAATGTGTTAGTTTACAAATTGTCTCTCTACTCTTCCCAAATTTAAATGTGTTTCTGGTGTGTGTAGCTCTCTGTGAACCTGTGTTGCAGAGCTTTGATTCACATTCACTATCTGTCTGCATGAAAACTGATTGCAGCTGGTGGAGACTGAAAAGAACAGTCATTTCATTAAGGGTGTACAATATTAAAATTTTGCAAGATCCAATATCAGTTTAGTTTTCCACCCATATAAATACAAAATAATATGCCATCTACCCTGCAGGGAAAATAGCATTTTATTATGTCTAACTCTTATTATGATGGCCTATTTGGACATGCAGATCTGAAATAGTCACTTGCTAAATCAGCACCTGTTCTTTAAAGTTTGCACAAAAAGAAGCTTGGTCAGATTATTTATAATCTGCTCAGTTTGAGAGAAACATAAGCTGTAACCACAACAATATAATATTATTACCCAGTGTTTTTGACAACCTTCGCAAACAACTGCATAATTACACAAACACCAGTTCCAGACCAAAATTATCGTTCACTTGGAGAAGCATTTCTAGCCAATAGACACTCAATTTTATCTCTGCTGCAAGCTCCAAAATTCCCAAGGGAAATATCTGGCTTTTAATCTGCTAAGTGCTGCATTATTAGCTAGTCTCTAAATTTGTCTGCCTGTGATTTGATGGCAGCCAGGTGGTGTACTCTTTTTCCCTTTATTTTTTTCTTGTGGATTCATAGCTGTAAGTGGACTCTATCACATCACGTGTTCTGCTGTGGTTTCTTTTCTATCACCTATAGAAACTGAGACCAACTTAAATGCATATCCACTTGTACATGCACACAGGAGGCTTATCTTAATAGCTCTGTTTTTAAAAGTTGAACATTTTCTTCCTTTTTGAATCAACTAAATAATAAATCCTGGCTGAAACGATCCAAACTTGGCACAATATTTGACTTATTGTGTCACATTTCTAAATGATTTTGAAGTTATGGCTGTTACTTGCACAATGTCAGGATAAGAATTTTATATTTGGCTTCTTTTAGGGTTGAATCAGAATTGTTCGCTCAAGAAGATGCAGTTGGCAAGCGCAGCAACTGAAATTGTAAGTCATATTTCACTTTAAGTAGAAGCAGGAGAGAGAAGTGGGTATGACTGATGACATGAGATGTGGTAGGGTGTGTGTGTTTGAAAGAAAACAAGAAAAGCATATCTCTCCAACATACAGCTTTGGACCCACTTTTTAGTAAATTATGTGTATTAATTCTATTACTCTTGTTTTTGTATTTTTTATTTCCTCTAGTCTGTTCAGATCTCACATGAATATTCAGAAGTCATTTATGGCCCTTATTATAAAACATAATTTTTGAAGAGAAACATTTTTTCAGAGAAGTTTTTAATATAAACTTAATTTATATTTAAGCCCCAATCTCCTGTTTGGCTAAATACAGCTGGAAATGAGCCTCTGATTAATATGAACATACTGTGAACTTGGACAGTTTTCCAGTTTGATTTAAATTCAAAGTATTTTCCTCAGTGTTAGTTTCTATTCATTTGTCCTCTCTGTTGGTTCCTTTAGAAACCAAAAACCAGGCATCAATCTGCAGTATTTCCAGTGGGAAATGGAGACTGGTTGGACTTGATTTTCTTGTTTTGTTGTACATAATTGCTTTCTCGTGTGGCTCCTGACTTACAGAGAGAATCTCAGTGATACTATTTGAGTCTCTATATCTGATAAAAGCTGGGAATGGATAGGATTAGTACTCTGACATTAAAAATACAAGTGTTGTTGCGAGTGCAAAACAAGGTTACAGCAAACAACGCTGATCAAATTCCTTGAATGCATCATATCTGTGGCATTTTGCCAAAAAAAAACCTTTATGTGTCAAAATGCAGAATTTTGGCTAAAACTGTTTCTGAATAGATCCATCCATTTTCTATACCGCTTATTCCTATTCAGGGTCACGGGCAGCTGGAGCCTATCCCAGCAGTCAATGGGTAAGAAGCCAGAGGTACACCCTGGACAGTCCTCACATGGCCATTTCTGTATAAATGTTTAAACTAAAAGACCACATAGCTGAATTTCAGCATGCCAAATTATATGCTCTTCCAGTTTTTCCAAGAGTTTGCTCTGCTAGTTCCATTGTAATGCAAACACCAGGGTCATGCAAATGCAGGGAGAGTGAAACGGAACAATGATGAGAGGGTATGCAACAAGACTCAGGACAGCTGTCAGGGAGCACGGGTACACATTAGAGGCTACAGATTGATTTTACTAAAACCGGGCCATTTTTTCAACAAACACAAACACAACAGTATGTGTCTTCACTGTGCTCCATAGTTTCTCAGTGGTGATTAAAGCAGAGACACCATAAAACAAATAGAACTTACGGATGAATGGGGTTTTCTGCCAAAAATGGATAAGTATGCTTTACCTTATATCAAATAAATACAGATGTAAAGGGTTTTATGAAACCACATTAATCCGCTAAAGGGCCAGATGGAATTTGCCTCGAAACAGTAAAAAAAACATGAACAGAGTTTTTTGCATCATCTGTTCAGTGAATTGATGCTTGAAGGACTGATGACTAAATTCATTACAAATGTATCTGTAGGTCATCTACATGATTCAGTTATTAAAAATCTATTTTAAAAAAGATAGAACATAGTGAAAATGTTTGTCCCTGAATCCCATGGCCCACTGTCGCATCCTCTCATTGTTCAGCTTGCACGCCCTTTATGAATACATAATCAATACAAGAGACAACCAGAAAAATCTTCCAAAGGCAAAAGAATTATGTTTTTGTAATTGGAATAATTATTTTGTTAGCAAAGGAGTCACAAATGTATTTTCATTCAATCAGCTAATCGATTAATCAACCTCTCGTTTTGGGTGTAATGAAAACAAAGTGACCGCTATGTTTATTTGTACGCTCCCACTCCAAAATTCCATGTTAATAATTGTGGCAAACTTACACACGTGTTTCCACACAATGAGAGAAAGCAAAGCCACACTGCTGTGTGTTCAAGCCGACAAATATAAGCAACCCATACACAACCACCATACCACTTCTCACTGCTTCAAATAACAACAAAAAAAGGCTTCTGTAGATGCAAAGCTTTTCTCTGCTGCCAAGTTTTCCTTGTGCTGTGGCTTAGCCTAACAGCAGTGTAAAGGATGCATGCTTCTTTCATTTTATTTTCAGCCCCCTGCCTTCGTTTGTTTCCTCTTCCAGTACATCATTCCTTTGGGTGTTTGTGTGGTGTCCGTTAGTTACCGGATAAGAGACCGTGCAGCTTAGAGTTAAAAGCCTGCCCTGTCCCACTCATACGAACAAGACCATCAATAATTCACCTTCATAGAGAAGCATTATCTAACAGCCTAATAAAAATTTAAAGATCGTGGGTGACAACAAGGAACCATAAAGAAAGTGCTTCGTAAGAGGACACTTCAGGTAGTAACAATGTCTGCAACAGATATGTTAAAAATGAGGCAGAGGGGGACCCGTCTGCACCCTCCTGTTACACGTAAAATGACAGGCACCCGTATAAAAGGACAGCCAACCCAGAAGACGCCTCTCATTTCCATCAGCATGACTGTGTGTGCGCTAATGCAGCACAAAGGTGGAAGCGTTTGCTCGGCTGTATTAACGCCCAGGCTCATTCTCATTGACAGTAAAATCCCTTTAAGCCTAGATCAATTACACCCAGCTCCACTGTAATTAAAATGTCCTAACAAAGGTCTTAGGAGCACGGGACAGAAACCTGGCCATTCAAAATAAGCTCGGCCCAATCTATGGCAATAACCCCCCCCTGAAAACAGCTCAAGATTAGATTAAGGCTTCCTTCGATGATAAGCGCATGAATAAAAGTGTCTATGCATGGCTGCATTGCTCTAAGCAAGTCTAATTTATCCCATAATAAGGTCAAGAAATGTTTTAGGAATTGTAAAGCACAAGAGGTCACATGAAACACAGTTATGCTACCATTTTTAATCAGTGCAAAGCACAAAACATCCATACGTGTCTATAGAAAAAAACAGCTTGTTTTTGTTGTCTCAACTACTAAGGCATCGAATTATTTGTTTTTTAAGTATATCTTGACAATGCTCTTCTGAAAAATGACTGAATGCTTATGAGCCTCCTAATTAAAACTCAGCAGAGGAGTGATTAGCAATCACAACTCCACTCTTCAAATATCAAGATCTGATTTGCTTGGCTGATCAACAACAAGCTTCTTTCTCTCTCTGCAACTCGGAGCCCGCTCGCTTTCTCTCTGTACTAAAGAGGCTTTTGAAATGGCGGAAATCAGCACAACTCTACCAGAAAGGGCTCAGCTGAGTTTTGAGCTCAATATTGTTTTTTTCTGTTATTCTTGCCAGAATGCCACTTACGTTGCAACATTTTTCTGTTGTTTTAATGTTGCTAGTGATCACAAAACAGATTACTTTGACACTGATGAACGCTTAAAAGTTTTGGCTTTTACAGGATGATTCATCATAGTATTATGCTCAAAGTATAAAACATCAATAATGTTCCTTATGGCAACTAGCAAAATTAAACTTGAAAGCTGCTCCCTCACTACACCGACTAGAGACTAGTCTAGACACAGAGAATACGCAAGATGGCTGACTTTACTGACACATTGTGAAAGCATGCCTATGCCATCCTAGGTAATAGATTCTCTTTGCAGTATGACTCCCGTCACTGCTTATCCTCTGTGACAACGCCTGCCAATCAAAGACTAGGGGTACATTCAAGGGCTTTGACAATATCTCCTCACCTTGAAATAGATTGGCTTCATCACAAGAAACTGAGCAACACCAAGAAGCCATCAAATAGCCTTTAGACATGACAGACAGATACCTCAAAGATTACAGGTGATCCCATGCCTATTTTCTCCCCAATGCAGAAAACAGCATCCCTGAAAACTGCCATTTAAAAAAAAAATCTTTTTACTTTTGAAGACACAGCAAGAACAAACGGCAGTAATACCGTGGGCGGTGACATTTAAGTGGCGCATGAGAGCAATAAATGCAAAAGGATTTCATGATCATTTGAAAGAATCCTCAGATAGGCTAAGGTGAGTGAAAGGGCCTCAATGTAGTATTTAATTTAGTCTTTTAATGCTTCAAATAACTAGTTTCTCAATGAGCAGATGTGCCTGCTGTTTATGCAAAAGCACTTAATAGAAGAATTCAAGCTGTCCATCACACATGAGGACTCTGCAGATTACTCTTTGGAAAATATAACACGGGTGTAGACCTGCCCCAATTTCTTCCTTCCAATGCAATGAGAAATAACAGTGTTACAACACATCGGCTGACTGATTTACATATTTATATGATTCATGAATGGAACGGCAGTGAAGCATTGCCTGAACTTCAATTTCTAGGATAATTATACAGTGCTATTTAGGAATTTGTGGAAGAAAAGTACTGAAGACAGATGACCTGTCAGATACACCTAATACCAACACAAAGACTTCAGCCTTTAATCTACACACTTCCTGTGACCTATACTATGACAGAACCGAATAAAGAACACTATCTTTGTTTCCCCCTGAGACAGAGCCGTGTCCTCATATGCTAATATCTGCCAGCGTTGGACGTGAAGCTCTAAGGGCGGCCCAGACAACTCACAGGTCAGTGCTAATCTTCTGATATATGAAGCCTAACAACCCGGGACACATCCATCACACGCCACTGACGGCTTCCTGACTGGGTGAGATCTGCACACTCCAAAGAGTTAACACACACCCCAAAGGGACCTCTGATGATCCATCACTCAAAAACTAGCCTTTTTTTTCCAACAGAGCGTCCCACCACGACACTGAGGGGGTAGCTTTCTTAACCGAGTGCACACTTAGAGCCACTGTGAATGCTAGACCCTGGGCTCAGAGCCTCTGTTGATCATTAAACATCTATTTCAAACCAGTGGGGGAAAGTTAACTGTCATTTAAAACACAGGGGGTGGTGCAATGACAGAGTTTTCCTCCTTCAGATATATTTTCTTGTCAAGAAGAACATAAATCCACCCATCAGTTTAATAAACCTAACAGGCAATCATTTGTTTTACCCATTTGCCCTTGTCTTTTAAGGCAAGAGATAAAAATGATTGTGATATGCTTTGCAGAAAAGAAAAAGCAAGCCCTAAAGCACTTAAATACTAAAAAGGGACCTTTGATTTCCTGCCCCAAACCTATTTCTTTGGTGGTTTTTTCTTTCTTTTTTTCTTGCAAAATGTGGACAAGAAGAGTGCAAGTTTGACATTGCTTCAAGAAAAAAATAAAAAATTTAGAGAAACTAGGAGGCCTTTTCAGAGCATCACCAGCAAATGTCAGGTTTTGTGTCATCCCCTCAGACGCAGACGCTACTTTCTACACTCAAGACCATTTTGCAGCAAGCAAGAGGAAATCTATCTTAGGGGGAACACTGATGCCAATTTCTTCACTGACAGCAGCCTCCACAGAGCAGAATGCATGTACCTCTCCTCCTCAGCAGCTTTTTAATAATTTGAGCGACTGGGCTCAGCTCAGCACCGCAGCGTGGTTTCCACTTCACCTTCACTTTTTTCTTGACTCGACAAACTTACCAGAGTTTTTCCTGCCTTATCCTCCTACACGCTGTACACAAAGCAGGCAGTCTGTTCTCAGGGCTTTGTTACAAGTGAGAAAAAGAAAAAAAAATTCAAACAGGAGGCGAGAAATATAACATTTGAAGGGAAATACAACGTGAGGTGCATCCAAGAAAAATTTTCCCTCTTAGATCAATCTAATCTTGAATCATCTTTCCCTGTCTCCTCTCTTTCTGTCCATTTGTTTGTCCAACTTTTCGAAATGCAATGAACAAACTGGAGGAATTAGACCAGACAGCTGTCAAACCCGCCTGCCGTGAGCTGAGATGGCAGGTGAAGTCTTGCTTTTCTCTCCTCTTTCCTGTTCTTTTGGCTTTACACTGGAAAATGCCCTCCCACTCTTACACCGTCTCTGAGGTTTTGTGATGTTATTTTGTGCAAACAAAGGAAAGAGAGGAAGGAGAGGAAGGAGCCAGCTCTCTTCTCCGGCCGGTTGGGAAGCAGTTGGCTCATGTTATTACCCAGGAGCAGGGCGACCATGAAGGGGCCGCTGACCCCTACTGCGCTTCCAATGGCATTTACATTCCCTGTCTATGTGTAATAACATTTCACACGCTGCACCTTCTTTCACTATTAACCCACACTGATCCTATTTTCAAAAGAAGCCCACGCATAAAAGGAAAAAAAAAAGAAAAGAAAAAATAGCTTTTTCTTTGTTTCTCTTTGTGCATAATTCAAATGTGTTTGGAGGATTTTTTTGTTTTTTTGTTTTTTTTATCAATTTAACCTGCCGAAAATCGAAGTGAACATTAGGCCTTGTATCACAAGACAAAGTGGCAGAGGAAAAAAGAATCCATCAAAATAAGCAGCATTTTGCTGCATTCTTTTCTTTCTCTGACAAACAACAGCTGCACACAATTGGAAATAAATATTATCTCTGCCACAGAAAAACAATCAGACACCACTAGGCAGTCTCAGTCTCGCACGAGGCATGAATGCTCTGCGTCTTTACATCGTCACTCAGTCAATGTCAAATTAAACCATTTGTTCGTGAGAAGGTATTCGAAAACAAATTCATTTTAGAGCATTTTAGCACCGATTACCACAGCCAAAACAGTTCAACTACCTAAAACTGATTTTCTGCAACTTATTTATACATGCTCTTTTCTCAGTGAGAGCGCTGTGGGTTGCCTTTCTTCAAGAACATAAAACCGCTCCTGACGTTTTCTGCACGTGCTGAGGAATTGTGGGAGAAAAATATTTAACAGAGGAAACCTTTTTTAATATAACCACATTTCTGAGCTGAATTTCCACTAAATACATGGCTTTTGGTGTCAAGATTATGGCCGACAAATTCTCCCAATCCACACTAAATCTGTTTCCAACACAAACACTTGCTCCTCACACACACACACACATGCACACACAAAAACCAAATGCCGTGTCCAGAAATCCTGTCAGTAGTCTCCTCCACCACCACCACCAGGCAGCAGCAGAAGCAATGATCTATCAGAACAAAACTGCTTGGAGGAAGGGCGCTGGTAGCTCAACTTCTCCCTATTGAAATGCGGACACTTTGATATGGAAATTGGCAGTTACAAAAACCTGCAAGAATTCACACTATAGCATGCTCTGAAACCATTTGCGCAATGTGAGATGAGATAGCACTTCCTCCCAAAGAAGACACAGACAAATGGACCAAACCAGCACAGCTAGGGTGGGTGAGAGGTAAAGGGGGTAGATGGGGGAGGTGGGTTGCAGGAAGAAGCAACACACCATTTGTCCCCACCATCACTCCCACCCCAATTTGAATTCCAAGCATTCACAGAGAAAGCACTTGTCTCAAAAAACAGCCTTAGACCTTTTCCAATGTGCAACATCTATATCCAACAATAATGTCTCCTATTATTGGCAGGGGAGGAGGTGACCTTTTCATCACTTGGAATCACTAATGGGAATGTCAGTATTAAGCCGACACTGAATGCCGAGCCAGCCAATGAGACTTTTTGTCTACTCTTCCAAAATGGCTGGCATGACACAAAAACTTCTCCACCGCGGCCAGAATTTTCCTGCTGGCGAAACAGATCCTCACACTGTGGTCGGCACAAATATATTTCAGCTTTTTTTATTCATTTAAGCTGAAAAATGGAACAGAAAAATGGTTAATTTATGGCTAAAACACAGCTGGAACTGTAAAGTCATCCATAATTTTCAACATGAAGCCGTTATATAAGAATATGCCCACAGTTTCTCCAACTTGTCAGTGTGGCTTATATAATGTTGCACCACGATCCTGATTTGTTACAGACAGTATGGATTTGATGTAAATGTTATTTAACCTTGACATTTCAGCCATTCTCTCCTGTGGTTTCTTGTTAAGATCTACTTGGCCCTATCTCTAAAAGCCTCACGTGAGAATGAAATATGCTTCCTTCAGCCTGTAAAAACTCTATATGTGTGTTTGTGTGTGTAGGTGTAAGTGTGTATCCCATCATCACACATGGCTGCCTCAGGTCTGTGAATTATACATGTCCTGTGAAATGATCTTATTTTACAGCCGCAAAATGGGTAAGTAAATGGAGACAGTTGCTGACATCCAACTATTTAGCTCAGTGGTGTCCTGGACTGGGTGGAGATGTTTGCTGTATTTTCTTTTTTATTTATTTATTTGCATCACTATTCTAAAAAAAAAAAAATTTCATTTCAGTAAGTTGGTTTTAACTCATCTCCAATTTGTTTTCTAAACACTTGTCATATGATATTTTTTTTTATTTGCTATCTTGTGCAACCTATCAACATAATCCTATTTGCATAATGTGTTATCACAAAAGCACTTTCACTAAATCAGCCTTGGAATTCAAAAATATACTTTGCTTCACTGGCTTTCTCATTTGCATTCAATTGAAACATGCATTCACAAAAAAGGCCTAAACCTGTGATCATAGAATCCATATTAACTTGAAGTGATGTTAACCTGAGGTCTGGATGGTACAGCCGCCACTAAATAACACCCTACACCATGTATTGATCTTAACAGAGCAGTTTCAAACTCCTTGAGGAGCCCGTGGGCCCGTTTTCTGACATTTGCCTTCTCCTATCTTGGGAGTGTAAATAAATGGTATTGATTCAGTCAGCCATAACCCAGCATCTCCCCTGAAAGACTGAATGTGCGCTTTTAAAGGGTACTTACAGTGCCGTGCCAAAATATCCCGGCGCGGAGTGTGATCCGAATCAGTTCAACACCAGGAGTCCCCCACCCAACCTCTTCTCTGACCTTTTTTTTCTATAAGAAGCTCACTGAAACTACAGAAAAACGCAAGCGTTCTGCTGCATTCTCGAGCGTTTTCACAGTGGACAGATGATGTGGTTTCCCGAGGCAGGTATCTGTTCTTCCTCTTGCCAATGCGTCCAAGACCGGACGAATAGCTCCATGGCGAAGGCTCTGTTCAAAAGTAATGATCGTTGCTCACCCCTTCCTCCTCCTCCTCTTGTGCGTGCACCCAGACTCCTTTCGACAAGAGCTTTACGGGTGGACTGCATAAAAAAGGATCACTTCAAGGAGACAAGATGCGCCCCAGTCTGGCTGTAAAATGAAACTCCGAGCCCATCAAGTCAAAGTGAAAGTCCCCAGCGGTCTGAGTCACAAGCAGAGCCTTAATGTAGGAGGGATACTATGACTTGTTTAGCCTGTCTTGGGTGCGCTCCCGCTTGTTCCCTTTGCGCCTCATTCACACGCAGAGCAGACAGTCGGAGCTGAAGCCGGACTGGAGGCAAACAAGACGAGGAGAAACGGCGCACCGGTCCTCTGCTCTGCAGCAGCTGGCTGTGCAGGGCAATGCACAAAAGCTGGCGCGGATTGCCGGCGCGGCACGGAATGGATCCCCATGCTAATTAACAGTAATATCACTTCTTCATCCATTGTTTGCTCAGATTTCACGCATGTGTTCAAGCACAAGCAGGTTGTCCTCTGTTCTCTCCAGGTGATGTTAAAAATCCACAATGCACAATGTTTTAATCAGCATTTCCTGGCTTAATCAGGAGAGGCAACAATAAGGTGCAAGGACATTAATTACCTAAATCCATGTTACAGTCCATGTAAATAGCACACTCATTTCAACCACATTAGAATTTCAGGAGTGTGGGCAGTAAGTTTCACCTGGATCATTAGTATTAATGAAAACAACACATCAGCACAAAATAATGAGGCTGAAGCAAGATTTGTTCTAATTGGCTGTGGCCAGAGTTTATGGATGAAGTCCTGAATGCAAGGGGCACCGCCAGCATGGAAAATTATTTAAAATTAAGAAATGTATTAATTAATTAAAAGATATTTAAATGTCAGTGTGCTCATTCGATATATTATTTAATTATATATTTACAAAATGTGTGAAATAATCTTTTCCTGTAATAAACTCAGCTTTAACTATTTATGGCCCCTAATTTAATCTTGTAAATTGTAAAGTGGCAAACAATGAGAGGCTAGCAAATCACAATGTTGCCACAAGAGAAAAAATTGGTATGGTTTCTTATATGACAGCCTAAATGATTGCAAATTCCCATGGGCACAACCCAACTACTTCCACTATTGTGCGGTGAACACTGAACAAGACAGAGAAATCAAGCAGCAGTAAATATCACAAGCAGGGCCTCTCTGACTACGAGGGGAATGGGACCATGATGGAAAGCAACTGTAACAAGACCTGCTAGCCTTAAATCCTGGCTGTGGACAAATCCAGGCAAAGACCAGAAGTAGACCCTCCACCATTGCTACAGTGTCATGCATGAACATGATAAAGTAGAATACGTGATAATCGTACTGTTTTTTATAAAGTATGTCAAAGAAATCTGGAAAGATTTGTTCAGTTTTATGAACAGTAGGGGAAAACTTTAACTAAATGGGAGAAAATTGTTCTAGTCTGTGGTTAGGCATCAGAATACCACTGATACAACAAAGTAAATTTAGGTGAAAAGTTATCAATCCATCAAGACGCAACAGGCAATGCTACGTCACATCATTGGAGATAAGGGCCTGTGGTGTTGCTGAGACTATTTTCAAGCTGCAGGTGATATGGTGAGTTCCCTTTGTGCTCAGAGAAGTTGGACTTTCCAAATTCCTTGTAGGAATCACAAATAAAATGTCCCTTGAAGTCTAATATCTTACTCTGACAGTTGGAGAAAACTTACTAGCTCCAACTTCACCAGTTAATGATGGCTGTTAATCCAGTTTCCAACCTCTGAGTCACAGTGAATGTGCAGAAGTACACCGGATGCTTTATTGATATCTTGACATCACTTGGTGAGTAAGTTCCACCATCTAACAGCAGTGTATAGATGTATGTTTTCTTGGAGCATCAGATTGTAGTTAACATGATTAAAATGTCTGCCACTGTGTTATGAGTACACTATAATAATATTATATGTG
This sequence comes from Kiunga ballochi, assembly GCA_037177335.1. Taxonomy (NCBI): domain Eukaryota; kingdom Metazoa; phylum Chordata; class Actinopteri; order Atheriniformes; family Pseudomugilidae; genus Kiunga; species Kiunga ballochi. The sequence continues at coordinate 13,696,214 of JBAMIG010000008.1, forward strand.
TGATGTTGATTATGACAATACTAGTCCACTATTTGCTGTCCCTCTTGGTATTTAACTTTTTTATTTTGAAAACTTAGCAACTCCTCAAAGTAGAGATGCAACGACTTAAAGACCCAAGAGGGAAAAGCCCTGGTGCTACCCATGGCTGAATGCAAAAGGCAGCGAGACAATAAGTAAATCAGATTTTGTCAGAAGCAGTTGAGTTTTTCTGCCAAATCGAAATCCTTCTTTCTGCAGTCTTTTTGTCACTTTTCATGGGATTATGTTCAGCTGTACATTGTGCCGAAGCCTAAACCAATGAGCAAATATGTGCAGGAAAACCTCTTATCTAACTCTGAGATCTAAGACAGCAAAAAAAAGAAAGTGCCTTACAACAATGTTTGCAGTCTAACCAGCGAGTGGGAATGTGCAGTTTAAATAAACAGAAAAATGCATTAAACTTCAAAGCAGTTTTTAAGGAAAACTTCTCATAAACCTTCGCTCTGCAAGAAATAAATCCAACAGGCAAAGACTCAAACAAACACTGAAGCTACCATCACACTGACAGTAATGCTCAATCAGTACCTCCGAGCAGATGTTGTGCAAACATTCAGTATTCACCCATATGTTCATGGAAAGTGATTGTAGCACTCTGTGCCTGGCTTTATTCTAGTCAACACCCACACACACACACACACATGCGCACATACACACAAAAACAAACACCTGAAGCAGGATTTCACCCTTTGAGACCTTTCTTTGTTCCACTACATCCTTAGATATAATATTACTAATGAGATCTCCTGATTCCATCACAGACACATTCATTTTAATCTCTCATACAGAATTTTATAGGTGAACAAACTGAGAGGTGATTAACTTTCAAGTTACCTTGTAATAATTATTGTTGTTTATAATGTGGAAATTTATAATATGCCAGTCTCTGTGTTGTAACACAAATATATCATCTGTGTTTTAGACTTGTGCTGACATTTTCCCCCGCATGCACTGCTGCTTTCCTTATTTTCCAGGCAGCCACTCATCCATGAGAAGAATGGAAATCCATAAAGAATATTTTTCTTATGGCATAAATGTAACAGCGGTGAAAAAGATAGATAGATAGATAGATAGATAGATAGATAGATAGATAGATAGATAGATAGATAGATAGATAGATAGATA